>CM038225.1:95513879-95615193 GCA_021442155.1 Cymbidium sinense
TAAAAACTAATATTTAGAACTAAAACTAATAACTAATAAAATTAAATAAAATAACTAACTATCTAACTAATAATAATAAATAACTAAATGTAATAATAACTAATAATAATAATACCTAATAAAATTAACTAATAACTAATAAAAACTAAAAACTAACTAATAACTAATACTAACTAAACTAATAATCTAATAATAAATTAATAACTAACTAATAATAGCTAATAATAATAATCCTAATAATAATAAAATAAATAAATAATAAAACTAACTAATAATTAAAATAACTAAATAACCAAACTAACTAATAAACTAACTGAACTAATAATTAAACTAAATAACTAACTAATATAATAAAGCTAACTAAATAAACTAACTAAACTAAAAAATTAGCCAATAAACTAATAACTAAAACTAACTAAAAATTAAAAACCTAATAAAAAAACTAAATAACTAAACTAAACTAAATAAACTAATAAACTAAATAACTAATAAACTAAACTAATAAACTAAAAACTAACTAACTAATAACGAATAATAAATAACTAGTAATAACTAAACTAAATAACTAACTAATAATAACTAATAATAATTAATAACTAAACTAACTAACTAATAATAAAAAAACTAATAACTAATTAATAATTACTAAACTAATAACTAAACTAATAACTAATAACTAACTAATAAAATTAACTAAAAAATTAATAATATTAACTAAAAAGTAATAACTAATAAAACTAAATAAAATAACTAACTAACTAATTAATAATAAATAATGAAAGTAAATAAACTAATAACTCATAAAACTAACTAATAACTAATAAAAACTAAAAACTAACTAAAAAAATTAACTAAACTAATAACCAGGTAATAACTAACTAATAACTAATAACTAATAACTAAACTAATAAACTAATAATAAACTAAAACTAACTAATAACTAACTAATAACCAATAAACCTAATAATAATACTAAATAAATAAATAATAAAACTAATAAAAAGTAACTAATAAATAATAACTAATAACTAAAACTAATAACTAAACTAAATAATAAATTAACTAAATTGAATAACTAATTAAACTAATAATAAATAACTAAACTAAATAACTAAATAAATAAACAAATAACTAATAAAAAAACTAATAACTAAAAATAAACCTAATAATAAAACTAACTAAATAACTAATAAATAAAATAACTAAACTAATAAAAACAACTAAATAACTAAACTAATAACTAATAACAAAAATAATAAATAATAATAGCTAAAAAACTAACTAAACTAATAACTAATAACTAATAATAAACTAATAGAAAATAATAGTTAAATAATAAACTAATAATAATAACTAATAACTTACTAAATAATAAATAAACTATAAAACTAATAATAAATAACTAAATAAAACTAATAATAATAAACTAAAAACTAAAACTAAAACTTAATAAACTAATAAATAATAAACCTAATAATAAATAATAAAAAACTAACCTAAAAATTAACTAATAATAAACTAAAAAATGAACTAAAAATAATAATAACTAATAAAAACTAAAAACCTAAACTAATAAACTAATAATTAATAGTAACTAAAATAATAATAAATAATAAAACCTAATAAACTAAAATTAATTAATAATAACTAACTAATAAATAAGACTAATAATAATAATAATAAAACTAACTATAACTAACTAATAACTAAACCTAACAATAACTAATAACTAATAAACTAATAATTAAAAACTAATAACTAATAATGAAATAAAAATCTAATAACTAAACTAATAATAAAACTAAAAACCTAAATAACTAACTAAAATTGAACCTAAAACTAATAAAACTAATAACTAAATAATAAACTAATAATAACTAAAAACTAAACTAACTAATTAATAAAATAAAAAAAATAACTAATAAATTAAATAACTAAATAATAACAAAACCTAATAAAATAATAACTAAAACAAAACAAATAAACTAATAACTAAACTAATAACTAAAACTAATAATTAAACTAATAACTAATAAAAGTAGACTAAACTAATAACTAATAATAACTAAATAACTAACTAATAAAAATAACTAATAAAACTAATAAACTAAAAACTAAATAACCTAATAAAACTAACTAAACTAAACTAAAAAAATTAATAAATAATAAACAAAAAATAAATAACTAAACTAATAACTAATAAATAATAAAACTAATAATAAAACTAAATAAAACTAACTAATAAATAACTAATAAACTAATACCTAAACTAACTAAAACTAAATAAACTAATAATATCTAACTAAAACTAAATAAACTAGACTAAACTAATTATAACTAATAATAACTAACTAATAACTAATAAATATAACCTAATAACTAATAAAATTAATATTAAAACTAAACTAATAACTAAATAAAATTAACTAAACTAAACTTAATAACTAATAAAAACTAATAAAACTAATAATAACTAACTAATAATAAAAATCAAATAACTAAACAATAACTAATGAACTAATAAACTAATAATAAATTAATAAACTAAACCAATAACTAAAATAACTAAAAAACTAACTAACTCATAAACTAATAACTAAATAATAACTAACTAACTAGTAAACTGAAAATTAAATAACTAACTAATAATTAATAAAACCCAATAAACTAAATAATACTAATAATAAATAACTAAATAACTAACTAAGAAACTAACAATAATAACTAGTAATAACCAATAACTATTCTAATTACTAATAACCAAACTAATAACTAAAACTAATAAAAAATAATAACTAAACGATAAAACTAATCAATAATAAAACTAAAAACAAATAAAATAAATAAAACTTAATAATTAAACTAATAAACAATAACCAACTAACTAAACTAACTAAAGTAACAAACTAATAACTAAACTAATAATAATAATTAATAACTTAATAACTAATAATAACTAAAATAATAATAAACTAGAAACAAATTAATAATAATAACTAATAACCAACTAAAATTAATAACTAACTAAGAACTAAACTAACTAAATAATAATAACTAAACTAAAAACCTAATAAAACTAATAGCTAATAACTAATAATAAACCTAATAACTAACTAATAACTAACTAACTAATAACTAATAACTAATTAATAAGAACTACATTAATAACTAATAATAATTAACTAAAAAACTATAAATAATAAACTAATAACTAAACTAACTAATAACTTAAAATTAACTAATAATAATAATAACTAACTAAAAATCTAAACTAATAAATAACTAATAAATAAACTAATAACTAAAAAATAATAATAACTAAAAAACTAAATTAATAACTAATAACTGAAAACTATTAAAACCTAATAAATAAACTAATAAAACTTATAACTAAAACTAATAAAATTGATAAAAAAAACTAATAAATAACTAATAAAGTAATAAAATTAACTAATAATAAATAATAACTAATAACTAAAATAATAACTAAGAAACTAAATAAAATAAAACTAATAACTAAATAACTAATAATAATAATAACTAATTAATAATAAACTAATAATATAAACTAACTAATAATAATAACTAATAATAATTAAAACTAATAATTAAAACAAATAACAAACTAAATAATAATAATAAACCTAATAAAAAACTAAAATAATAAAATAAACTAAATAAATAAAGAATAAAATTAAAAACTAAATAACTAACTAAAACTAATAAATAATAAATAAATAACTTATTAAACTAAAACTAATAATTGATAACTAATAACTAGCTAATAATTAACTAATAATAACTAACTAACTAATTAATAACTAAAACTAATAATAACTAAACAACAACTAATAAAACTAATAATAATAATAATGATAACTAAAACTAACCAATAATAACAAAATAAACTAAACCTAATAAATAAATAATAACTAACAATAAAAAACTAATAACTAAGAACTTATAAGTAATAAATAATAACTAACTAAATCTAATAATCAATAATAAAAACTAATAATAAAAAAACTAATAACTAATAATAATAAAAACAATAGTAATAACTAACTAATAACTAACTAATAACTAAAAATAATAATAAATGACTAATTAATAAAAATAACTAATAAAATAAAACTAACTAAATAAACTAACTAAACTAAAAACTAACCAATAAACTAATAACTAAAACTAACTAAAACTAAAACCTAATAATAAAAACTAAATAACTAAACTAAACTAATAAACTAAATAACTAATAAACTATACCAAAACTAATAACTAATAATGAATAATATATAATAAAACTAAATAACTAACTAATAATAACTAATAACTAATAAACTACTAACTAAACTAATTAACTAATAATAAATAACTAATTAAACTATTAATTAATTAATAATTACTAAACTAATAATAATAATAAATATAATCTAAAAAATTAATAATAATAACTAAAAAGTAATAACTAATAAAACTAAATAAAATAACTAACTTACTGATAATAAATAAATAAACTAATAACTAATAATAATAACTCATAAAGCTAACTAATAACTAATAAAAACTAAAAATTAACTAATAACTAAAACTAACTAAGCCTAAATAATAATTAAACTAATAACTAACTAATAAAAACTAATAACCAATAATAATAACTAATAACTAAACTAATAAACCAATAATAAACTAAGAACCAACTAATAATAACTAACTAACTAATAACCAATAAACCTAATAATAATAATAAATAAAGAAATAAATAAATAATAAAACTAATAAAAAACTAACTAATAAATAATAACTAATAACTAAAACTAATAACTAAAAATAATAAATTGACTAAACTAAATAACTAAATAACTAACTAACTAATAACTAACAAAATAACTAACTAAATTAATAATAAATAATTAAACTAAATAACTAAACTAATAAACTAATAATTAATAAAAAAACAAATAACTAAAAATAAACCTAATAATAAAACTAACTAAATAACTAATAAACTAAATAACTAAATAAAATAAAACTAACTAAGGCTTAGTTTGGCTAAACATGAGATTCTTAAAAATCTCATTTAAAAGTACTTACTAAAAAACTGTGGTTCAATATGGTTTCTTATATGTTGGCTGAAAAGTTGAGATTACCTGTTTGAATAAAAATAGCTTTATAAAATCTAAATTGAACCAGATTCATATTGTAGTTGGAAATAACAAAAATGCCCTTTCATTTCTTTATGAGAAATATTCCTAAAAAAAGCGTCAATTAAGAATTTGAGATGTTTAGGCTATTCAAAAATATATGCATCATAATAATATATTGACGAAAAAAATTTTAATCAATCTCAAATTAATTTTTTTTCTTCAAATTTTTTTTAAATTAATATATGAACCCCAATGTCTTCTAGCATATTTATTTTTTCGTTTACTATATATATATATATATATGTAATTGTAGAATAAAGTTTAGTATATCTAATAAAATATGTTATTATTTAAACAAAATTTACCAAAAATAAACATAAATATATATTACTTACAAACAATACTATTATCTTCAAATAGCAAATTTCTTATCATAAATTCTAAATATATGATAGGGTACAATATGATATATTTTCCATTAACATATTTTTAAAAGTATTATGCCATTCAAATTTTAAATTTATTTATGTCAGTACTTACATATAAATATCATACTATTTAATTAGTTTGTAGAAAGTGTATTAAATATCATAATTATTTGAAAATTTCTTCATAAATTAAGATTTCATAATTATAAACTATTTAAACAGACTTTAAATAATAGCAATCATTGTAATGCAAAATTTTTTATTAAGAAATTGGTAAATTATAATTTCATAATCATATTAAACCTCTTAAAATCTATTATAAATTCAGCCTCATTCACAATCTTGAATAAATAATTAATATATGTGCCAACTTATGCAAATATTAATTTCCAAAAAAAACCTCAAAAATAATAATGAAAACCCCAAAACATTTACTCTTAAGTAAATGGACCAAATTTTTTAACTAACTACTTAATTAAGCAAAAAAAAAGAACCCGACGATATTAATTGTGATGATTTCTGTAATATTAATGAGAATCAAATATATTTCAAACTCTACTACTATGAATGAATTTTACATAGTCCACATAGAGAATACTTCTCTTACACTATTTATCAAATTGATACTTTTGCTTGGTTTAGAAAAAACCCTCCAACTAATAAAAATAAAATAATAAAAACTAAGGAAAAAAGTATTCCCAGCCGACTCTCGATCCACCTACACGACTCCAAGTCCTGCAAATAATACCTACAAAATTCAAAAAAATTTATATGCACAAGTTAATTCACATATGAATGAACACAACACTGAATAAGTACTGCATTAACAACAATAATTGACATCACTGAACGAATACATCACCAATATCCAGCTTAGATCACTGAATAAGTAGTACAATTCCACCATTAATTATCATCGATAAACCTAAAATTTATCAAACAACATTCGAATTACAAGTATTCTTTGGTTATTACTTCTCAATTTAAAAGGCCTAAGCTCATCATGTAACAAGCAGATATTATCAAATACAGTCAATGAATATCACGCCTTACCGATTTGCTTGGCATAATTGAAGTGCAATATTATCTCGAAGTTCAGCCATCTCTTCAGCACCTGGACCATCAGCTACTTCAACATCACTATTACTTGTTGAACATTCACTAAAATGTACCCCTGCTCTATACTCATCTGATTCTGGATGAATAAAAAATTCATCAACATCACATTTCTCGAACTCTGGATCAATATGTGAATGATGTCTTCTAATGAAATTATGTATTGCTATTGAAGCTACAACTATAAGCCGTTATTTTTTGAAAGGATAATTTGGCATATCTCTAAGAATTCCCCATTTCTTTTCCATACACCAAATGCGCTATAACACTTCTTAGTGATGAATGTGCTCTATTGAATATCTCACGATGCCCTCTAATTGGACGTGTACCATGAATAAAATCTAGTAAATGATACCTTGTTTCTGGATATTGTTTTAAGAAACCCCTTTGTAAAGGGTAACCAGCATCTACTAAATAATATTTGCCTAGTGAACAGAGAAACATATTAGTTCTGGATGGTGTAAAATAAAAAGACAAAAGTCATTAATATGCAAATAAGAAGAAACCTACAGGTGGGCTTGGGAAATTGCATCTAGGATCTTTGACTGGACGATGAAATATACCAGCATCATGCGCAGAGCCCTCCCATCCCAATGCCACAAAAGTGAAACACATATTGAAATCACATACAATCATAATATTCTGTGTCGGTGAATGATGTCTTCCTATAAATGCAACTTATTCTTCAACAGGAATGCGGGCATCAACATGAGTGCCATCAATTGCCCCAATACAATTCTTAAAATATGGCATATACCATACATCATTTTGAATATGTTATGGGATTTCAGCAAACAATTTATCTGATGGGGTAATTATATCCATTCCTAACATAACTAACAGATGAAGGCCACGAGAAAAATATCTACTGATTGTCTCTGTGGAGTGTTGAAAGCATTCACATGTTTCTCTAATAGACTCGTTATGTGCTAAAATATAAAGTTATAGCAAGAATTTCTCTAGTTGTTGTTCTTCGTGAACCCTCCAACCCATAAGACATTTCAAGTAACCTTAACAAGTCCTTAAAAATTTCTTGTGACATTCTAAACATATTGTAGAATCAGATTGGATGACCATGTAATAATTCTAATACTCACTTATCACCTATATGCCCTGATGTCATGCATGATTTTTTTGTGCAGGTATAGTCTGTTATAATCATGGATCAAACAACTTGATGATGTCAAAATATTACAAAATTGATATAGTCTTCAATCCAACATTCACCATAATTGTCATAGTCATCTTCAATCATATTTTTTCCTCGTGAACATTTTGCTAACGAATTATGAGAAGCATAACCCATGAGGCTTTACTGATGACTTGAAAGTACAAGATCTCATCATGGAATAATAATGAATTACATATGTAAACGGAAATTTATTTACCACTACGCTAATAGATGTAGTGTATCGAGTTTATAGATGTAGGTGATGATATGCAACTTGAAATGAAAACGGGCTTCATATTCTAAAAAATGTTTCAAATTAACATATATTTAGTAAAATGTAACTTCAAGGTAGCCAAACATTCAAGTGAATGAAAGACATAATATTTAAAAAGAATAACAAAACATAAATTCAACAAAAAACCAAAATAAGTAAATGTTGTTATTACACCTTCTGCCCTTAAATCAAGTTTTGATTGAGTTAGAAATCACTTCCCATAAACTAAAGCAAGCAGAAAGAGAAAAAAATTATTTTTTTTGTCTTTAAAATTTATAAGAAACTTCAATTCAACATTTAAAAGTAAAGAAAGTTTATATTTTTACCAGTATTTCTTTCCAGTTGCTCTCCCAAATGATATTACAGGAATTGTTGAAGCAAAGAATATGTAGGTTGTAGGAGCCAGAATTCTATTGAGCATAAGGATAAAAATGAGATAAACAGAGAAAATAGCTTAAAATATAAGATTTTAAGACCTCAAAGACATGAAAACTATAAGAGAAAACGAATGATATTCCAACAATACCTAACTCGGAATCCTCCAATCCAGTCTCACAGAGCACAAAAATCTTCCTTTTAGGTCATTTCGATTCCTCAAAAGGTACAAATTTTCCTCCACGCTTCCTTCTCTCAATCAAGCACTCAAAAATTCAGATTAAAAAAATATACAAATCACATTATCTGCTCTTTGTTCCAACTATGCAAAAGCAAATGCCCTATGCTCTTAATAACATCCAAAAAGAACCAAACTTTCTGATAAAAGTTTGGATTTCTAAGAGAGATCACAAGTAGAGAACAAATAAATCTTTTAGAGAAATCATAGACCAAAGGAGCAATGAAACAAAATCTAAAATGAGCAAGAGCGGTCTGAGCTAAGAGCGTAAGAGCTTTTGTTTGCATTGAAGCTTCCAAGGCTAGGAGAGTAGAAGAGAGATGCTAAACGTTAGAAGCCTAGAGGATGGTAGCATATATATATATATATATATATATATATATATATATATATATATATATATATATATATATATATATATATATATATATATATATATATATATATATATATATATATAAATATCTAGATGTAAATGGAACTATATTAATTATCACTACAAATATCTAAGTTCAACCTATAGTAGTCCTCAAGATTGACTAATAAAAAAAAATTCCTTGTACATGAAACGACATTAAGTTCCCCTGGACATGACAAGAAAAGTAATTGTCTAATAGTACATTACATTAACAAAAACATTTGTAACCTATATCACATGGACTTAAATAGAACTTAAACAGAAGTTCTGAGTTTAACATTGCACTGACTTATTGAGAACTCCTGAAGAAATGTGTCCTTAACCACCAAACTTTTCGATCTGCAGGTATACTCATAAAAGTTTCCCTACAGTTTTTATCTTGCAGAAAATTTGTAGCAAAATCATAGAACTCCTCATCATCAAATATTTCTGGAATTTGTGCAACTTCATGTAATGCCTCAGGAATTATAAAGGTTTTACGATCTGCACTTGCGGTAGCAATAGAATGATAGATTTTGCTGCAATTACTACCTCATTAATATGGTTTAATAGAAGTTGCCTTCCACTAGACTAACAACTTTTAGTTTTCCACTTTCTACTCGTGATTGGAATGGATGTTTGAGATTTTTGAGATGTATTACCTATACAATTTTCATAATTTGGTTCATCTTCTTGATTCTCGTCATCATTAGATGTGTCTAAATCTGCATTTGTTAATTCTGCAGGTAATACTCCTGAATTAGGAACCCAAACATTATCACCAGTTGCTACAATATGACCAAACATCCTATCCAGCTTTTCTTCCAGATCAGGGGCCAGGCCATTTTGTCTAAAATTCTTCGCAGCGGGTATTATCTATATTATATCAATTTACAAATCTTAAGTAATTATATGTATTTCAAATTTAATGCGAAAGTTGTGCACTAAGTTAACTGACCTGTATTTTTTCATTCCACCATTCAGTTGAAGCATCAACTATTTTTTTGATAGGATCTCATCCAATTCCGGTTTCACCACGTAGTAGCTCTTTCCACAACTTCCACTCCTTTTTTAAATGATCCCATTTATTTTTAAGTTGTGTACGATCATATGTTCTCCCTATGCGCTCATTAAAATTGTTCATAATATTTTTCCAGCCATCTTTGTTGAAATGCGAAGTTGGCCTGTTGTCCAGCTCTATTTCTTTGATGCAGAAGTCATAGAAGAGTAAAGTAGTACCTAACTCCCAAATTGCTGGTGCACTACCTTCTTTCTGCTTTCCCATCTAATTAATAACAATAACAAGACATTAATTAAAAGAAAACCTCCCTGTAGGTGATGAGACTATAAATCACATTTCAATCATATCATATTATGTTATTTTCGTGATAGTGATTACGAATTATAGGTCCAATTACTATTTGAATTGAGTTCAATACTTACGTAATTCAAAATCAATCTAAAATTAACAAAGTACTACTCAAGTTTGAGTTAAAATTAACAAACTACTATTCCAAATAAACCAAAAAAATTAAATAGAGGTTCCAAAGTACATGAAATCTAGAATGACTTCCATGTAATGGTCAGGCAAACAAATATGCAAGCAGTGTGGTATTGATTTCTAATAAATACTCTTTGCAAAAAAAAAATCAAGGGGATGACAGAGCATCAAGGAACATGAAGCAATCATGAATTTTGAGCACAAGTTGGAAATATTATATGAGAAGAACGTGTGTTCGCTTAAAACTCTTGAAGAATTGCTACATTTTTTGCTAGAATTATTTACCAAGGACCCATTAAATTTCATGCGTGTTGTAATATGAACTCCAATCAGATAATTATCTTTGTTTCATAGCTTGAAACATTTTCTATAATGAAACATATTGTAAACGAACTGGCATCCAAATCTAATACTAAAACTGATGAAATTATTGAAATAAAAAGTTTTACGGTGTGATTGAAACCAAAACAGAAACCAATTTTCAAATTTTATCAATTCTTCGCATGTATAAATATTAGGTATACAAGGTAAAATGTTATTGCACATAAGCATTGAAAAGTTGCTAAATAAGGATTTTATTCAAATATTTTCTTGAACCATAAACCAAATTGTATTAAAGATACAAATGAAAATGCTTAAGAGTGTTTTTATAGATTTATTAAGATTGTTTTGTTGTATCGATTTGTTAGCAAGATTTGAGCGGACTTTATCTTCATGCAATAAATCTTCCTAAGATGCCTAGGTTTCAATTTAGTATGCTTAAGCATTCATTTCCACTATCTTGTAGTTTAGTGTTATTTACATTTGAATTTGATTAATGGTATATTTAATTTTCCGTTTATTATTTCGATGTCACTCAAGCTTTTCCTCCCTTCAAGTGACACTTTATCCTCCCATTATGGATGAACCAATCAAACCATATTTAATTTAATGTCTTCGTGTTCTTTTATACCTACTGCTGCTTCCATTAACCCTTATCTTGCAAAAAAACTCTCTTCAGTACTAGCTTAAACCTACAGGAAGACTTCTATTTGGAACTCATAGGATTCACTATTTGCCCCAAACCCAATTCCCCATACAAGAATGGTCATTACATAAGCATGTATTTTAATCATACAGCGCATGTGATGAATTATAAGCATTATTTTAATAGTAATTATAATTAACTATGAGATCTTGCAGCCATAATAAGTTTTAAATATTATACTTAACTCACCTCATTGATATCACAAACTTTCAACTTTTCAGAATCGATAGCTCCACAGTTTTGCAGAATTTTTTGTTGGTTTTGTTAGTTTGGTGACATTTTCTGGTTTAAAAGAGCAAATTTAAACTTCATACTTACAAATTTTAATCATAATAAACTCCCTTACAAATGTAAATTATTGAGGAAGTCCGAAGCTGTATCATTAAAGATGTGATCATTTGTATTGGAGAAAACATCCCTTTTTGCATGTTAAGTATGACAAGAAAAAACTTCTATCAAATAACTAAATGACAAAAGATTGACTAAATGACATGGAGAAACCTGATATTTTTTGCTATCATTATACTGCCATCTTCTGCATTCAGGTGCCGTAATACCACTTCTTCTAATCGACCATCTCTGTATGCATGCTCACAATGTGGAAGTATGCGATTCAAATTCTGTGAGGCCTACTCGTCTTAGAAGAAAATTATAAATATATGATTTTTTTTCCTGTTCATCATTCTTATTTAATAACACACTACAGTCCATCTCATCTTTCTTCCATCTTTCTGGTTCATTCTATAAGAATAAGATCCACTTAATCATAATTAAATCATATTCATCTTTGTTAAATATAGGAAACAGAAGTTTTTATTTTTATTTACAGCAACTGTTATAGTTAATCTATTACACTATTAACATAATATTCAAATGTTTGTGCCTTTTTGAGAATTCAGAACATATTTGAAAAATAAATAAAAATCTTCTTTTGTCTAATCGATCTTCTTGCATCCACAATATTTCTGATAGCAGAACTCTATCTATTTCTCAAGAAAAACCAAACAGTTTATCAAGATATACGGCATTTTAATCAACGCGCAAATAATTTATAAAATTTAAGACCTTCGCATTAGGAATTTTATCAAGAGCGCATACTTCTTGGATAGGTGCGGTCGGCAAAAAAATTTTCATAATTAGAGGAGCGAACACGGGAAAGCAACCTAGGTAGAGCTCGGATTTGCTTTCGGAGATGCTCGGGATTTGCTCGGAGATGCTCGGGTGATACTCAGTCTTTGCAGTCGGCTTGAGGCAATGTCAATCGGACGAGGAGAAGAGCGGATGAGGACAGACGCGGAGTAGTTCCGTGATAAGGGATCGTGGCAGTGGAGTGAGAGAAGGGGCAATTACGACATTTACTTTTCCAAAATGGCGGACAGTCGGGAAAAGCCGTTCTCATTTCGCATCGTGAAATCGGGGTAAAATAGAGTTTTATATAAAATATTTAGAAAAGCGCACTATTCAAACGGGTATCAAAATCAAAAATACATGCTCTCAAAAGCAAAACGCATCAAAAAAGCTTAGCCAAACAAAGCCTAAATAACTAATAACAAAAACTAATAAATAATAATAACTAAAAAACTAACTAAACTAATAACTAATAACTAATAATAAACTAATAAATAATAATAATGAAATAATTAATAATAAAACCTAATAACTAAACTAATAAACTAATAAATAATTAATTAATAATAAAACTAACTAATAACTAACTAATAATAATAACTAAAACTAATATCTAATAACTAATAATAAAAACTAATAAACTAATAACTAATAACTAAAATAATAAATAACTAATAACTAATAAAGCTAATAATAATAACTAAATAATAAACAAAATAACTAACTAAAAACTAAAAAAATGAAACTAATAAGTAAACTAACTAAACTAATAACTAATAAACATAAAACTAATAATAATAAACTAATAATTATAATAACTAATAGATAAGCTAAAAAAACTAACTAATAATAAAAACTAATAACTAAAAAACTAAAAAAACTAATAACTAATAAACTAAAAACTAAACAAATAATAACTAAACTAATAATAACTAAAAATTAAACTAATAACTAAACTAATAATAACTAATAACTAAAAAACTAAACTAATAAAACTAATAACTAATAAATAAACTAAAACTAGTAAAACTAATAATAATAATTAATAAAACTAATAAAAAAACTAATAATAACTAAAAAACTAATTAAACTAAATAACTAAATAACTAAAATAATAATAAAATAATAATAAATAAACTAATAACAAAACTAATAATAATAATTAAAATAATAAATAAATTAATAACTAACTAATAAACTAATAAACTAATAAAACTAAAATATTAAAATTAGTAATAAAGTAGACTAGTAATAACTAACTAATAATAATAATAGCTAAAAATAACTAATAATAACAAACTAATAACTAAAAAAATACCTAAACTAACTAATTAATAACTAAATAACTAAACTAAAACTAACTAATAATTAAACCAAAACCTAAAGCTAATAATAATAAACTAAGTAAATAACTAATAACTAAACTAACTATTAACTAATAATAATAACTAATAATAAACTAAATAATTAATAATAATAATAATAATAATAATAAATTAATAAATTATAAAACTAAAATAACAAATAAAACTAAACCTAATAATAATAAAATAACTAATAACTAGCCTAATAAACTAAACTAATAATAATAATAATAATAACTAAAACTAACATTAATAACTAATAACTAATAACTAACTAATAAAATAAATAATTAACTAATAATAAACTAAAAATTAATAACTAAACTATCTAATAACTAACTAATAATAATGAAATAATAATAAACTAAAACTAATAACTAATAAATAACTAATAATAACTAACTAAACCAAATTACTAATAATAATAACTAAACTAATAAGTAATAATAACTAATAAATTGATAATAATTATAATAAATTAATTAATTAATAACTAATAAAATAAAAAATAAAAACTAATAATAATAACTATAATAACTAATATAAACTAATATCTAACAAAAATAATAATAAATATAATAAAACTAATATTTCAAAAAAAACTAATAAATAACTAATAAAACTGATAATAACTAACTAATAAATAATAAAATAATAATTATTAATAATAAAACTAATTATAACTAATAAGTAACTTATAAAACTAAACTAATAACTAATAATAAACTAACAACTTAACTAATAACTAAAACTAATAATAACTAACTAAAAACCTAATAACTAGTAATAATAACTAAATTAATAATAAATAACTAAACTAATAACTAATAACTAACTAACTAATAATAAACTAACTAAAACTAATAATAATAACTAAATAAAACTAAATAACTAACTAAAATATAATAAATAATTAACTAATAACTAATAATATATAATTAATAATAAACTAAAAGTAATAACTAAAAACTAATAATAATAAACTAATAAACTAAAAGCTAAAACTATAACCAAAAAAACTAATAAATAATAAACCTAATAATAAAAAATAAAAAACTAACCTAAAAACTAACTAATAATAATAAACTAAAAAATAAACTAATAATAATAATAACTAATAAAAACTTAAAACTTAAACTAATAAACTAATAACTAATAATAAATAACTAATAAACTAAACCTAAAACTAATAACTAATAAAACTAATAACTAACTAATAACTAAACTAATAACTAAAACTAACTAATAACTGACAAAAAAGAATAAATAACTAATAATAAAAACTAATAAAACAACTTAATAATAATTAAAATAACTAATAATAATTTAATAATAATAAACTTAAAATACTAAAACTAAACTAATAAAACTAATAATTAATAAACTAATAAAAACTACAACCTAATAATAAATTAAACTTACTGAACAAAAATTAACTAAGTAATAATTATAATAAAATTAAACTAATAAATAAAACTAACTAAAAACTTAATAACTAAATAAAACTATTAAAAACTAAAAACTAAAACTATATAAACTAAATAACTAATAGCTAATAATAATAACTAAAAAACCTTAGAACTAAAAATAAAACCAACTAATAATAACTAATAACTAATAAAACCTAAATAATTAATAAACTTAAACTAATAACTAAATAATAATAATATTAATAATAATAATAATAATAATAATAATAATAATAAAACCTAAAAACCTAAATAATAAACTAACTAATAAAACTAATAAAAGCTAATAAACTAATAACTAATAAAACCTAATAACTAAACTAATAATTAATAAAAACTAATATTAATAAACTAACTAACTAACTATTAAATAATAACTAAAACTAACTAATAACTAACAAAAATAATAAATAACTAATAATAAAAACTAATAAAACAACCTAATAATAACTAATAATAATTTAATAATAATAAACTTAAAATAATAAAACTAAAAATGAATCAAACTAGTAAAATAAACTAATTAAACTAATAATTAATAAAATAATAAAAACTAAACCTAATAATAAACTAAACTTACTAAACAAAAACTAACTAATAAAATAAAAACTTACTAAGTAATAATTATAATAAAATAAACTAATAAATAAAACTCAAAACCTAATAACTAAATAAAGATAAAACTAAAACTAAAACTAAATAAACTAAATAACTAATAGCTAATAATAACTAAAAATCCTTAAAACTAAAACTAAATCCAATAATAATGTAATAAAACATAAATAATTAATAAACTTAAACTAATAACTAATAATAACTAAAAAACTAACTAATAAAACTAATAAATAATAAACTAATAAAACTAACTAACAACTAACGAATAACAAATAACTAAAAACTAACTAATAACTAAATAAATAACTAAAACTAGTAATAAATAAATAACTAACTAAACTAAAAACTAAAACTAAAAATAATAAATAAAACTAAATGACTAACTAAATTAACTAAATTAAATTACTAATAAAACTAATTAATAATAATAAACTAATAAATAACTAATAACTAATAATAATAACTAAAAATGAAAACTCATAAAACTAATAAAATAATAAGTAATAATAAAACTAGCTAAACTTGCTAAACTAATAATAAAACTAATAATAACCTAATAATAACTAATAAAAACTAATAATTGAACTAATAAATAAAACTAATAATAATAATAATAATAATAACTAAAACTTAACTTACTAAAAACTAATAAACTAAATAGATAATAAAAACTAAATAAAAATTAATAACTAATATCTAATAATAAATTACTAAACTAAACCTAAAAGTAAACTAATAAACTAATAATAAAACTAATAAACTAATAACTAAACTAAACAAATAACTAATAAACTAATAACTAAACCTAATAATAATAACTAAAAAAATAAATAATAACTAATAAACTAAAAAAGCTCCAACTAACTAATAACTAGACTAAAACTAAAACTAACTAATAACCAACTAAACTAAAAGCTAACTAAACTAAAAATTAAAACTATTAGCTAATAAACTAAAATAAACTTCTAATAACTAACTAAATAATAATAAAAACTAATAATAATAATAAAACTAAAACTAATTAAATAACTAACTAATACTAATTAAACCCAATAATAAATTAACTAATAATAAAACTAAAACTATTAAACTAACAAAAAACTAATAAATTAATAACTAAAATAACAAAACTAAGAAATTAATAAAAATAAAATAATAACTAATAACTAACTAATAAATATAAAACTAAACTAATAAAACTAAAACCTAAAAACTATAATAACCCACAAACAATAACTAACAAATAATAACTAAATAAACTAATAAACTAATAACTAAATAACTAATTAAATACTAATAATAATAACTAAATATTAATCATAACTATACTAATAAACAAATCATGACTAATAAAAACTAATAATAAGATGAATGAAACAAAAACTAAACCTAAACTAATAAACTAAAACCTAATAACTAAAATAAAACTAATAACTAATAAACTAAAAAACTAATAAACTATTAATAATAAACTAATAAAACTAACTAATAAAACTAACTAACTAATAAATAATAAATAAAACTAATAATAAACTAATAAACTAACTAACTAATAACCTAAATTAATAACTAAAAAATAACTAACTAATAATAACTAATAACTATTAATAATAAAATAATAAATAACTAAACTAATAATAATTAACCTAAACTAATAATAATAACTAAATAACTAACTAAAAACTAAAATAGTAAACTAATAAACTAATAAATAAACTAACTAATAAAACTAACTAAACTAATAACTAAACCTAATAACTAATAAACTAAAACTAACTAATAATAATTAAACTAATAAACTAATAATAAAATTAATAAAAAAATTAAATAAACTAATAACTAAGAACTAAACTAAAACACTTATAATAATAACTAACTAACTAATAACTAATAGTAAACTAATAAAATAACTAAACTAATAATAAATAATAATAACTAACTAACTAATAAAACTAAAAACTAATAAAATATTAAGTAATAATAAAGTAATAAAACTAATAATTAAAAAACTAATAAACCTAAACCTAAAACTAATAAACTAATAATAATAATAATAATAATAATAATAATAATAATAACTAAAACTAATAACAAATAATAAAATAAATGACTAACAACTAACTAATAGCTAAACTAAATAATAAAAAAACTAATAAACTAATAAGCTAATAAACTTATAAATAACTAGTAATAATAAACTAACTAATAAACTAATAACTAATGATAATAATAATAATAACTAATAAAAATAATAAATAATAACTAAAAAATAATAATAAAACTAATAATAAAACTAATAAACTAATAATAAATAATAATAAAAAAAATAAAAAATAATAATCTAAAAATAATAATAATTGATAAAATTAAAAAACTAAACTAATTAACTAATAACTAATAACTAATAATAACTAACTAACTAATAATTTATTTAACTAAACTAATAATAACTAATAACTAAAAAATTAAATTAATAAACTAATAATTAATAAAAAAAATAGTAGTAAAACTAATAATAAAAAAATTAACTAATAATAACTAATAATAACTAAAAACTAATTAAACTAAATAACTAAATAACTAAAATAATAAAAATAATAAACAAACTAATATCTAAACTAATAATATTAATTAAAATAATAAACAAACTAATAACTAATTAATAAACTAATAAGACTAAATTATTAAAACTAATAATAACTAACTAATAATAATAATAATAATAACTAAAATAACTAATAATAATAAACTAATAACTAAAAAACTAACTAAACTAACTAATAACTAAATAACTAAACTATAATAATTAAACCTAAACCTAATAATAATAATAATAATAATAATAAACTAAATAAATAACTAATAACAAAACTAACTAATAACTAAAAATAAACTAAATAACTAATAATAACAAATTAATAAACTATAAAAAATAAAATAACTAATAAAACTAAACTTAATAATAATAAAATAACTAATAACATAATAAACTAAACTAATAATAATAAAACTAATAATAATAATAATAATAATAATAATAATAACTAAATAATAATAACTAATAACTAAAACTAACTAATAAAATTAATAATTAACTAATAATAAACTAAAACTAAAACTAAACTAATAACTAAAAAAATAAACTAATTAATAACTAACAAATAATAATAAAATAATAACTAATAAAATTAAACTAATAATTAATAATAACTAAGAACTAAAACTTATCACTAATAATAATAACTAACTAAACTAATAACTAATAATAACTAATAAACTGATAATAACTAAAATAAACTAATAATTAATAGAATAAAAACTAAAAACTAATAATAATTATTATTATAATAACTATCTAATACCTAAATAACTAATAACTAATAACTAACTAAAAACTAAAACTAAAACTAATAATAACTAATAACTAATATCTAACAAAAAATAATAAAACTAATATCTAAAAATGTAATAACTAACTAATAAAATATAATAACTAATAATAATAACTAAACTAAACTAATAAATAATAAAATAATAACAATTAATAATAAACTAAATATAACTAATAAGTAACTAATAAAACTAAACTAATGACTAATAAAGGAATAGCGAGTTTTTGCTTTATCGGGCGGGCACGTGGGTGCAGATGGGCTGCTTTACGTTGACTTTTTAACAAAAGTGGGCCAAGGTTTCACACATGATGGAGTTGACTACTGCGCTCTCGTCGCTTAGGGTTTCCTCTTCCTCCTTTGTCCGATAAAATTGATGGCTACCTGGTTTGATCTCTCAACTTTTTTCTTGTTCTTTGCTTTGATCTAGAGGTTCGATTTGTTGGTGCTGGTTCCCTCTTCTTCAGCAGAGGCCGGAGACCTTATTTTTTGGTTGATCTAGTGGGTTGTTGGTGATGGTTCCCCTCCTGTGGACTTAGCATCTCATCTTTTTCCCCATTTGCCCTCAAATGGGGTCTTTGCCTCCCCATCTCTATTGCTTTGTGACTTTGTCATGGAATTAGAAGGCTCTTCTAAACTCCCACAAAGATAATAGCAACTCTCTTTCCCTCTCCTACATTCCCTCCTCTAAAAATGAAGTTTGCTTTTCGGAAGATGAACTTATCACGGGTCAAAATGAATGGGAGCTATCTTTGGTCAGCCATGCCATTGGAAAGCATCCCTTTTACGGCTCATTGCTTGTTGCTATCAAACAAAAATGGGTCTTTAAGGGCCATCTGGAGTTGCTCACTTTAGAAGGGGACTTCTTCTTATTCTGTTTTTCTTGTAGGGAAGACTACGATCTTGTGTGGAACAATGACCCATGTTTTCTTAATGGTCGACCCTTCATTTTTTTGGGAATGTTCATGGAACTTTAGACCAATCAAAGAGAACTTCACAGATATCCCTCTGGGTAAAATTCCTAAACCTCCCATTATGCTGTTGGAATGAAGAGGGGCTTTCAAAAGTGGCTAGTAAAATTGGGGTCCTTATTATTGTGGACAACCTTACGGCATCCAAAGCTGCTTACCTCAGTGTCTCGTTGAGGTTCGCCCCTCCTCTCTGCTCCCTGATACTATTCCCCTGAACCTTAATGGGATTAAGGTTGATCAAGTAGTTCACTATGACTGGAAACCTAGTGTTTGTTCTACATATTCTACCTTCTCCCACGACTCCAGAAGTTGTCCCCTCAATCCTCCTATTCGGCCCTCAGTCAGAGGACGTAGTAGGAGCAGGAAGCCCCCTCGTGGACCGATCTGAAACCCCTTGAGTACCCCCTCTTCCATACCTCTATAGACCAATATTTCCCCTGCCATAGTCCTATCTAGCATGGAAGACCCGGCCTTAATTTCTCATTTTGTAGATCTAATCGATCTAGCAACCGCCCCTCCCCCCTAGCCACTATCTCCATAAATGACCTTAACTAGCTGCCCACCTAATCCCATTCATCGGATAGGGAAGAACCTGATCCTAATGCTAATGATGAAGCCGAAACCCAATCCATTCCCACATCATCATACACTATTACCACCCGCTCCACTGCACCTCACCTTCTAAAGCCTCCCTCACCCATCCCCAAGACACTATCCCCAAAACTCCTGGAAAATCTAACCAGGATAAAGAGACCACAAAATCCCCAAACTCCCTTACCTTCTTAGTCCAAAAGACTAAGAAGAAAGGCAAGAACCACTAAATTCTCTTTTATGTCTCTTGCCATGTTTGGTTGTTCGAATGTGAGAGGCCTATTAGCGAAAGGCCGGACTCGTGACTATTCCCGTATCATCAAGGAAAACAATCTTGATATGCTTTGTCTCCTGGAAACTAAAATTAGCTCTGATTGTATAGCTAACCCAGTTCTCCCTAAAAAGCTTACCCTCTTCCCCTATGAAGATAGTTGCAATAACTTTGACACTTATTCTGGAGGCAGGTTATGGTTAAAATGGAATGCTTGTTCCATCTCCTTCACCCCTACCCTCACCAATGCTCAGTTTATTCATGGCATGGTCTCCTCCCCCTCTTGCTCTAGATTCTTTGTTACTTGGGTTTATGCCCATAACAATGCTAGGGATAGATTAGAGCTTTGGTCCTTTCTTCACCATCTTTCTGCCTCCATGGTTGAACCTTGGCTGATTATTGGGGATTTCAATTGCACTTTATATTCAAATGAGAAACCTAGTGGGAATCCACTCCCACCTAATACTCTTGATTTTTCAGCTTGTGTTAACGACAGGATTTTGACCTTCTAGCTCGGACTTTTTTTTCACCTAGTCCAACCTCGAATGGACAACCCTATAAAACAAGAATTGATAGAGTTATGTGCAATTCCTACTTGCTGGATGCTTTCTCCTCCTCTTCTTACAAAGCACTACCTTCACCTCTAACCACTCACCCTTAGTTGTCTCCTCCAACGCCCTTCACTCAAGGAGCCACAGATTTATTTTTAAAAACTATTGGGTCCTCTACCCGAGCTTCAAGGACTATGTCACAAAAGCCTGGAAAATTTTTGTCAGAGGAGTTCCTATCATAGTGCTCTTCAAGAAACTCAACCTTGTCAAAGAATACCTCAAATCTCATAAGCTTGATTCTTTGTCTCTTGAGCAACAAATCAGAACTTTGAAAGATGAACAAGAATCTCATATGAAGCTCCTTGAAAATGATCCTACTAACTCTGTTCTTCTCCAAAATATGGAGGATATAAATGCTCGCTATGCAGATATTGTCAAGAAAGAAAGTCTTTGGACCAAGCAAAGAGCTAAAATCACATGGCTAATTCATGTTGATGATGACCTAAAATTCCTTTACTATTATATTAAAGAAAGACGGAATGCAAATATGATAAAAGAGCTTCAATTGGATAGGGGAACTATTACTAATCCTTCTAAGATTGCTGCTAAAATCTGTCACTATTACTCTGAGCTCTTCAATAAAACTAGCAACATAGGGGTATCCCTCTCTGACACCCCTATTGGCACTCCTATCACTGCCTCCCAGTTTGATCAGTTAGGCTCTCCTATCTTGGATTCAAAATCATGGCTGCCCTCAACAATATTAATGAAGATAAATCCCTTGGCTCAGATGGCTTCACCTCTAAGTTCTTCTTGTCCTATTGGGACATCATTGGTAATCAATTTATGCTGGCTGTCAACCATTTCTTTACTACTAAAAAGCTTCCTGAGGTCTTTAAGCATACCATTATTACACTGATCCCCAAAACTAAACATGCAAATCATGTGGTTGACTTTAGACCAATCTCCCTCTGCAAGACTTTCTACAAAGTCATTACCAAAGTTCTTGCTAATAGGCTCAAACCAGTCCTTCCTTACATTATCCATCCTGCCCAATCTACCTTCATCAAAAATAGCGACATTGCAGATAATATCTCTATTGCTCATGAAATCTGTTTGGAATTTAATAATAGATGTTGTCTCAATCTCTTTTGTGCAAAGATCGGCCTTCAAAAAGCATTTGATAGTGTTAATCATACCACAATTATTCTTAGACTTATGCAAAAAGGTTTTCCAAAGATTTTTTGTGGATTGTGGGAACTGTATTTCTGACATCCCATTCTCTATTGTGCTCAATGGACAAATAAAAGGTTACTTCAAATCATCCAACGGATTGAGACAAGGGTGCCCCCTGTCCCCCTTTCTTTTTATAATCATTATGGGTATTTTCTCTTGCATATTAGAAAAGAAGGTTTCTAATCAATTATTTTAGCTAATTACTTCAGGTAACAACTCAATATCTCACCTTCTATTTGCTGATGACATTTTGGTGGCAGGGGTTGCTGACTCACATTCAGCCTTATCCATTAAGTAGGCTCTTGTTAAGCTCTTAGCCCTCATTGGCTTGGAGGTGAACCATTAGAAATCTCAAATTGCTTCTCTAAAATCTCTAAAGCCTCCCAACTTTGTTGCTCCTTGCTGAACATAAGGCCTGGAAATTTCCCCCTTAAATATCTTGGGCTGCCTTTAGTTGTTGGGCACCTCAAGTCTACTCATTGTGTGGCCCTTCTTGACAAACTTTCTAGATGGCTAGCTGGTTGGAAATCTAAATGGCTCTCTTATGGTGGGAGACTTCAGCTCATCCGATCTTCTATCAATAGTTATTTAACATATTGGCTAAGAGCTCAGTGTCCCTAAATGTATCATCCAAAAGATCAAATCTCTAACCCAACTTCTTCTATCATGGAGAGGTGGTTAAGAAACTTCATCCTATCTCTTGGTATCAAATAACCTTGCCTCGGGATAAAGGAGGCATGGGGCTGATTTCTCTAGTACCCTTAGTATTATATGTAAAACTAAAATCCTCTAGAAAGTCGAACAATTCATCCTCTTTACTATCTTGGACCAGAACAAATACTTCATCGGCAAAAAAATATGTAAATCACCTGCATTATGGAGAGAGCTTCAAATATGTGCCTCTAGAGAAAAATGGAACCTCTTGTATTCTATGGGGGACGACTCTCTCTTCTCCCTCTTTTATGATCCATGGTGTGAGGGTTTCTCATTACTTGATATCTGAGTGCTTTGACCTGCTCAATATGCCCAAAAACACTACCCTTAATGCTATAATGAGGAATGGTAGCTGGAACATCCCTGTTGCCTTCTCCCAACATTTTCCAGCTTGCTCTCTTTCTATTAGGAAGACTGTTATTCATGCAGGAACCGACTCCATTCTTTGGAATGGGAACAAAACTATTATCACCAAAGACATTCTAAAATGCATTTTTGCTCATGTCTCCTTAGTGGATGATTTTAAAGAGATATGGTTCAAGGGGTTTGCCCTAAACTATGCGGTTTTCTGTTGGATGGATAAATTGGGGGGTCTTAAAACATCAGACATGCTTAGCAGGAGGGGGATCGGTTCCATTCTTGGACTCTCTATCTTTCTAAAATGAATCCCACTCCCATTTATTTTTTGGGTGTCCCTACACTCTTAACATCATTAGAAACCTTTTACCAAATAGGAGCTTTTTCTTTTTCAACCTACTCTTCAATCGGTTCTCACTGCCTCTTCCCTTTTGGACCACTCTGCTCTTAGAAGACTTTATTTACTTATCGTGGCGGTGGCTGTCTACTACATCTGGTGTGAGAGAAACAAGTGGTTTTTTTCTAATCTGAAATGATCTGTTGAAGCTATTTGTCTTCATATCCAACTTAGAGTGGCTCTTAAACTCTGTCGATGGGTGCTCAAAGAAAATTGGCCGAGGCCAGTGCTTGATACTTTTAACAAATGGATTAATTATGGAAAACCAAACCTCACGGATATACCTCCTTAGCACTGGTTTTTTTGCTATTCTGTTGTTGGGTTACTTTACTTTGATATACTCTCTCTTTATGGTTTTGCATCTGGATTGGTTTCTCAATTTTTGGGGAGATCCTCATTATCTCTGGTTTGGCTACTACTTTTCTTTGAGGCGTGCTTGGTTTTTGGTTTTGCTAGGTTGCATTCATTTCCCTTTATCTACATCTTCTACTGGGTGTTTATTTCTGGCTCTGTTCTGGTGCTAAAAATTTCCTTTGATGCTAGGACTCTATCGAATTTTTGCCTGGGCTACGATGAGGACTATGCTACTGGCTATTATAGCCATTTTGCTCCATCCTGGCTAACATCATGCTACAACCTCGTCTGGTGGTCTGGTCATGCTTTCTTCTTATCTACTGTCTTCATGTCCTCATGTTAGATGCAGGGTGTTGTCTCTATTTGCTCATGGTGGTTGCTCCAAGTTGCTCCCGTGTTATTCACGAATTGTTACATTGCATGGTGGCATTACCTCTCTAAAGAACCTCCGGCCCTACTCCGATGGATGGCAGTTGATATTAACTGATTGGAAGCTTTTATTCATTGGACAACCGATCTTTATGGAACTACTAGTTGTCCTCACACCGTGTTTCTAACTTAGTCCATTGGCCCACTGTTTCTTCTCCTCTTCTCAATTCTGGCTTTTTTGCATTTTGTTTATTTCCCTTGGGCTGTTCATTTATTCTTATAACTTGATACGTTGTAACACATTTTTGGAATGATATTGGGCTCTGCCCTCAATTTCTCAAAAAAACTAATAACTAATAATAAATTAACAACTTAAATAATAATAACTAATAACTAACTAATAACTAAAACTAATAATAATAACTAAATTAATAATAACTAAACTAATAATAACTAAATAACTAAACTAATAACTAATTACTAACTAACTAATAATAAAACTAACTAAAACTAATAATAATAACTAAATAAAAAAAAATTAATAACTAATAAACTAATAAAACTAACTAATAATTAAACTAATAATAGTAATAATAAACTAAAAATAATAACTAAAAATTAATAATAATAATTTAATAAACTAAAAACTAAAACTATAACCTACAAAATTAATAAATAAAAAACCTAATGATAACAAATAAAAACCTAACATAAAAACTAACTAATAGCTATCTAACTAATAATAAAAAAATGAACTAATAATAATAATAACTAATAAAAACTAAAATCCTAAACTAATAACTAATAAAACTAAAACTAATAATAACTAATAAATCCTAATAAACTAAAACTAATTAATAATAACTAACTAATAAATAAAACTAATAATAATAATAATAAAACTAACTGGAACAAAACTATTAACTAAGCCTAACAATAACTAATAACTAAAAACTAATAACTAATAACTAAATAAAAACCTAATAACTAAACTAATAATAAAACTAAAACTAAATAACTAACTAATAATAACTAAAATCTAACTAACTAACTAATAACTAAAACCTAACTAACTAATAAATTAAATAACAAAATAATAACTAACTAAAACCTAATAAAATAATAACTAAACCTAATAAAACTAATAACTAACTAAATAACTAAACTAATAAAACTAACCAATAATAAACTAATAATTAATAATATAAGTTGACTATACTAATAACTAATAACTAAATAACTAACTAACTAATAAAACTAATAAACAAAAACAAATAACTAATAAACTAACTAAACTAAACTAAAAATTAATAAATAATAAATAAATAACTAAATTAATAACTAATAAATAAAAATGAATAGCAAAACTAAATAAAAAAACTAATAAATAACTAATAATAATTAAAACTAACTAAAACTAACTAAACTAATAATAACTAACTCAAACTAAATAAACTAAATTAAACTAGTAATAATAAATAATAAATAACTAATAACTAATAAATAAAGAACTTAATAACTAATAAAGACTAATAATAAAACTAAACTAATAACTAATAAAATAATAACTAACTAATATATATAATAAACTAACTAAATAAAACTAATTAAACTAAATCTAATAATAATAAAAACTAATAATAACTAACTAATAATAAAACTAAATAACTAAACAATAACTAATGAACTAATAAACTAATAATAAATTAATAAACTAAAACTAATAACTAAGCCTAATAACTAAAAAAGTAACTAACTAATAAAATAATAACTAAATAATAAACTAACTAACTAGTAAACTAATAATTAAATAACTAACTAATAATTAATAAAACCTAATAAACTAAATAATAAAAATAATAAATAACTAAATAATTAACTAACAAACATAATAACCAACTATAACTACTAATAACTAACTATGGCTAATAATAAAACTAAACTAACTAAAAATAATAACTAATAACTAAACTAATAATAATAATAACTAACTAAAACTAATAAAACTGAAAACTAATAAAACTAATAAAACCTAATAATTAAACTAATAATACCAACTAATAACTACTAATATTAACTAACTAAACAAAACTAATAACTAACTAATAATATTGGCTAAAACTAATAACTAATAATAACTATGAAATAATAATAATAAAATAATAACTAAATAATAATAATGATAAATAAAACTAACTAACAACTAACTAATAAACTAAACCTAATAAAATAAACTAATATTAAATTAACTAATAAAACTAACAATAACTAATAACTAACTAATAAATAATAAATAATAACTAACTAAAGCTAATAATAACTAACTAAAACTAATAATAAAACTAATAACTAATAATAATAAAACTAATAACTAATAAATAACTAACTAATAACTAATAAATAACTAACTAATAAAATAAACTAACTAAATAAATTAACTAAACTAAAACCAACCAATAACCAATAATAACTAACTAAAACTAAAAACTAATAATAAAATTAAATATCTAAACTAAACTAAAAACCAAACTAAACTAATAAACTATATTAAAAACTAAAACTAACTAACTAATGAATAATAAATAACTAGTAATAACTAAACTAAAATAATAATTAATAATAATAAATAATAAACTAAACAAAACTAACTAATAATAAAAAAAAACTAATAGATAACTAATTAAACTAAAATTAACTAATAATAACTAAATAAATAACTAAACTAATAACTAATAACTAACTAATAAACTAAACTAATAATAATAACTAAAAATAATTAATAACTAAATAAATAACTAACTAACTAAGCTAAATAATAACTAACTAAAACTAACTAATAACTAACTAATAAAACTAATAATTAATAACTAATAACTAAACTAATAAACTAATAATAAACTAATAACTAACTAATAATAATTAACTAACTAATAACTAATAAACCTAATAATAATAATAAACAAATAAATAAATAAATAATAAAACTAATAAAAACTAACTAATAAATAATAACTAATAACTAAAACTAATAACTAAACTAACTAATAAATTAACTAAACTAAATAACTAACTAATAACTAATAAAATAACTAACTAAACTAATAATAAATAACTAAACTAAATAACTAAACTAATAAAACAAATAATTAATAAAAAAACTAATAACTAAAAAAAACCTAATAATAAACTAACAAAATAACTAATAAACAAATAAAAACAAATAAAATAACTAAATAACTAAACTAATAACTAATAAAAAATCTAAAATAAATAATAATAAAAAAACTAAACTAATAACTAATAACTAATAAATAATAATAACTAAATAATAACTATTAATAAACTAATATAATAATACTAATAATAAAACTAATAAACTAATAATAATTAATAACTTACTAACTAATAAAATAAACTAATAATAAGTAACTAAATAAAATTAATAATAACTTAATAATATCTAACTAATAACTAAAAAAACTAATAACTTATAAACTAAAACTAATAATAACTAACTAACTAATAATAACTAAATAGCTAAACTAATAATAATAACTAAACTAATAATAATAACTAATAACTAATAAAAACTAGCCAAATAATGAATAATAATAATAATAATAATAAACTAATAAAACTAATAAAACCAATAAAACTAAACTAAATAAAATAAAATAAACTAATAAATAATAATAAAACAGAATAACCAAACTAATAAAATAAAACTAACTAACTAATAATAATATAGTAAAACTGATAACTAAAACTAACAACTAAAAACTAATAAACTAAACTAATAAATTAAAACTAATAACTAAACTAATAATCTAAAATAATAAAACAAATAACAAAACTAATAAATAACTTATTAATAATAAAATCCTAAAACTAATAACTAAATACTAAAATAAAACTAATAATTAATAAAATAACATAAATAATAATAATAACTAACTAATAATAAAAACTAATAAAACTAATAACCTAACTAATAGCATTTCTCAGGGACTAATGGATCTTTTCCTTAACTAATAAACTAAAACTTATAATAATAATAATAACTAAAAACTAACTAAAACTAATAACTAAACTAACTAACTAACTAATAATAATAAAACTAATAAAAAACTAAATAACTAATAATAATAACTTAAAAAAAAATAACTAATAAAATTAATAAATAATAAACTAATAAAACTAACAAATATCTAACTAATAATAAATAACTAATAACTAACTAATAAATAAGTTAAAAAAATTAAAACTAAAACTAATAACTAAAATAACTAAACTAAACTAAAACTAAAAACTAACTAATAATAACTAATAAAACTAAATAACTAACTAAAATAACTAAACTAAATAACTAACTAACTAATAACTAATAAAATAACTAACTAAACTAATTATAAATAACTAAACTAAATAACTAAACTAATAAATAAATAACTAATAAAAAACTAATAACTAAAAATAAACCTAATAATAAAACTAACTAAATAACTAAACTAATAAAACTAACTAAATAACTAATACAAAACAAATAAATAATAATAACTAAAAACTAACTAAAAAACTATAATAACTATAACTAATAATCAACTAATAAATAATAATAATTAAATAATAACTAATAATAAACTAATAAATTAATATTAATAACTAATAAATAAACTATAAAACTAATAACAAATAACCAAATAAAACTAATAATAACTAAATAACATCTAACCAATAACTAAACTAATAAAAAAACCTAATAACTTATAAACTAAAAATAATAACTAACTAACTAATAATAACTAAAACTAAGCGAAATTAAAATAATAACTAAATAACTAAAATAATAATAATAACTAAACTAATAACTAATATAATAAAACTAACCAAATAATGAATAATAATAATAATAATATTAATAATAATAATAAATAAATAAAATAAAACTAAAACTAAATAAAATAAGACTAACTAATAAATAATAATAAACTAAATAAACTAATAATAAAATAAACTAACTAATAATAATATAATAAAACTAATAAAACTAATAAACCAACTAAAATAATAACTAAAAAACTAATAAATTAAACTAATAAATTAAAACTAATTACTAAACTAAATAAAATAAAATAATAATAAAAATAAAACTAATAAATAACTAAATAATATTAAAACCTAACTAATAACTACTAAACTAAAACTAATAATTAATAAAATAAACATAAAATAATAATAACTAACTATTAATAAAACTAATAAAAAGCCTAATAACGTAACTAATAACTAATAATAATAAACTAAAAATAAAATAAAAACTAACTATTAAAACTAATAAACTAATAACTAAACTAACTAACTAACTAAATAAAACTAATAAACTAATAAACTAATAATAACTAAAAACTAATAAACTAATAAATAATAAAGTAATAAAACTAACTAATAAAACTAATAATAATAAAAACTAACTAATAACTATATAATAAAATATTTAAAACTAAAACTAATAACTAACTAACTAAACTAAACTAAAAATAACTAATAATAACTAATAAAACTAAATGATAAACTAAAATAACTAAACTAAATAACTAATAAAAATAACTAATAATAATAAACTAATAAATAACTAATAACTAATAATAAAACTAAAAAAGTGGATAATAATGGCTAAAATCTAATAACTAATAATAATAACTAAAAAATAAAACTAATAAAACTAATAAAATAATAATAATAAAACTAACTAAACTAATAATAAAACTAATAATAACCTAATAATAACTAATAAAAACTAATAACTAAACTAATAACTAAATTAATTAATAAATAAAACTAATAATAATAATAATAATAACTAAAACTTAACTTACTAAAAATTAATAAACTAAATAAATAATAATAACTAATAATTAATATCTAATAATAAATTACTAAACTAACCTAAAAAGTAAACTAACTAACTAATAGCTAACTAATAAATACTAATAAACTAATAACTAATAACTAAACTAAAAAAATAACTAATAAACTAAAAACTAAACCTAATAAAACTAACTAAAACTAATAAAACTAACTAATAAAATGGCAACTAATAAACTAAACTAATTAACTAATAACTAAACTAAACTAAAACTAACTAACTAATAATCTAACTAAACTAAAAGACTAACTAACTAAACTAAAATCTAAAACTATTACTAATCTAAAATAAACTAACTATAACTAACTAAAATAAGATAAGACTAATGACTAATAACTAATAACTAAAATAACTAATTAATAACTAATGACCAATATAATAATTAATATACCTACTAAAAACTAATAATTAAAACTAATAAAACTAATAATAACTATAAAACAATAAAACTAATAAATAATACTAATAACAATAACTACTAATAATTAATAAACTAGTAAACCAATACTAACTAAACTAATAACAAACTAGTAATAACAAAAAATAACTTATAACCCAATAAAAAAACTAACTAACTAATAACTTAAATAAACTAATAACTAAAAAAAGTAATAACTAAATTATTAACTAAAAACTAATAATAATAATAATCATAACTACACAAATAAACTAATACTAGCTAATAAAACTAATAACTAACTAAATAACTAATAATAAAACTAATAAAACTAAAACTAAACATAAACTAATAAGCTAAAACCTAATAACTAAAATAAAACTAATAACTAATAAAAACTTAAAAAATTGCTAAACCAATAAACTAATAATAATAAACTAATAAAACTAACTAACTAATAAATAACTAACTAAAACTAATAATAAACTAATAAATTAATAAACTAATAAAAACTAACTAACTAACAACAACCTAATAATTAAAAACTAAGTAATAACTAATAATTAATAATAATAAACTAATAAATAACTAAATTAATAATAATTAACCTAATAACAAATAATAATAACTAAATAACTAACTAAAAACTAAAATAGTAAATGAATAAACTAATAAATAAACTAGCTAATAAAACTAACTAAACTAATAACTATACATAATAACTAATAAACTAAACTAACTAATAATTAAACTAATAAAACCTAAATAAACTAATAACTAGCTAAACTAAAAAACTTATAATAATAACTAACTAATAACTAATAATAAACTAATAAAATAACTAAAATAATAATAAATAATAATAACTAACTAATAAAACTAAAAACTAATAAACTATTAAATAATAATCAAAGTAATAAACTAATATCTAAAAAACTAATAAATCTTAACCTAAAACTAATAAACTAATAATAATAATAAAATAAATAATAATAATAAACTAATAACTAATAACTAATAATTAAATAATAACTAACTAATAACTAAACTAAATAATAAAAAATTAATAAACTAATAAGCTAATAAACTTATAAATAACTAGTAATAATAAACTAATAATAATAATTAACTAAATTAATAACTAACTAATAATAATTAAACTAATAACTAATAAAATAAAACTAATAATAAACTAATAACTAACTAAATAATAAATAACTAACTAATAACTAATAAAACTAATAATAAATAACTAAAAAACTAATAATAACTAATAAAACTAAAAAAAAACTAAACTAACTAACTAATAACTAATTACTAATAATAACTAACTAACTAATAATAATAACTAATAACTAACTAAAACTAATAATTAAAAAACTAAAAAATTAAAAAACTAAAATAAACTAATAAAACTAAATAACTAAATAACTAACTAACTAATAAAAAAACTAACTAATAAAAAAAACTAAATAAAAACTAATAAAAACCTAATAAAGTAACTAAATAAAATTAATTAATAACTAACTAAAAGCTAATAATTAAAGAACTAAAACTAATGAAAACTAACTAAATAATTGATAACTAAACTAAAATAATAAAACTAATAAAACTAATAAAACTAACTAATAATAAAATTAGTAATAAATAACTAATAATAAACCTAATAACAAATAATAAAAAAAACTAATAACTAACTAATAAACTAATAATAAACTAAAAAGCTAAACTAATAACAACTAATAATAAACTAAAACTAAATAATTAAAACTAAACCTAACTAAAACTAATAACTAATAATAACTAACTAACTAATAACTAACTAAAATAACTAATAATAATTACTAATAATAACTCAATAACTAATAAAAAAACTACTTAAAACTAAACTAAATAACTAAATAACTAAACTAATAAACTAATAAATAACTAAAAACTAATAATAAATTAAACTAACTAATAATAAAATTAAAACTAAACTAAATAACTAAATAATAAATTAATTAATAACTAATAACTAACTAATGTATAGTAATAATAACATAATAATAACTAACTAATAAAACTAAAGTAATTAGCTATTAACTAAATAATAAAACTAAACTACACAATAAACTAATAAATAATAACTAAAACTAATAAATAAACTAAGAACTAATAGCTAATAATAATAATAAGCTAATAATAAACCTAATAAAAACTAATAAAATAAAATAACTAATAATAATAATTAACTAATAAATAACTAAATAACTAATATGAACTAATAATAATAAACCAAAATAATAAAAAACTAACTAAAATAAATAAACTAAACTAACTATAATAACTAATAAAACTAACTAAAACTAATAAACTAAAACCTAATAAACTAATAATAACTAATAATAAATAAAAATAACTAAAACTAAATTAATAACTAATAACTAAACCTAATAAATAACTAAAACCAAATAATTAATAACTAAAAAATAAAACTAATAAACTAACTAAATAAACTAATAAAACTAGTAAAACTAAACAAATAACTAATAATAGCTAAGTAATAATAATAAATAAATAAATAAAAAAATAAATAATAATATTAATAACTAATTAAATAACTAATAACTAACTAAAATAATAACTAATAAAACTAATAATAACTAACTAATAAACTAATAAAACTAATAACTAATAACTAACTAAAATTAACAACTAAACTAATAATAAAATAACTAATAAACTAAACTAATTAAATAAAACTAACTAATAAAAATATAATAAAACTAAAAAACTAATAAACTAATAACTAAAAACTAAAAACTAAATAATTAATAAAACTAATAAATAAATAAATAAAATAACTAAACTAACTAAAAACTAATAATAACTAAACTAATAAACTAATAAACTGATAAACTAAATAATAATAACTAATAACTAATAACTAATTAAAACTAATAACACTTAATAATGAAACTAATAGCTAAAACTACATAACTAAACTAACTAATAACTAAATAACTAACCTAATAAACTGAACAAACTAATAATAATAATAATAAACTAAAACTAACTAATAATAACTAATAACTAATACTAACTAAAAATTGGTAAACTAAAACTAACTAAACTAATAACTAATAAAATAACTAAAATCATTAATAAAAACTAATAAAATAATTAAACTAAGTGATAAAAACTAATAAAATAATAATTAATAAACCAATAATACTAAAACTAAAAACTAAATAATAACAAACTAAAAAAACTAACCTAAAACTAACTAATAATAACAAATAAATAATAACTAATAAACTAAATAACTAACTAATAACTAAATAAATAACTACAATAATAACTAATAAATAATAACTAATAAATTAAATAACTAACTAATAATAATAATAATAAATAAGCTAATAATTAACTAAATAACTAACTAATAATATGAAATAACTAACTAATAAAACTAACTAAACTAAAAACTAATAAAACTAATAAAATAAACTAATAACTAATAACTAAACCTAACTAATAACTAAATAACTACTAATAAAACTAAATCAGATAATGAAAACTAATAAAATTAATAAAACTAAAACTAATAATAATAATAACTAATAAAATAAAACTTAAAAAACTAAATTAAATAATAAAACTAATAAAAACTAACTAACTAATAAACTAATAATTAATAAATAAACTAATAATAATAATAAAAATTAATAAAAAAATAACTAAACTAAAAAAACAAAACTAATAAACTAATAATAAAATTACTAACTAATAATAAGAACTAAAATAAATAACTAAATAAAATTAATAATAAACTAAATAATTAATAATAATTAATAATAATAACTAACTAAAATTATTAAAATAATAAAATAAAACTAAATAAACTAAATTATTAAACTAATATATAATAAACTAATAAATTAATTAAGTAATAACTAATAAATAATAATACTAATAAGTAATAAAATTAACTAACTAAAAAATAAGTAAGTAATAAAAATAAATAACTAATAACAAAACTAAAACTATCCAACTAATAACTAATAATAAACTAAAATAACTATATAAAATAAACTAAAATAAACTAAACTAATAATAAATAAATAATAAAACTAATAAATATAACTAATAAATAATACTAATAAAAAATTAAAAAAAACTAAAATTAATTAACTAAACTAATTTCTAATAAAAATAAAACTAAAACTAACTAAAAACTAACTAAATTAAATTAATACTAATAACTAATAAACTAATAAAATGAACTAATAAACTAAATTAACTAATAAGTAAAACTAAAAAAAAACTAATAAACTAATTAACAACTAATACTAATTAATGGCTAAAATTAACTAATAAACTAATTAACTAAAACTAATAAAACTAAATTAATAATTAATAATCACTAAATTAAAACTAACTAAACTAATAATCATAACAACTAAACTAATAATTAAACTAAATAACTAAATAACGAATAAAACTAATAAACTAAAATAAACTAATAACTAACTAATACACTAAACTAATAACTAATAATAACTAATTAAAATTAAAAAACTAATAACTAATAAAAAACTAACTAAAATGAATAATTAATAAGTAATAATAAAGAACTAAAATAAATCATATAAACTAATAATAAAATAATAATCTAAAATAAAAACTAAAACTAACTAATAATAAATAAATAACTAACTAACTAATAATAAAATAACTAAAAACTAACTAACTAAACTAATAAAACTAACTAAAAACTAATAACTAACTAAAACTAATAAAATAAAAAAACTAAATAAAAACTAATTAACTAATAAATAACTAATAATTAAACTAATAATTTAATAAACTAAAACTAACTAAAATAATAACTATAATTAAACTAAAAATAATAACTAAAAAAAACTATAAAACTAATAAACTAAAACTAATAAACTAATAATAATTAATACCAATAAAAACTAAAACTAAAGTAATAAACTAATATAAACCAAATAATTAATAACTAAAAATAAACTAATATAAAAAATAAACTAATAAACTAATAAAAAAACAAATGACTAATAATATAAGTAATAATAAAATATAAATATAATATTAATAACTAATTAAATAACTAATAACTAACTAAAATAATAACTAAAGACTAATAATAACTAATAAACTAATAAAACTAATAAGAATATAAAGTACAACTAAACTAATAATAAATAATAAACTAATAATAAAACTAACTAATAACTAACTAATAAATATAATAAAACTAAAAAACTAATAAACTAACTAAAACTAAAAAATTAAATAATTAATAACTAATAAATAATAAATAAAATAAATAAAATAACTAAAACTAATAATAAATAACTAATAAACTAATAAACTAAATAATAATAACTAATAACTAATAACTAATTAAACTAATAACACTTAATATGAAATAATAATAAAAACTAAATAACTAAACTAACTAATAACTAAACTAATAAACTAATAATAATATAATAATAAAAAAAACTAACTAATAATAATAACTAATGAACTAAAACGATAAACTAAACTAACTAAAACTAATAACTAATAAATCTAATCATTAATAAAACTAATAAAATAATTAAACTAATAAAACTAATAATAATAATAATTAAATAATAACTAACAATTAAAAACTAAATAATAACTAACTAAAAACTAACCTAAAACTAAATTCTAATATATATAATAATAAAACTATAAATAACTAACTAATAAACTAAAATAATAATGACAATTAAATTAACTAATAATATTAATAAAATTAAATAATAACTACTAATAATAATAATAAAAAAAGCATAACTAACTAAAATAACTAATAATAATGAAATAACTAATAATAAAACTAACTAAACTAAACTAAAACTAATAAAATAAAATAACTAATAATAAACTAAAACAACTAAATAATGATAAAACTAAACAAACATAATTAAAATAAAACTAATAATAAAATAAAACTAATAATAATAATAACTAATAACTAACTAATAAATAAAACTAAAAAACTAATTAATAATAAATAAACTAACTATAAAACTAATAATTAATAAAATAAACTAAAAACTAACTAATACTAATAATTAATAAAAACCCATTAACTAATAAACTAAAACCAAAAATAAAACTAATAATAAATTACTAATAATAATAAGAACTAAATAAATAACTAAAAAAAAATTAATAATAAAATAACTAATAATAATTAATAATAATATCTAACTAAAATTATTAAAATAATAAAATAAAACTAAATAAAAAAAAAATTATTAAGTAATATCTTAATAAACTAATAAACTAATTAAGTAATAACTAGTAATAAACTAATAAATAAAAAAAACTAACTAACTAAAAATAATAAGTAAAGTAATAATAAAAATAAATAAACTAACTAATAACTAAACTAAAATTATCCTAACTAATATAATAATAAACTAAACTAACTAAGAAAATATTAAAATAATAGTAATAAAAAATAATAACTAAAATAAAACTAATAGTAATAATGGCTAATAAAATAAAATAATAAATAAACTAATAACTAATAAAAACTAATAAAAATTAAAAACTTAATAACTAAAATTAATTAACTAATAAACTAACTAATTTAAGCTAATAGCTAAAAATAAAACTAAAACTAACTAAAAACTAACTAAAATTAAATTAATAAAACTAATAACTAATAATAACTAATAAAATGAACTAATAAACTAAATTAACTAATAAGTAAAACTAAAACCTAATAAAACTAATAATTAACTAACTAATAACTAATATTAATAACTGACTAAAATTAACTAATAAAACTAATAATTAACTAAAACTAATAAAACTAAATTAATAATTAATAATCACTAAATTAAAAACTAAACTAATAACTAATAACTAATCATAACAACTAAACTAATAATTAAACTAAGTAACTAAATAACTAATAACAAATAACTAATAAATTAAAAAAACTAATAACTAACTAATATGTAATAAACTAATAACTGACTAATAATAACTAATTAAAATTAAAACCTAACTAATAACTAACTAATAAAAACTAAATAAAATGAATAATTAATAAGTAATAATAAAGAACTAAAATAAATCATAACTAAACTAATAACCTAAAAAATAATGTAAAATGAAAACTAAAACTAACTAATAACTAATAAATAAATAACTAACTAACTAATAATAAAATAACTAAAACTAACTAACTAAACTAATAAAACTAACTAAAAACTAATAACTAATTAAAACTAATAAAATAAAAACTAAATAATAAAACTAATTAACTAATAAATAACTAATAATTAAACCTAATAAATTTAATAAACTAATAAGTAATTAATAAACTAATAATAATAAAATAATTAATAATAACTAATAAGAACTAACTAGAAAGAACTAATAAATAACTAATAAAAATAATCACTAAACTAATAATAATAACTTATAAAATAATAAACTAATAATACATAATAAACTAATAAAGTAACTAATAAACTTAACTAAAACTAACTAACTAATTAACTAATTAACTAATTAACTAATAAAATTAACTAATAACTAATAATAATAATAAAACTAATTAAACTAACAAAAAATAATAATAACTAACTAATAATAATAAACTAATAACTAAACTAAATAAATAATTAATAACTAATAAAACCTAAATAACTAACTAAAACTAAACCTAAAATTAATAAAACTAATAACTAAATAACTAACTACTAATAACTAATAACTAAACTAATAACTAAACTAACTAATAACTAGTAAATTAAAACCTAAAAAACTAATAAACTAAAACCCAAAAAACTAATAAACTAAAACTAATAAACTAAATAACTAAATAATAACTAACTAAAACCTAAAATAATAATAGCTAAAACTAATAAAACTAATAACAACTAAACAAATAACTAAACTAATAAAACTAACTAATAACTAAAACTAATAAAAAAATAATAACTAATAAAACTAACTAAACTAATAACTAATAATAACTAAATAACTAACTAACTAATAAAAATAACTAATAAAACTAATAATAATAAACTAATAAACTAAAACTAAATAACCTAATAAAACTAAATAAACTAAACTAAAATAACTAATAAATAATAAACTAAAAAATAGATAACTAAACTAAAAACTAATCAATAATAAAACTAATAGCTAAAAATAAATAAAATAACTAACAAATAACTAATAAACTAATACCTAAACTAACTAAAACTAACTAAACTAATAATAACTAACTAAAAACTAAATAAACTAAACTAAACTAAACTAATAATAACTAATAATAACTAACTAATAACTAATAAATAAATAACATAATAACTAATAAAAACTAATAAAAACTAATAATAAAACTAAACTAATAACTAATAAACTAATAACTAACTAATAGTAAATAATAAACTAATAACTAAACTTAATAACTAATATAATCTAATAAAACTAATAATAACTAACTAATAATAAAACTAAATAACTAAATAATAACTAATAAACTAATAAACTAATAATAATCTAATAAACTAAAACTAAGAACTAAACCTAATAAGTATAAAAAACTAACTAACTAATAACTAAAAACTAATAAATTAATAACTAAATAATAAATTAACTAACTAATAAACTAATTAATAAAATAAATAAATAACTAACTAATAAACTAATAACTAACTAAAACTAACAGCTAAAACTAAATAATAAAACTAAACTAACTAAATTAATAACTAATAACTAAACTAATAACTAAAGCTAATAATAGTAATAACTAACTAAAACTAATAAAACTAATCACTAATAAAACTAAAAATAATAAAGCTAATAAAACCTAATAACTAAACTAATAATGAATAACTAACTAATAACAAAACTAATAACTAAACTAACTAAACTAATAAACTAATAACTAAACTAATAATAATAACTAATAACTAAATAACTAATAATAACTAAAATAATAATAAACTAAAAAATAAATAATAATAATAATAACTAAATAATTAAAAATTAATAACTAAATTAACTAAATAATAATAACAAAACTAAAAACCTAATAAAACTAATAACTAATAACTAATAATAAACCTACTAATTCACTAAGAGCAAATAACTAACTAATAACTAAAACTAACTAAACTAACTAATAATAATAACTAACTAAAAAACTAAACTAATAAATAACTAATAAATAAACTAATAACTAATAATAAATAAACTAATAACAAAAACTAATAATAACTAATAATAATAACTAAAAAACTAAACTAATAACTAATAACTAATAAAACCTAATAAATAATTTAATAAAATTAAAAACTAAAACTAATAAAATTGATAAAAAAATTAATAAATAACTAACAAATAACTAACTAATAACTAATAAAAAATTTAAATTAACTAATAATAATTAATAACAAATAACTAAAATAATAACTAAAAAAATTAAATATAAAACTAATAACTATATAACTAACAATAATAATAATTACTAACTAAAACTAACTAATACTAATAACTAGCTAATAAAACTAACTAATAATAACTAATAACTAAAACTAAAAACTAATACTAATAAACCTAATAAAACCAAACTAAAACTAATAAAATTAATAAACTAAATAGCTAAATAACTAAACTAATAACTAAATAACTAAATAACTAACTAATAACTAATAACTAATAAATAAATAACTAACTAAACTTAAACTAATAACTAATAACTAATAAACTAATAAACTAATAACTTAAATTAATAATAATGAAATAATAACTATTAAAACTAATAATAATAAACTAATAACTAAATAATAATAATAATAACAACTAAAACTAACTAATTATAAACTAAAAACTAACTAATAACTAACTAATAAACTAAAACCTAATAAATAAACTAATAAAACTAATAAAACTAATAACTAAACTAATAACTAATAACTAATAACAGATAAATAATAAATAATAACTAACTAAAACTAATAATAAAACTAACAACTAACAAATAACTAACTAATAACTAAAAATAATAATAAATAACTAACTAATAATAAAACTAATAACTAATAAATTGAATAATAACTAAACTAAAAACTAATTAATAATAACCATACTAATAACTAATAAAACTAAATAAAAAAAAAAAACTAAAAAACTAATTAATTAATAACAATAAATAATATAATAATAATAACTAACTAAATGACTAACCTAAAAATAATAATAACTAATAATTAAAACTGTAGTAACTAACTAACTAAAACTAATAAGTAGTAATAACTAATAATAACTAATAATAACTAAAATAACTAATGACTAATAAATTAATAAACTAATAACTAATAACTAATAACTAATAAACAAATAATAATAACTAACTAATAATAAAACTAATAAAACTAATAACTAAAATAATTAATAAACTAAACTAAATAACTAACTAATAATCATAATTAAGAATAACTAATAACAAATAAAACTAATAAAAAAACTAATAACTAATAATAACTAATAAAAATAATAAAATAACTAACTAATAAACCTAAAAACTAATAATAACTAAACTTATAAAGTAATACATTAATAACTAAATAAATAACTAAACTAATAAACTAAAAAACTTAAACTAATAATAATTAATTAACTAATAAATAATAAAATAATAGCTAATAAACTAAAAACTAAAACTAACTAACTAATAATAATTAATAACTAAAAACCAAAAACTAATAATAACTAATATTAACTAATAACTAATAAAAAACTAAAAAAAAACTAACTAATAATAAACTAAATAACTAATAACTAAACTAATAAAACTAAACTAACTAATAAATACTAATAAACTAATAAATAAATTAAAAAAATAAATAACTAAAATAATAACTAATAACTAACTAAATAATAACTAATAACTAATAATAAATGAAAAAACTAACTAATATAACTAACTAAATAAATAACTAACTAATAACTAATAAATAATGAATAATAATTAAACTAATAACTAATTAAACTAATATTTATAAAAAATAATAATAAATAAATTAATTAATATCAATTACTAATAAAACTAACTAAAACTAATAGCAATAATAAATAAAATAATAACATTAGCAATTAACTAAACTAATAAACTAATAACTAATAACTAATAAACTAACTTACTATAATAACTTATAGCTAAATAATAATAATAATAACTAATAACTAATGATAATAATGGTAATAATAAACTAACTAATAATGACTAATAACTAAATAATAATTAACTAATAATCACTAACTAAACCTAAACTAACAACTATAATAGCTAACTAATAATAAGTAATAATAATAAACTAATAAAACTAAACTAATAAAACTAAACAAAAATAATAATAATAAACTAATAACTAATAATTAATAACTAAATAACTAATAATAACTAAACTAATAACTAAATTGAAAACTATAACTAATAACTAATCCAACTAACTAATAAATCCAATAATAACTAAATTAAAAAAATGCTAACTAATAAAATCTAAATAACTAAAACTAAATAAAACTAATAAACTAATGATAATAACTAAAACTAATAACTAAATAACTAATAATAAATAATAATAATAATAAAACTAGAAACTAATAACCTAATAATATTAATAAAATAATAACAAAATAACTAAACTAAACCTAATAAAAAACTAAAAAATAATAAAACTAAAACTAAATAATAATAAACTAACTAACTAACAAAACTAAAATAAAAAAAATTAAATAAACTAACTAAATCAATAAACTAAATAATAATTACTAATAAATTATAAATAATAATAAATAACTGAGCTAATAAAAACTAACTGTTTAATAACTAAATAATAAAATAATAACTAATAATAAAAATTAAAATAAATAATAATAATAATAATACAAACTAATAAACTAAATAAAATAACTAAAATAATAAACTAATAAAATTAACTAAACTAATAACTAATAAAAACTAACTAAAACTAAAACAAAGTAACTAATAACTAATAACTAATAACTGATAATAACAACTAAATAAATAACTATACTAATAAAACTAATAACTATTAATAATAAACTAATAATAACTAAACTAATAATAATAAACTAATAAAACTAATAACTAACTAATAACTAAACCTAAAACTAAACCTAATAATAACTAAAACTAAAAACTAAAACTAAATTAATAACTAATAAAACTAAAACTAATAATAATAACTAATAACAAATAAAAACTAAATAAATTAACTAACTAATAAACTAATAACTAATAATAATAACTAACTAATAATAAATAACTAATAAAACTAAACTAATAATAAATAATTAACTAATAACTAATAATAATAAACTAAATAAACTAATAACTAATAACTAATAAAACTAATAACTAATAACTAATAACTAAAAAACTAACTAATAAACTAATAAATAACAAAAAAATAAATAAACTAACTAAAACTAATAATAAACCTAATAAACTAATAACTAAAATAACTAATAAACTAAATAATAAGTAATAATAATAATAAATCTACTAGTTTTATGAACTAATTAATTGAAATTCCATCGGTAAAACAGATGAATTATAAATTTCTAAAATAATAGATAGAAATATTGCAAATAGAGCCATTGCAACTCCCATAAGTGGTGTAGTCCCCCACCCGGAGCTACTTTTCCATATTCTGAATTCAATGGTTTCGATAAAATCCCTACACCAGTTGATCTTGGCCCAGATCTAGAACTACTCTCAACGATTTTTATAGCCATAAATCCTCTTTCATCATGGGTTTAAATCTGTTGACTTTGTATACCATTCCATTGTAGTTGTAAATAAACAACATTATCGTGATCCTTTGTGATCTTGAAATTATCGAAAAAATGGAAACCCTAGTCGCCATCTCCATATCCGGTTTACTTGTAAGCTTTCTTGGGTATGCCTTATATACCGCTTTTGGGCAACCCTCTCAAAAATTAAGAGATCCCTTGAAGAACATGGGGACTAGTTGAGTAATGAGCTCCAATATTAATATGGGGCTCATTACTTCAATGGAAATAATGAAAAATCATTTCATTTTTTTAGTTGGAACTTTAGGTGGTTCTCGAAAAAGATAGCGAAAAAATTATCCCTAAAATTACACTAAGAGGAATATATAAACCAATGCTTCCATAGATTGATCGTGGTTTACAATTATAGCTTCCACACCTATTCATTTTGGATTATTTACTAAAGAAATTGAATTTGAGATTTACAATTTACTATTACTAACTATTACTATCTATATAGTATGTATATATAGATATAGTCATTCATATCTTATTATTGTTCGATTATATTCTATTTTAAATTTTTCTATATTATTCTATTTATACATAAAAATATAGAAAAAAAGATAAATATATGAAATATAATGAAATATCTAAATACTAGAATAAAAGAAAAAATAGAGGCAAAAGATGGCAAAGGAATTTTGTATCAGACTACTTGTCTCCTTGTAGTTGGATCTCCAAGTTTTTGGAATGCTCCAAATTCCACTTGAGCATCCAAATCTCGGATCAATACCGCAAACATCTCGAACAAGGTTAAGTAGTGCTAAATGTGTTCAAAAGAAAAGCAAAACAAACATAGCATGCCCAAAAGTGAACCAAACCCTTGGACTACTAAAAAAACACCATCGGTTCAAAGTAGCGGTCTAATTCAAAATCTCACCTAATTGGGCACGTCTAGCATATTTTTCACGATAGCGGGATCACTATAAATGACTCCATTGAGTTCTCCACCACAAAATTCCATTACCCCTACTTGTTCAACACTATACTTTATTTTGCCCCTTAAAAGGAACATCGACCCTCAAAATTTCATCTCCATCTACCAAAACTACCGAAAATCTTTTCCTTCGTTTCTTCTCCCTTTGAATCAAACTTTTTCTTGCCATAATGTTCGGTTCTATTTTTATCAATGATACTAGATGGAAAAATAGAAAAAGGTACATACATACCTCCTCTTCATCAAAAGAAATGAGATTTTTATTTTTGGAGGATAGGGTACAAAAAAAAACAAAAATTCACTAAATTAACCAAATTTTCCTGATGTGGAGGCAATCAAGATAGCTGCGTAAGTAAATATATAACCTACGAAAAAGTGGGCTAATCCAACCAATCTTGCTTGCACAATGGAAAGAGCCAGCGCTTATCTTTCCATCGAATCAAATTAGCCAAAGGTATGCGTTCATGAGCCCAGCTAAAGTTTCAATCAATTCACATAGCCATGCGAAATTAAGAACATAAATCCTAGCCCAAACAAGATGTCCAAATAAGAACATCCATGACGATAAACTATTCATACCAAAGGGTTATATCCATTGATAAGTTGTGAAGAGTTTAACCATAGATAATCTCTTAACCATCCCATCAAATAAGTGGAGGATTCATTAAATTGTGAAGCGTTACCCTACCATAATGTGATGTGTTTCCAATGCCAATAAAAGTAACCCATCCAATGGTATTTAGCATCGAAAGCAAATAAAATCGTCCCAAGCGAAATATCACAAGTACCATGCGCTAGGACCGTCAAGGAAAACTATAAGCGAAATTCTTTTTTATCGGCATTAACTTGGAACCAGCATCTAAAGGACCTTTTACTAAAATCAATGTAGTAATATGTAAACCCAGCAATAGCATGATGAACCAAGAAATCTCCGGACCTATTGTTAAGAAAAGTGAATTACTATTCTCATTAATAGCATTCAACGGTCAGGTAACCATATGCTTCTGCATTGAATGGCTATTCGTTGAAGATAAGAGTACATCGAACCCATACAGTCTTGCCATGAGCGATTATATTCATTGGGCAAATATAAGTTCAATTAATATTTGTTTTTTTGGAGTACCAAAAGCAAGCATGGCGTCGTTATGAACATAAAGGCCCAAGGTATGGAACCCGAAATAGGCTAGCCCAACTTAAATGAGATATTATAGCTTCTAAAGATATAGAATCCCTACCTTACATGATTTATTCTTCATATAGATAGATATAGGATCTATGGGGCAATTACTTAGAAGTACATTTTGTGTAACAACCTTTCCTATCGATAGAAAAGGATCCCATGATCTGAACCGATCTTATCGGGATCGAAAATCCCAAGTTTTTCTATGAAGAGTTGATCTAATTGTATTAGTTTCTATAATGGATTTCTTTGTAATACTGATAGGGCCTCATTGATAAGTGCTACAAGATCTGCATTGGAACCCATGGTTATGGACCAGAATCCGTTAGTATGGAACATCTTCTTTTCCAAGTGAAATCCCAGTATATGAAAAGAATGAAAAAGTGCTTTCGTTATTGTGGAAGAAAAAGCCTTGTATCTTAATGCATGTATTGAATTTATTGAATTAGAGCGGGATCCACTTTTTGGGGAATCTTAGTCGAAGCAATAACAAGAATCTTTCCAGTGGAACATCTTTCACAATCCCTGGAGAGATAGTTCTCTAATAGACCAAGGGATAAGTAATTCGACTCATTCACATACAGATCATGAATGTTTGGAATCCATATTATGCAAGGAGACATTGCTTTTGCTAATTCGAATTGAAGGGTTATATCAAATCGGTCTATTTTTTGGTCATATACATAGTTAGCACATTCATCATAGTTAGACTCCAGTATCAATATCAAGGTCATCATCACTATCATCAATATCGTCACTATCATCAATATCGTATCATCAAGAAGATAACCTTTAGGCTTGTCATCTAGGAACTTGTTGAAATACCGTAATGAAAGGAACATAGGAGTTTGTCGCTAGGTATTTGACCAAACAGATCGTCAGTTCCTATAGAACCTATCACTAAAGACCTCTAGAAGGGGATAGGTCTAAGGGCGAAAAGGGTTTTCCATGAGGAGATGGGGAAGGGGAATGAAAACTACTCGGTCCCACGAGGTTTGTGAATAAGTGATTGTCGATAATGAGCAAGAAATATCCGTCTTTACATTAAGCAGGATCTATTGAACTCATAATTCATTAGATCCTTTTGATGAATGTCAACTAAGTATCGTAAGGAAATTGATCCCGTTTGTTCAATCATTTGATAACGAGTCATTCTTTGTTAAATGATCACTATGAGTCTTCAATAGGATTTGATCAATCCTTTTTTACGTCGTTAAGGTGGAACCGAACCAAGAATTCTCTTTCTTCATCATCAATCGAATCCTTTGTTAGCGAATTCTATTTTCTCATCAATCCAATCACCGTTCATGTTTTTTCTTTTTCTTATCAATGAATAGATCTCTTTACTTGTAGGACTTAGATGTCTCGTATTTCTTAAAAAAATGATTCGATTGATGGGATTTGGTATGAGATCGATGAGATTGATCTTCCAATATTTCTTCTTAAAATGGATTGATTTGACCCCATAAGCGGGACCACCACCCAATAGCATGTTGCCACAAGAAGCAGAACCCCGTATTTCTTCCAAAGAATCTCCTAATTATTCCTAGAAAGAGATTCTTTAACCGAAGGATTCATTTGGATGTAGGATACCTATCCGAAGTTTTGAGATTCCATCATGTATGATGGAATCATCAAAGATTTGATCTTTTCTAACTTTCGTTTGTAACTCACTAGAGGCTGGAAATAAAGAAGATGTATCTGAGATATCAACAAGAAGAAGTAAAAGATGGAATAGAGGAACTCCAGAGCATTTGTTGATCTAGATGTGTCAATATTAATGGAGCGGGTGACTCATTATTTCGATGAATCATTTAGTCGGACGAAGAAGATTACGTAAACATTGACTCGAAATCTAACTTAGCGAGTCCATTGTGGAAGAATCTTCGAGGAACCATGATATATCGATCCATGCATCATATCATGAAAAATAGATACAAATTTTTGACTACTATCGACAATGGGTCTAAAGAGTATCTAAAGGGTGAAATTGAGATATTTGCACCACCGAGTAAGGAACCATGGCATATATGTTTGGAGATTCCATTTTGAGACACTATCTGGTTGAAAGGTCTATACATCGCGCCTTTCTCAACTCATTTCTTTAGACAAAGACTCCATTTTTCCTCTTTCGAATGGTAAATACTTCTCGAACATGGAGTGTGAATCAAACCCATGTTTGAATTGAAACTAAGATCTTGATGCAAGTTATTCCCTTACGAATCGGATAGATTCATATCGAAGAGAGTGACAATAAGTTTTTTCCAAATTGACTATTTGTTCCTCTGTTAGAGGTGTTAAAGAAATGTCTGCGATCGAGTAAATAGCTCCACGAATGAATGGATCGGATCGAATTGGAAAATGAAAAGATTTGTATGATTTGTACAAGTTATACATTTCATCACCACTTTGTGGGAAATTGTTAGGTATGAAGATGTCAGATACCTGCGACTCGATTGGTGAAATAGTCTCTCTCTCCAAAAAGAGATATCTTTTTTTACCCACGCACAAAGAAAAGATTTTGTTGCGAATGGACAAGAAATTGAGAAATTGTCCATATGTAAGATCATAATTATTGATACGGGTCTTTTCCACATCAAAGGGGAATCTTTTGTTACAATAGAACCGAAGTGATGTGGATCATTCAAGAATCAGTCAATTTTCTTTATAAAAGAAGATATCAAAGAACTTCTATGAAATGGTTTCATGGGATTCAACCAATTGTGTCTCGATCGTGGGATATCATTGAGAAATAGGAATCCGTGTTATCAAAGGATTTCCGTGATTCTTTCTAGTATGGAATGAGTCAATCACCCTTTGGTATCTTTTGAACAAAAATGGTAATATTGTTCCTCCATTGATTAAGAATTTTTGTCTTTGGGAAGTATCATGATCATCCAATAAGAAGGGTTTCAATTTCTTCAAATGAACGATTTAAACACCTATGGATTCTAACAACTGATTGTAGAGTTGATCATTCGGACCTTTCAATTCATAGATGTGGATCTCAGACCAATGAATGGGGATATTCCCGATACTCACAAAGAAAAAGAGAAGTGACTTGGACAAAAAGAAACGAAGTGGCTTATACAAATCTTCTTTGTCGATAGCCTCGGACCAATCAATTGAATATTAATTAATACGTAATTGATCGAACACTACTTGCACTACTTGAAAAGGATTCTTACGTTCAAAATGAAATGTTCCAAATGTTCACGGAAATTCTTGCTCCCATTGGACCATTTGTATCTATATGCATCGGGATCCGATTCATGGATCTCTCGGTTAAATAAGAGGATCAAACCATTTCTTCTAACTCTTTTTCAAATTTGATAAATGTTGGTTGATCGTATATTTCATTATAGTTATATGATTGAGTACCATTTCTATCGATCCTTTTGAATTCCATATTCGAAGTTGCGATCGGATCTATTCATTAAAAAGAATCGATTCGATACATTTCTTATGTTCCCATAGGTGCTATATTGGATTTGAATTTAGTAACAGGGATTCCATATTTCATAGAGAGTCGACAAGGAATTCCATTAATAACAGACCGTTTTGATTCTTTGGAACAACTCGATGATTTTAGTAAATCCTTTTAGGAGGTTCCCAATGACCATAGATCAAACTTATCCAATTTTACGGTCGATGGTTGGTATTCACTTTGGATGTACTAATGTTTCTTTTTTAGGGTCAATATCGATGCTTCATCCAACGATAAACCTAATTCGATTTACAGAGCTATGACACAATCAAACCCGATTACTCTATGTAGTATATACTACACACTATACTATACTATAGCAGTGTTATACTACTCTATAATGTGTAGTGTTATACTATACTATAGTATAATATATATATACTACTATAGTGTATATACTACATACTATATACACTGCTATCTATCTTGTTATGTTGTATATTACTATTATTAGTAATTGTGTAATATAATACTTATATATACCTTTTCACACTTATGTGTGGTGTATATGTTATATATATGCTATTATTGTAGTAATATGTATATACTACACTTTTGGTATGTTTGGTATGCTTTGCACTGTATACTTGCTACACTATCTATAATAAATATATCTTAGATTATACTGCTACTACATATAATACGTTGTCTTGCTATCTTATCATGTATGTATGTGGTACCATATATAATTATGGTTATGTGGCTACACTATATACAATGTATGTATATATGCTATCTATCTTATCTATGTTATCTTACATAATGTTGTATATGTAACAAATGGATATCTTGTATAGTCTGGATGGTGTAATTATATACTCGATATGTACATCTTATCTTGTATCTACATACCTTGTATGCTATATATTATACTAATCAATAATATATTATATACTAGTATAGTGTATAGTATATCATTGTATACTATCTTGTTACTGGTATCGTTATACGAGGATATACATGTATGCTATGCATAGTAATGGTATGGTATGTTATTGGTTAAATTATGTATTACATATCTGGGTAGTATATTGTATTATTCTTTATAGGTGTGTATACTACGCAGCGTGCTTGCAATATATTTTATATCTATATATATATGCTTTACTATACGCACGTATACGCACCATCTTTATGCACATGTACTGCAAATATAGCGTTATGTTGGCAGTGTATGTGTCTCTGGGACTATCTCTTCTTGGTATGTGATACACCACAGCTATGTTATATTGCTATAATGCATATGCTATGCTATGTTATGCATACATTGCGTACACGCACATCTTTATGATACGTTACCTGTATATGCATAGCGTTATCTTGTTATTGGTGGTTGTGTAGTTATATATATTATATATCATATTATGCATTACGTATACACCACATATGTTATACATACGCTGCATGCTATGCTATATTATATATGATCTTTGCGCTAACTGCGTGTATATATGGCGTACAAAGATGCTACACGTTATATCTTTGCGCTATCTTATCTTGGTGTATCTTGGTAATAATAACAACTACAATGATTATTGTATGCTATGTATATGTTAATGATAATGTTGTACGCATATTACGCTATACAGTATTATGCGTATGGCGGTATTATTATCTTTGCTACATAGTGGTGTTATCTTTGCGCATCATCGTGGTTGTGTTTTATCTTCATATAACACTACTATATTATTCTTGGCATACATTTTTGGTATGTATTGTATGTTATAATGTAATATATGGGTATACCACTGTAATACGTATGCTATATTGTTGCACACCACCTTTACATTATGCCATGGTACGCTTTATTCTTATGTGTGGTATATTATGTAATACACTATTATATCTATCTTGTCTTGTAATATGTTATAGTGTGTTATGTTATATGTGTTTAGATTGTTATTGTGGTTTACTGCTATATAATTGTATGGTGTACTTTATGCTATACCATACAGTATACTACAATTCTATACTATCTGTATCAATTGACAAATATTATTGCTTATGCAATACACTCTATAATGTTTTACATGGTATGTGCATACTACACTTCTTACATATATATACTATATTATGGTAGACATTACAAATATATTATGGTATGGTATGTGGTGTTATTATGTATAATATGGTATTATATGCACTAGTAATAGTGTGTTATTAATAATACAATATTGTGGTATATATATACTATACACTACCTACTTCTATTAAGTATGGTATGGTATAATGATGGTATAATTATGGTATGTAATGTTATGGTGTAGATATGGTATAGTGATTATTATCTGTAATATACACTACATGCTATGCTATCTTAATTAGTATATGTGTATACTACATAACATATATGGTGTATATCTTGCACTAGTAATGGTATGGTATATATGTGATATATGCTTTATTCTGCATATAATTATGGTGTATATGTTATGCATGTTATGTGGTATATATCATTACACTATAAATAATAAATCTACCATATATGCTATTGTTGTTTACACTGCTTTCTAGATTTATTGACATACGTATACAGTATATTATAGTTAATGGTTAATGATATTGACAATTAGGTATATAATATGCTCTGCTATACTGGTAATGATTAGAGTGTTTAGTATGGTATGAAAAGATAAACATGGTGCATTGTGGTATGGTATGCTATCTTTACCATATTATTATTGTCTTATCTATAAATAATGCTATATATTATCTATGTAATAAATATATTGTTATATACATATGTGGTTGATACGTTATGTTATGGTATGTAAACTATATATGGTATATTACTACTGGTATGTGGTATATACACTTATACCATACTCTTTATCTTATGCTTGCATCTTGCATTACATGCTTACCGCTTTATCTTTATGCTATGCATATCTGCATCTTACATAATTGTACTTATTATATGTTGTATACACTATATTATATTTATACTACATATAGTTGTAGTGTGTTTGGTATTGTATAACATGGTGTGTAGTAGATGTACATAAAGTGTAATATTATACTATACTATCATGTTTGCTATACGATCTTATATTATGTATTGTGGTTTGTATGGTGTAAACACATTATTGTGTTTGGTGTTGAGTACCATATGTTATTGTTTGTCATGTTATAATGGTATGGTATGGTATGGTGTGTGTTATGCATACATATCTGTCATACTATATTTAATATATCTTACACTATCTATTATTATTTGTTAGTATAATATATATAATTATATTAATATTTCACTATATGTAGTGGGTATGTATAATTATGGTATGTGGTGTAGTACTACACTATTGGTATGCTATAATTACTACACATATATTACCATTATAATATACATGTAAGTGGAGTGGCATGGTATGGTGGTGATTAGTACTACTATCTTTGCATATACTATTACGATTACCACATATACTATACACAACATATAGTATAATGTAGTATATGCTACTACATTACATTATAATATACACTTCATACTATAATAGTAGCATATACTACACTATACTATATATTATGTATAGTTATATATACATCATGTATACTACATACTAGTAATGTGTTGTATATATTATAGTGTAGTGTGTTGTATCTAATATAGTGTGTATTATACTACATACTATATACTATATACTATGTTATACTATTATAAGTGCACATTGTACACACTATATACTATATATATTATATTATACACTACTATATAGTATAACACATTATATAGTATAAGTAATATTAATTTATAATATGTTATATTGTATTATTATTGCACTACACTATTGGTATATGTATAATATGTGTGGTGTGGTATATATATATGGTATTGGTGTTATAATTATGAGATGGTGTATAATACTAATAGTAATATAGCATTACATATACACCACGTTATCTCTTATTATCTTTTTGTGACATGTTATGGCATGGTATGGTATGGTATAATTGTTGACTATGCATATATTTATGCTACACAATACAATATTATGAATAATGGTATAGTTATACTGCATACATATGCTATCTTTATCTTTATATTATACATAATGTGGTATGGTGTAGTATGGTAATGTATATATCTTTACCTACACTTGCATATAATATATTATACTACGCTATACTTACTGCCATACTACAATAATATATGATTGTACCACACACATATTATGGTATGGTGTATAATGTTATATGGTATACTTACATATATGGTATCTTATACTATCTTATATATATATTTTTATGGTATGGTATGTGGTATGGTATATTGTTGGTATGGTGCTATACTTATACTATACATATATGAAATATATAATATTATTATGTGTAACATTGTATAGTAGTGTAGTGTATAGTGTATAGTATAATATAGTATAATATTTAAGAAATATATATATGTATATAATATAGTATATACTACATACTATATATTAGTATAGTATACTTATATAATATTGAGGAATATGTATGGTATATGGTATGGTATGGTGTGGTATAATTAGTGGTACAAATATACTGTATATTATAATTATTGTATTGGTATACATGCACAGATATTACACCACGTTATATATAATACACTTCACAACACTATATTATGGTGTATGGGTTAGTATTAATGTATTGGTGTATGGTATATATATATGTATATGTATGTGTGGCACTATATATGTGTTTGGTACAAATACACTATATCTTAATAAAGTATATGTGTATAATAATTTATAATGTATATGTGTTATTGCTATGTATGTTACACTCGTATGTTATACTTGCATCTATATGTATATACTACCTTTGCATATATTATACTATGGGTATCTATACTATATGGTATATTAAAGATATTATGTATGTATATTATATACTATACTATGCTGCAGACATTATGGTATGGTATAGTGTGTATGAATGATATTGTATGTGTTGTACAATATACACTACATACTATATAATGTTATAATATTGCATATATAATTATTATGCGATTATCTTACACAATACATAATGTATGGTATGTAATGTGGTATATGGTATATTACGCAATCTCACTACATTATATATACACATTACTATCTTAATTATGTATATACGCTTTGTTACTATGTGTTGGTTGCACTTCTTATACTACGTATTATGTGTATGGTTGTATTGTATTGGTATTGCATACATATGTTATGTGTAAACAATATTGTTGGTAATGATGGTATGTGTATAAATATGTATCTTACATGCTACACTTCCATATTATAATATAATAATATATGTATAATGTATGTGTAATATTATCATACACATATTATACGCATATTTATCATGCTATACATATGTGGTATGGTATAACCGCATTAGCAGTGGTGGATAATATACTACACTTAATAATGGTGTTGATATGTTGTATGTTATTGTACATATTATACGTTGTATGGTATACATTGTATGTGGTGTGGTATAATAGTATAATATTATCTTTGTAATTATGCATACATACTATATACATACACTATACACATAATATATATATATATATGTGATTATACTATCTTATGGTATGCATTGTATTAATGTGCTCTGATACATTATATTATATTATACTACTTTGCTATGCACAAAATAGTATATTATATACATTGTAGTATTATAAGTGTATATACTAGTAGAATATTGTATAATATATGTATAGTATAGTATAGTATTACTATATACACTATACTACTTATACTATATACATAGTATAGTATAGTATATAGTATAGTAGTGTATAGTGTAGTATAGTGTAGAATATTATGGTATAGTATAGTGTGTAATGTATAATATAGTGTAGTAATCATGTAATGTATATTATAGTATATTGTACCACATATATTATACTATAGTATAGTGTGTAGTATATACTATAGCAATTTGGGATCCTCATTTTGGTCAACCTATTGTAGAATCCTTTACTAGAGGAGGTGCTATCGGTCCAGTGAGTATCACTTATTCTTGTGTTTATCAGTGGTGGTATACAATCAGATTACGCACCAATGGGGATCTTTATGATGGAGCTCTTTTTTTATTACTTCTTTCTGCTATATATAGTGTATAATAGTATATACTAGACAATATACTATACTATAATAGTGTACTATTGTACTATTATAGTATAGTGTAGTATAATATACTATACTAGCATAGTGTATAGTATAGTATAGTGTGTAGTGCACAGTATATTATACTATTACTAGTAGTGTACTATACTATACTACATATATGTATAGTATAGTATAGTATAGTATAGTATATAGTAGTGTAATACACTATACTATACTATATTATACTATATTATAATATACTATACTATACTATATTATACTATATTATACTATATTATAATATGGGTATTTTCTCTTGCATATTAGAAAAGAAGGTTTCTAATCAATTATTTCAGCTAATTTCTTCAAGTAACAACTCAATATCTCACCTTCTATTTGCTGATGACATTTTGGTGGTGGGTTGTCGCATTCACACTTTATCCATTAAGTAGGCTCTTGTTAAGCTCTTAGCCCTCATTGGCTTGGAGGTGAACCATTAGAAATCTCAAATTGCTTCTCTAAAATCTCTAAAGCCTCCCAACTTTGTTGCTCCTTCAACATAAGGCACGAAATTTCCCCTTAAATATCTTGGGCGCCTTTTGTTGTTGGGCACCTCAAGTCTACTCATTGTGTGCCCTTCTTGACAAACTTTCTAGATGGCTAGGCGTTGGAAATCTAAATGGCTCTCTTATGGTGGGAGACTTCATCCAGATCTTCTATCAATAGTTATTTAACATATTGGCTAAGAGCTCAGGTCGTCCCTAAATGTATCATCCAAAAGATCAAATCTCTAACTGCCAACTTCTTCTATCACGGAGAGGTGGTTAAGAAACTTCATCCTATCTCTTGGTATCAAATAACCTTGCCTCGGGATAAAGGAGGCATGGGGCTGATTTTCTCTAGTACCCTTAGTATTATATGTAAAACTAAAATCCTCTGGAAAGTGCTGAACAATTCATCCTCTTTACTATCTTGGACCAGGAACAAATACGGCTTCATCTGGCAAAAAAACATGTAAATCATCTGCATTATGGATAGAGCTTCAAATATGTGCCTCTAGAGCAAAAGGAAACCTCTTATATTCTATGGGGGAAGGCTCTCTCTTCTCCCTCTTTTATGATCCATGGTTTGAGGGTTTCTCATTACTTGATATCCGTGGCACTGAGTGCTTTGACCTGCTCAATATTTCCAAAAACACTACTCTTAATGCTATAATGAGGAATGGTAGCTGGAACATCCCTGTTGCCTTCTCCCAACATTTTCCAGCTTGCTCTCTTTCTATTAGAAGGCATTATTCATGGGAACCGACTCCATTCTTTGGAATGGGAACAAAACTATTATCACCAAAGACATTCTAAAATGCATTTTGCTCATGTCTCCTTAGTGGATGATTTTAAAGAGATATGGTTCAAGGGGTTTGCCCTAAACTATGCTGTTTTCTGTTGGATGGATAAATTGGGGGGTCTTAAAACATCAGACATGCTTAGCAGGAGGGGGATCGGTTCCATTCTTGACTGCTCTCTCTATCTTTCTAAAAATGAATCCCACTCCCATTTATTTTTTCGGTTTCCCTACACTCTTAACATCATTAGAAACCTTTTACCAAATGGGAGCTTTTTTCTTTTTCAACCTACTCTTCAATCGGTTCTCACTGCCTCTTCCCTTTTGGACCACTCTGCTCTTAGAAGACTTTATTTACTTATCGTGGCGGTGGCTGTCTACTACATCTCGTGTGAGAGAAACAAGTGGTTTTTCTAATCTGAAATGATCTGTTGAAGCTATTTGTCTTCATATCCAACTTAGAGTGGCTCTTAAACTCTGACGATGGGTGCTCAAAGAAAATTGGCGAGGCCGGTGATACTTTTAACAAATGGATTAATTATGGAAAACCAAACCTCACGGATATACCTCCTTAGCACTGGTTTTTTTGCTATTCTGTTGTTGGGTTACTTTACTTTGATATACTCTCTCTTTATGGTTTTGCATCAGCTGGATTGGTTTCTCAGTTTTTGGGGAGATCCCTCGTATCTCTCTGGTTTGGCCTACTACTTTTTCTTTGAACTGACGTGCTTGGTTTTTGGTTTTGCTAGGTTGCATTCATTTCCCTTTATCTACATCTTCTACTGGGTGTTTATTTACGGCTCACATTGCTAAAATTTCCTTTGATGCTAGGACTCTATCGAATTTTTGCCTGGGCTACGATGAGGACTATGCTACTGGCTATTATAGCCATTTTGCTCCATCCTGGCTAACATCATGCTACAACCTCGTCTGGTGGTCTGGTCAGTCATGCTTTCTTCTTATCTACTGTCTTCATGTCCTCATGTTCGTCTGGGGTGGCTGTCTCTACTGTTGCTCATGGTGGCTGCTGCTCCAAGTTGCTCCCAGGTTATTCCTGGAATTGTTCTGTTGCATTGCATGGTGGCATTACCTCTCTAAAGAACCTCCGGCCCTACTCCGATGGATGGCAGTTGATATTAACTGATTGGAAGCTTTTATTCATTGGACAACCGATCTTTATGGAACTACTAGTTGTCCTCACACCGTGTTTTCTTAGTCCACGAGCCTTGTTTCTTCTCCTCTTCTCAATTCTGGCTTTTTTGCATTTTGTTTATTTCCCTTGGGCTGTTCATTTATTCTTATAACTTGATACGTTGTAACACATTTTTGGAATGATATTGGGCTCTGCCCTCAATTTCTCCAAAAAAACTAATAACTAATAATAAACTAACAACTTAAATAATAATAACTAATAACTAATAACTAAAACTAATAATAATAACTAAATTAATAATAACTAAACTAATAATAACTAAATAACTAAACTAATAACTAATTACTAACTAAATAATAATAAAAACTAACTAAAAACTAATAATAATAACTAAATAAAAAATTAAAGTTATAACTAATAACTAATAAACTAATAAAACTACTAATAACTAATAACTAATAATAGTAATAATAAACTAAAAATAATAACTAAAAATTAATAATAATAATTTAATAAACTAAAAACTAAAACTATAACCTACAAAATTAATAAATAAAAAACCTAATGATAACAAATAAAAACCTAACATAAAAACTAACTAATAGCTATCTAACTAATAATAAATTAAAAAATGAACTAATAATAATAATAACTAATAAAAACTAAAATCCTAAACTAATAACTAATACTAACTAAAACAAATAATAAATAATAAAACCTAATAAACTAAAATTAACTAATAATAATAAATAAAACTAATAACGAATAATAATAATAATAAAACTAACTAAAGCTAAAAATAACTAAACTAACAATAACTAATAACTAATATAATAACTAACTAATAACTAATAATGAAATAAAAATCTAATAACTAAACTAATAGTAAAACTAAAAACTAAATAACTAACTAAAAATAACTAAAAACTAAACTAACTAATAATTTAATAAACTAACTATAATAAATTAAATAACAAAATAATAACTAACTAAAACCTAATAAAAATAATAACTAAACCTAATAAAACTAATAACTAACTAAACTAATAACTAAACTAATAAAACTAACTAATAACTAAAAACTAATAATTAAACTAATAATAAAAAGTTGACTATACTAATAACTAATAATAACTAAATAACTAACTAACTAATAAAACTAATAAAAAACTAAATAACTAATAAAACTAACTAAACTAAACTAAAAAAAATTAATAAATAATAAATAAATAACTAAATTAATAACTAATAAATAAAAATGAATAGCAAAACTAAATAAAACTAACTAATAAATAAAATAAACTAATAACTAAACTAACTAAAACTAACTAAACTAATAATAACTAACTAAAAATTAAATAAACTAAATTAAACTAATAATAAATAATAATAACTAACTAATAACTAATAAATAAATAACCTAATAACTAATAAAAACTAATAATAAAACTAAACTAATAACTAATAAACTAATAACTAATAATATATAATAAACTAATAACTAAATAAAACTAACTAAACTAAATCTAATAATAATAAAACTAATAATAACTAACTAATAATAAAACTAAATAACTAAACAATAACTAATAAACTAATAAACTAATAATAAACTAATAAACTAAAACTAAGCTAAACTAATAAAAAAGTAACTAACTAATAAAATAATAACTAAAATAATAAACTAACTAGTAAACTAATAATTAAATAACCAACTAATAATTAATAAAACCTAATAAACTAAATAATAAAAAATAATAAATAGCTAAATAATTAACTAACAAACTAACAAACTAATAACTAACTACTACTAACTAAACTAATAGCTAAAACTAAAATAATAAAAAAACTAAAACTAACTAAACCATTACTAACCATAATAAAACTAATAATAATAATAACTAAAACTAATCACTAATAAAACTAAAACTAATAAAACAAATAAAACCTAATAACTTAACTAATAACTAATAACTAACTAATAATCAAACTAACTAAACTAATAACTAAACTAATAATATTAATAGCTAAAACTAATAATAACTAAATAATAACTAATGAAACTAATAATAATAAAATAATAACTAAATAATAATAATAATGATAAATAAAACTAACAAACTAACAAATAATAACTAAAACTAACCCAATAATAAACTAATAAATTAAAGTAAAAAACTAATAATAACTAAACTAATAACTAAAAACTAATAAATAATAAATAATAACTAACTAAAACTAATAATAACTAACTAAAACTAATAATAATAAAACTAATAACTAATAATAATAAAAATAATAATAAAACTAATAACTAACTAATAACTAAAATAATAATAAATGACTAACTAATAATAATAACTAACTAATAAAATAAAACTAACTAAATAAACTAACTAAACTAAAACTAACTAATAAACTAATAACTAAAACTAACTAAAAATAAAAAACCTAATAATAAAAACTAAATATCTAAACTAAACTAAAAAAACCAAACTAAACTAATAAACTAAATAACTAATAAACTAAAAACTAACTAACTAATAAATAATAATATATAACTACTAATAACTAAACTAAATAGTAACTAATAATAACTAATAACTAATAAACTAACAAAATTAACTAACTAATAAAAAACTAAAAGCTAATAATAAATTACTAACTAAACTAAAATAAACTAACTAATAATAACTAAACTAATAACTAAACTAATAACTAATAACTAACTAATAAATTAAACTAAAAAATTAATAATAATAACTAAAAAGTAATAACTAATAAAACTAAATAAAATAACTAACTAACTGCCTAAATAATAACTAAACTAATAACTAATACCAACTAACTATAAAACTAATAATTAATAACCAATAACTAAACTAATAAACTAATAATAAACTAATAACTAATAATATCTAACTAACTAATAACTAATAAACCTAATAATAATAATAAACTAATAAATAAATAAATAATAAAACTAATAAAAACTAACTAATAAATAATAACTAATAACTAAACTAATAACTAAACTAACTAATAAATTAACTAAACTAAATAACTAACTAACTAATAACTAGTAAAATAACTAAATAAACTAATAATAAATAACTAAATTGAATAACTAAACTAATAAACAAATAATTAATAAATGACCTAATAACTACAAAATAAACCTAATAATAAACTAACAAAATAACTAATAAACAAAATAACTAAACAAATAAAAATAACTAAATAACTAAACTAATAACTAATAATAAAATCTAAAATAAATAATAATAACTAAAAACTAACTAAACTAATAACTAATAACTAATAATAAACTAATAAATAATAATAACTAAATAATAACTATTAATAAACTAATAAATAATAATAACTAATAATAAACTAATAAACTAATAATAATTAATAACTTACTAACTAATAAATAAACTATAATAATAATAAGTAACTAAATAAAATTAATAATAACTTAATATCTAACTAATAACTAAAAAACTAATAACTTATAAACTAAAACTAATAATAACTAACTAACTAATAATAGCTAAAACTAACTAAAAACTAAAATAATAACTAAATAACTAAACTAATAATAATAACTAAACTAATAACTGATAAAAACTAACCAAATAATTAATAATAATAATAATAATAATAATAATAATAATAATAATGAAATAACCAATAACTAAACTAAATAAAATAAAATAAACTAATAAATAATAATAAAACGAATAACTAAACTAATAAAATAAAACTAACTAACTAATAATAATATATACTAATAACTAAAACTAACAACTAAAAACTAATAAACTAAACTAATAAATTAAAACTAATAACTAAACTAATAAACTAAAATAATAAAATAAATAATAAAACTAATAAATAACTAATTAGTAATAAAATCCTAAAACTAATAACTAAATACTAAAATAAAACTAATAATTAATAAAATAACATAAATAATAATAACTAATAATAAAAAACTAATAAAAACTAATAACCTAACTAATAGCATTTCTCACGAGGGACTAATGGATCTTTCCTTAATAAACTAAAACTTATAATAATAATAATAAACTAAAAACTAATAAAACTAGTAAACTAATAACTGAACTAAACTAATAAAACTAATAAAAACTAGTAACTAATAAACTAATAATAACTAAAAAACTAACTAAATAAAATAAAACTAAATAATAATAAAACTAACTAATAACTAACTAATAATAAATATAATAACTAATAACTAAATAATAAAATAATTAAAACTAAAACTAATAACTAAATAACTAAATAAACTAAAAACTAGAAACTAACTAATAATAGCTAAAAAAACCAAATAACTAACTAAAATAACTAAATTAATAACTAATAACTAATAATAACTAACTAAACTAATTATAAATAACTAAACTAAAACTAAACTAATAAATAAATAACTAATAAAAACTAATAACTAAAAAAAAAACCTAATAATAAACTAACTAAATAACTAAACTAATAAAAATACTAAATAACTAATACAAAAAAATAAATAATAATAAAAAATTAACTAAACTATTAACTAATAACTAATAACTAATAATAAACTAATAAATAATAATAATTAAATAATAACTAATAATAAACTAATAAATTAATAATAATAACTAATAAATAAACTATAAAACTAATAACAAATAACCAAATAAAACTAATAATAACTAAATAACATCTAACTAATAACTAAACTAATAACTAAAAAACCTAATAACTTATAAACTAAAACTAATAATAACTAACTAACTAATAATAACTAAAACTAACTGAAATTAAAATAATAACTAAATAACTAAACTAATAATAATAACTAAACTAATAACTAATAAAACTAACCAAATAATGAATAATAATAATAATAATAATAATAATAATAATAATAATAAATAAATAAAACTAATAACTAAACTAAATAAAATAAAACTAACTAATAAATAATAATAAAACTAAAATAACCTAATAAAATAAACTAACTAACTAATAATAATATAATAAAACTAATAAAACTAATAACTAAAACCTAAAACTAAAACTAATAACTAAAAACTAATAAATTAAACTAATAAATTAAAACTAATTACTAAACTAATAAACTAAAATAATAAAATAAATAATAAAACTAATAAATAACTAAATAATATTAAAAACCTAAAACTAATAACTAAATACTAAACTAAAACTAATAATTAATAAAATAACATAAATAATAATAATAACTAACTATTAATAAAAACTAATAAAAGCCTAATAACGTCCAATAATAATAATAATAAAAATAAAAGTAATAAAACTATTAAAACTAATAAACTAATAACTAAACTAAACTAACTAACTAAACTAATAAAACTAATAAAAACTAATAAACTAATAATAACTAAAAAACTAACTAATAAAACTAATAAATAATAAAGTAATAAAACTAACTAATAACTAACTAATAATAAATAACTAATAACTAACTAATAACTATATAATAAAATATTTAAAACTAAAACTAATAACTAACTAACTAAACTAAACTAAAATAACTAATAATATAATAAAACTAAATGATAAAGATAACTAAACTAAATAACTAATAAAATAACTAATAATAACTAATAAATAACTAATAACTAATAATAAAACTAAAAGTAAGATAATAATGGCTAATCTAATAACTAATAATAATTAAAAACTAAAACTAATAAAACTAATAAATAATAACTAATAATAAAACTAACTAAACTAACTAAACTAATAATAAAACTAATAATAACCTAATAATAACTAATAAAAACTAATAACTAAACTAATAACTAACTAAATTAATAAATAAACTAATAATAATAATAATAATAACTAAAACTTAACTTACTAAAAATTAATAAATAAATAATAATGTAATAATTAATATAATAATATTACTAAACTAACCTAAAAAGTAAACTAACTAACTAATTAAATATACTAATAAACTAATAAATAACTAAACTAAAAAATAACTAATAAACTAAAAACTAAACCTAATAACTATAAAACTAATAACTAACTAATAAATAACTAACTAATAAACTAAAAAATATTAACTAATAATAAAACTAAAACTAAAACTAACTAACTAACTAAAGTAAAACTAAAAACTAAAAATCTAACTATTAACTAACTAATAACTAAATAACTAACTAAACTAAATAATATAAACTAATTGATAATAACTATAATAAACTAAACTAAAAAACTATTTAAATAACTAACTAATAATAATTAAACCTAATAACTAATAGCTAACTAAACTAATAAACTAATAAACTAACTAACTAAAAAAACTAATAAATTAATAAATAAAATCAATAAAACTAATAAACTAATAAACTAACAAATAACTAAACTAATAATTAATAAACTAACTAGTAAAAACTAATAACTAACTAAACTAATAACAAACTAGTAATAAACCTAAAAAACCAAACTTATAACCTAATAAAAAATAACTAACTAACTAATAATAACTTAACTAATAAACTAATAACTAAAAAAGTAATAACTAACTAAATTATTAACTAAAAACTAATAATAATAACTGAATAATAATCATAACTACACAAATAAACTAATACTAGCTAATAAAACTAATAACTAACTAAATAACTAATAATAAAACTAATAAAACTAAAAAAAACATAATAATAATAAAACCTAATAACTAAAATAAAACAAATAAAAAATTACTAAACTAATAAACTAATAATAAACTAATAAAACTAACTAATAAATAACTAACTAAAACTAATAATAAACTAATAAATTAATAAACTAATAAAAACTAACTAACTAATAACCTAAACTAATAATTAAAAACTAACTAACTAATAATAACTAATAATTAATAATAATAAACTAATAAATAACTAAATTAATAATAATTAACCTAATAACAAATAATAATAACTAAATAACTAACTAAAAACTAAAATAGTAAAATGAATAAACTAATAAATAAAACTAATAAAAAACTAAAAACTAAATAACTATACATAAATAATAACTAATCCAATAATTAAACTAATAAAACCTAAATAAACTAAACTAGCTAAAACTAAAAAAACTTATAATAATAATAACTAACTAATAACTAATAATAAACTAATAAAATAACTAAAATAATAATAAATAATAATAACTAACTAACTAATAAAACTAAAAACTAATAAACTATTAAATAATAATCAAAAGTAATAAACTAATATCTAAAAAACTAATAAATCTTAACCTAAAACTAATATAATAATAATAATAAAATAAATAATAATAATAACTAATAACTAATAACTAATTTAATAATAAAACTAATAACTAAACTAAATAATAAAAATTAATAAACTAATAAGCTAATAAACTTATAAATAACTAGTAATAATAAACTAACTAATAATAATTAACTAAATTAATAACTAACTAATAATAACTAAACTAATAACTAATAATAATAAAACTAATAATAAACTAATAACTAACTAAATAATAAATAATTAACTAATAACTAACAAAACTAAAAAACTAATAATAAATAACTAAAAAAAAATAATCATAATAACTAATAAAACTAAAAAAACTAACTAATAACTAATAACTAATAATAACTAACTAACTAATAATAACTAATAACTAACTAAAACTAATAATTAAAAACTAAAAATTAAAAAACTAAAATAAACTAATAAAAAACTAATAAAACTAAATAACTAACTAACTAATAAAAAACTAACTAATAAAAAATAACTAAATAAAAAACTAATAAAAAACCTAATAAAGTAACTAAATAAAATTAATTAATAACTAACTAAAAGCTAATAATTAAAGAACTAAAACTAATGAAAACTAACTAAATAATTGATAACTAAACTAACTTATAATAATAAAACTAACTAATAAAACTAATAAAAACTAACTAATAATAAAATTAGTAATAAATAACTAATAATAAACCTAATAACAAATAATAAAAAACTAAGTAATAACTAATAAACTAATAATAAAACTAAAAAACTAAACTAATAATAACTAATAATAAACCTAATAAACTAAATAATAACTAAAACTAAACCTAACTAAAACTAATAACTAATAATAACTAACTAACTAATAACTAACTAAAATAACTAATAATAATTACTAATAATAACTCAATAACTAATAAAAACTACTTAAAACTAAACTAAATAACTAAAAATACTAAATAAAACTAATAAATAACTAAAACTAATAATTAAACTAACTAGTAATAAAACTAAAACTAAACTAAATAACTAATAATAAATAAACTAATAACTAATAACAAACTAATATATAATAATAATAACATAATAATAACTAACTAATAAAACTAAAATAACTAAATAATAAAACTAAACTAAACTAATAACTAATAAATAATAACTAAAACTAATAACTAATAATAATAATAATAAACTAATAATAAACCTAATAAAAACTAATAAAATAAAATAACTAATAATAATAATTAACAAATAAATAACTAAATAATTAATATGAATTAATAATAATAAACCTAAAAAATAATAAACTAACTAAAATAATTAAACTAAACTAACTATAATAACTAATAAAACTAACTAAAACTAATAAACTAAAACCTAATAAACTAATAATAATAAATAATTAATAATAATAACTAAAACTAAACTAATAACTAATAACTAAACCAAATAACTAATAACTAAACCAAATAATTAATAACTAAAAATAAAACTAATAAAACTAACTAAATAAACTAATAAAACTAGTAAAACTAAACAAATAACTAATAATAGCTAAGTAATAATAATAAATAAATAAATAAAAATAAATAATAATATAATAACTAATTAAATAACTAATAACTAACTAAAATAATAACCAATAAACTAATAATAAACTAATAATCCAATAACTAATAACTAAACTAAAACTAACAACTAATAATAAAAATAATAAACTAACTAATTAAATAAAACTAACTAATAAAAATATAATAAAACTAAAAACTAATAATAATAACTAAAAACTAAAAACTAAATAATTAATAAAACTAATAAATAAATAAATAAAATAACTATAACTAAAACTAATAATAATAATAAACTAATAAACTGATAAACTAAATAATAATAACTAATAACTAATAACTAATTAAAACTAATAACACTTAATAATGAAACTAATAGCTAAAACTACATAACTAAACTAACTAATAACTAAATAACTAACCTAATAAACTGAACAAACTAATAATAATAATAAACTAAACTAACTAATAATAACTAATAATACTAACTAAAATTGGTAAACTAAAACTAAACTAATAAAATAAAATAACTAAAATCATTAATAAAAACTAATAAAATAATTAAACTAAGTGATAAAACTAATAAAATAATAATTAATAAACTAATAACTAACTAAAATTAAAAACTAAATAATAACTAACTAAAAAAACTAACCTAAAACTAAGTAACTAATAACTAATATATAATAACTAATAAACTAAATAACTAACTAATAAACTAAATAAATAACTAACTAATAATACTAATTAACTAATAATAATTAATAAAAATTAAATAATAACTAACTAATAATAATAATAAATAAACATAACTACTAAAATAACTAATAATATTAAAATAACTAAAATAAAACTAAACTAAAAAAAACTAATAAAACTAATAAAATAAACCAATAACTAATAACTAAACCTAACTAATAACTAAATAACTAATAATAAAACTAAACACAATAATTAAAACTAATAAAACTAACTAATAAATAAAAAAACTAATAATAATAATAACTAATAACTAACTAACTAATAAATAAAACTAAAAAAACTAAATTAAATAATAAAACTAACTAACTAATAAACTAATAATTAATAAATAAACTAACTAAACTAATAACTAATAATTAATAAAAAAAAGCGACTAAAAATAACAAAAACTAACAAAACTAATAAACTAATAATAAAAATTACTAACTAATAATAATAAGAACTAAATAAATAACTAAATAAAAATTAATAATAAACAAAATAACTAATAATAATTAATAATAATATCTAACTAAAATTATTAAAATAATAAAATAAAACTAAATAAACTAAAATTATTAAAGTAATATACTAATAAACTAATAAATTAAGTAATAACTAATATAATAGTAATAAGTAATAAGTAATAAAACTAACTAACTAAAACTAATAAGTAAAGTAATAACTAATAAAATAAATAAACTAATAACTAAACTAAAACTATCCTATTAATAATAATAATAAACTAAAAACTAGAAAATAAATAAAAACTAGTATAATAAACCTAATAATAACTAAATAAACTAATAACTAATAACTAAATAGCTAATAATAAATAAACTAATAAATAACTAACTAATAACTAATAATTAAAACTAATAAAAATTAAAAAACTTAATAACTAAAATTAATTAACTAATAAACTAACTAATTTAAGCTAATAACTAAAAATAAAACTAAAACTAACTAAAACTAACTAAAACTAAATTAATAAAACTAATAACTAATAATAACTAATAAAATGAACTAATAAACTAAATTAACTAATAACTAAAACTAAAACCTAATAAAACTAATAACTAATATTAATAATTGATAAAAACTAACTAATAAAACTAATAACTAACTAAAACTAATAAAACTAAACTAATAACTAATAATAACTAAATTAAAAACTAAACTAATAACTAATAATTAAACTAAATAACTAAATAACTAATAACAAATAACTAATAAACTAAATAAACTAATAACTAATATGTAATAACACTAATAATAATAATAACTAATTAAAATTAAAACCTAACTAATAACTAACTAATAAAAACTAAATAAAATGAATAATTAATAAGTAATAATAAAGAACTAAAATAAATCATAACTAAACTAATAACCTAAAATAATAATATAAAATAAAAACTAAAACTAACTAATAACTAATAAATAAATAACTAACTAATAATAAAATAACTAAAACTAACTAACTAAACTAATAAAACTAACTAAAAACTAATAACTAACTAAAATTAATAAAATAAAATAAATAATGAAACTAATTAACTAATAAATAACTAATAATTAAACTAATAAATTTAATAAACTAATAAGTAATTAATAAACTAATAATAATAAAATAATTAACTAATAATAATAATAAGAACTAACTAGAAAGAACTAATAAATAACCAATAAAAATAATCACTAAACTAATAATAATAACTTATAAAATAATAAAACTAATAATACATAATAAACTAATAAAACTAATAAACAACTAAACTAACTAATTAACTAATAAACTAATTAACTAATAACTAACTAACTAATAATAATAATAATAAAACTAAATAAACTAACTAAAAATAATAATAACTAATAATAATAAATAATAACTAAACTTAACTAATAACTAATAAAACCTAAATAACTAACTAAAACTATACCTAAAATAAATAAAACTAATAACTAAATAACTACTAAATAAAACTAACTAATAACTAAACTAACTAATAACTGGTAAATTAAAACCAAAAACTAATAAACTAAAACCCAAAAAACTAATTAACTAAAACTAATAAACTAAATAACTAAAAAGTAAGTAACTAAAACCTTTTAAAATAATAATTAATAAAACTAATAACTAACTAAACAAATAACTAAACTAATAAAACTAACTAATAACTAAAACTAATAAAAAACTAATAACTAATAAAAACTTAGTAAACTAATAACTAATAATAACTAAATAATTAACTAATTAATAAAAATATCTAATAAAGTAGTAATAATAAACTAATAAACTAAAAAACTAAATAACTAATAAAGTAAAATAAACTAAACTAAAATAACTAATAAATAATAAACTAAAAAAAAAATAGATAACTACTAAAACTAATCAATAATAAAACTAATAGCTAAAAATAAATAAAATAACTAACAAATATAATAAATAAAACTAAAAATAAACTAAAACTAAACTAAACTAATAAATAAACCAAAAAACTAAAATAAATATAAACTAAAACTAATAACTAATAATAACTAATAATAACTAATAAATAAATAAACTAATAGTAATAAATAATAAATAATAATAAAACTAATAATAAAATAAACTAATATAACTAATAATTAAATAATAGTAATAACTAAACAATAATATATAATCTAATAAACTAATAATAACTAATAATAAACTAATAACTAAATAAATAAATAATAATCTAATAAACTAATAAACTAACTAATAATAAGTATAAAAAAACTAAATAACTAATAAATAAATTAATTAAAATTAATAAAATAAATAAATAAACTAATAATAACTAATAACTAATAAAACTAGCAATTTAAAACTAAATAATAAAACTAAACTAACTAAATTAATATAATAACTAAACTAATATTAAAAACTAATAATAAATAACCAACTAAATAATAAACTAATCACTAATAAAACTAAAATAATAAAGCTAATAAAACCTAATAACTAAACTAGTAATGATAATAACTAACTAATAACAAAAAACTAAAACTATAAATTAATAACTAAACTAATAATAATAGCTAATAACTAAATAACTAGTAATAACTAAAATAATAAAATACTAAAAACTAAATAATAATAATAATAATAACTAATAACTAATTAAAAATTAATAACTAAATTAACTAAATAATAATAACAAAACTAAAAACCTAATAAAACTAATAACTAATAACTAATAAACCTAATTCACTAAGAGCAAATAACTAATAACTAAAAACTAAACTAAAAACTAATAATAAAGTAACTAAACTAAACTAAATAATAACTAATAAATAATAACTAATAATAATAAATAAAACCAAAAACTAATAAGAACTAATAATAATAACTAAAAAAACTAATAACTAAATAACTAATAAAACCTAATAAATAATTTAATAAAATTAAAAAACTAAAACTAATAAAATTGATAAAAAAATTAATAAATAACTAACAAATAACTATAACTAATAAAAATTTAAATTAACTAATAATAAATAAAAACTAATAACTAAAATGATAACTAAAAACTTATATAAAATGGAACTAATAATTAAATAACCAATAATAATAATAACTAACTAACAAAAAAATAAACTAATAATAAAACTAACTTAAACTAACTAATAATAACTAATAAAACTAACTAATAATAACTAACTAAAACTAAAACTAATCTTAATAAACCTAATAAAACCAAACTAAAACTAATAAAATTATAATAAATGGCTAAATAACTAAACTAATAACTAAATAACTAAAATAACTAATAACTAATAATAAAATAAATACTAACTAAACTTAAACTAATAACTAATAACTAATAAACTAATAAACTAATAACATAAACTAATAATAATTAAATAATAATTAGTAATACTAATAATAATAAACTAATAACTAAATAATAATAATTAAAATAACTAAACTAACTAACAACTAACTAATAACTAATAAACTAAAACCTAATAAATAAACTAATAAAACTAATAAAACTAATAATAACTAATAATAACTAACAATAGGATAAAATAATAAATAATAAAACTAAAACTAATAACAATAAAAGTAATAACTAACAAATAACTAACTAATAACTAAAAATAATAATAAATAACTAATAATAAAACTAATAACTAATAAATTGAATAATAACTAAACTAAAAACTAATTAATAATAACCATACTAATAACTAATAAAAACTAAATAAAAAAACTAAAAAACTAATTAACTAATAACCAATAACTAATAAATATTAATAATAATAACTAATTAACTAAATGACTAACCTAAAAATAATAATAACTAATAATTAAAACTGTAGTAACTAACTAACTAAAACTAATAAGTAGTAATAACTAATAATAACTAATAATAAAAAAATAACTAATGGTAATAAATTAATAAACTAATAACTAATAACTAATAATAACTAATAAATAATAATAACTAACTAATAATAAAACTAATAAAACTAATAACTAAAATAATTAATAAACTAAACTAAATAACTAACTAATAATCATAATTAAGAATAACTAATAACTAATAAAACTAAAAAAAAACTAATAACTTATAATAACTAATAAAAATAATAAAATAACTAACTAATAAACCTAAAACTAATAATAACTAAACTTATAAAAGTAATACATTAATAACTAAATAAATAACTAAACTAATAAACTAAAAACTTAAACTAATAATAATTAATTAACTAATAAAATAATAAAAATAATGGCTAATAAACTAAAACTAAATAACTAATAATAATAATTAATAAAAACCAAAACTAATAATAAAATATTAACTAATAAAATAAAACTAAAAAAAAAACTAATAATAAACTAAATAACTAATAACTAAACTAATAAAACTAAACTAGTAACTAATAACTACAACTAATAAACTAATAAATAAATTAAAAAAATAAATAACTAAACTAATAAACTAATAACTAACTAAATAATAAATGAATAATAAACTAATAATAAATGAAAAAACTAACTAATATAACTAACTAAATAAATAACTAACTAATAACTAATAAATAATGAATAATAATTAAACTAATAACTAATTAAACTAATAACTATTTATAAAAAATAAACTAATAATAAATAAATTAATTAATATCTAATTACTAATAAAAACTAACTAAAAACTAATAACTAATAATAACTAATAACTAATAATAACTAACTAACTAAAACTAATAACTAATAACTAATAACTAATAAACTAACTTACTAATAATAACTAATAACTAAAACTAATAATAATAATAAAACTAACTAATAACTAATAAACTAATAACTAATAACTAATAATAAACTAATAATGACTAATTAATAAATAATAATATTAACTAATAATCACTAACTAAACTAAACTATAACTAATAGCTAACTAACTAATAATAAGTAATAATAATAAACTAATAAAACTAAACAAAATAATAATAATAAACTAATAACTAATAATTAATAACTAAATAACTAATAATAACTAAACTAATAACTAATTGAAAACTAATAACCTAAACTAATAACTAATAACTAATAACTAACTAAACTAATAACTTAAATAACTAATAATAACTAACAACTAAAAACCAAATGCTAACTAATAAAAATCTAAATAACTAAAACTAAATAAAAACTAATAAACTAATGATAATAACTAAAAACTAATAACTAAATAACTAATAATAAATAATAACTAATAACTAATAAAATAAAACTAATAACCTAATAATATTAATAACTAATAATAACTAAATAACTAAACTAAACTAATAAAAAACTAAAAAAATAATAAAACTAAAACTAAATAATAAACTAACTAACTAACAAAACTAAAATAAAAAAAATTAAATAAACTAACTAAATCAATAAACTAAATAATAATTACTAATAAATTATAAATAATAATAAATAAAGCAGCTAAAACGTTTAATAACTAAATAATAAAATAATAACTAATAATAAAAATTAAAATAAATAAAATAATAATACAAACTAATAAACTAAATAACTAATAAATAATAACTAAAATAGCTAATAAACTAATAAAATTAACTAAACTAATAACTAATAAAAACTAACTAAAACTAAAACTAAGTAACTAATAATAATAATAACTAATAATAACAACTAAATAAATAACTAAACTAATAAAACTAATAACTATTAATAATAAACTAATAATAACTAAACTAATAATAATAAACTAATAAAACTAATAACTAACTAATAACTAAACCTAAACCTAAACCTAATAATAACTAAAACTAAAAATTAATAACTAATAACTAAATTAATTACTAATAAAACTAAAACTAATAATAATAACTAATAACTAATAAAAACTAAATAAACTAACTAACTAATAAATAATAATAATAATAATAACTAACTAAACCTAATAACTAAATAACTAATAAAACTAAACTAATAATAAATAATTAACTAATAACTAATAATAATAAACTAAATAAACTAATAATAAACTAATAAACTAATAACTAATAACTAACTAAAAAACCTAACTAATAAACTAATAAATAATAAAAATAAATAAACTAACTAACTAATAAAAACTAATAATAAACCTAATAAACTAATAACTAAACTAATAACTAATAAACTAAACTAAACTAATAAGTAATAATAAACTAATAAATCTACTAGTTTTTATGAACTAATTAATTGAAATTCCATCCAGTAAAACAGATGAATTATAAATTTCTAAAATAATAGATAGAAATATTGCAAATAGAGCCATTGCAACTCCCATAAGTGGTGTAGTCCCCCACGAGCTACTTTTCCATATTACGAATTCAATGGTTTGATAAAATCCTACACCCAGTTGATCTTGGCGGATCTAGAACTACTCTCAACGATTTTTATAGCCATAAATCCTCTTTCATCATGGGTTTAAATCTGTTGACTTTGTATACCATTCCATTGTAGTTGTAAATAAACAACATTATCGTGATCCTTTGTGATCTTGAAATTATCGAAAAATGGAAACGAACCCAGTATCATCTCCATATCCGGTTTACTTGTAAGCTTCTTTGGGTATGCCTTATATACCGCTTTTGGGCAACCCTCTCAAAATTAAGAGATCCCAGAACATCAGGACTAGTTGAAGTAATGAGCTCCAATATTAATATGGGGCTCATTACTTCAATGGAAATAATGAAAAATCATTTCATTTTTTAGTTGGAACTTTAGGTGGTTCTCGAAAAAGATAAAAAAATTATCCCTAAGTCGACACTAAGAGGAATATATAAACCAATGCTTCCATAGATTCGATGTGGTTTACAATTATAGCTTCCACACTATTCATTTTGGATTATTTACTAAAGAAATTCGAATTTGAGATTTACAATTTACTATTACTAACTATTACTATCTATATAGTATGTATATATAGATATAGTCATTCATATCTTATTATTGTTCGATTATATTCTATTTTAAATTTTCTATATTATTCTATTTATACATAAAAATATAGAAAAAAGATAAATATATGAAATATAATGAAATATCTAAATACTAGAATAAAAGAAAAAATAGAGGCAAAAGATGGCAAAGGAATTTTTGTATCCTACTTGTCTCCTTGTAGTTGGATCTCCAAGTTTTGGAATGCTCCAAATTCCACTTGAGCATCCAAATCGGATCAATAGCAAAACATCTCGAACAAGGTTACGTGGCCGTGCTAAATGTGTTCAAAAAGAAAAGCAAAGCAAACATAGCATGCCCAAAAGTGAACCAAACCCTTGGACTACTAAAAAAAACACCATCGGATTTCAAAGTAGCCGGTCTAATTCAAAAATCTCACCTAATTGACGCTAGCATATTTTTCACGATGCGGGATCACTATAAATGACTCCATTGAGTTCTCCACCACAAAATTCAACAGTTACCCCTACTTGTTCAACACTATACTTTATTTTGCCCTTCTAAAAGGAACATCGGCCCTCAAAATTTCATCTCCATCTACCAAAACTACCGAAAATCTTTTTCACTGCGTTTCTTCTCCCTTTGAATCAAACTTTTTCTTGCCATAATGTTCAGTTCCTATTTTTATCAATGATACGATTCAGATCCTAGATGGAAAAATAGAAAAAGGTACATACATACCTCCTCTTCATCAAAAGAAATGAGATTTTTATTTTTGGAGGATAGGGTACAAAAAAAACAAAATTCACTAAATTAACCAAATTTTTCGATGTGGAGGCAATCAAGATAGTGCGTAAGTAAATATATAACCTACTGAAAAAAGTGGGCTAATCCAACCAATCTTGCTTGCACAATGGAAAGAGCCAGCGGCTTATCTTTCCATCGAATCAAATTAGCCAAAGGTGTACGTTCATGAGCCCACGCTAAAGTTTCAATCAATTCTGCCAATAGCCGCCAGGAAATTAAGAACATAAATCGAGTAGCCCAAACAAGATGTCCAAATAAGAACATCCGCTTGACCGATAAACTATTCATACCAAAGGGTTATATCCATTGATAAGTTGTGAAGAGTTTAACCATATATAATCTCTTAACCATCCCATCAAATAAGTGGAGGATTCATTAAATTGTGAAAGCGTTACCTACCATAATGTGATGTGTTTCCAATGCCAATAAAAGTAACCCATCCAATGGTATTTAGCATCCGAGCGCCAAATAAAATCGTCCCAAGCGAAATATCACAAATGCCGCTAGGACGTCAGGAAAACTATAAGCGAAATTCTTTTTTTGTCGGCATTAACTTGGAACCCACGCGCTAAGGACCTTTACTAAAATCAATGTAGTCATATGTAAACCCAGGCAATAGCATGATGAACCAAGAAATCTCCGGACCTATTGTTAAGAAAAGTGAATTACTATTCTCATTAATAGCATTCAACCGGTCGGTAACCATATGCTTCGACTGCATTGAATGCGAGGCTGTCGTTGAAGATAAAGTACATGAACCCATCGAAGTCTTGCCATGAGCAGATTATATTCATTGGGCAAATATAAGTTCAATTAATATTTGTTTTTTTGGAGTACCAAAAGCAAGCATGACGTCGTTATGAACATAAAGGCCCAAGGTATGGAACCCCAGAAATAGGCTAGCCCAACTTAAATGAGATATTATAGCTTCTAAAAGATATAGAATCCCCTACCTTACATGATTTCTTCTTCATATAGATAGATATAGGATCTATGGGGCAATTACTTAGAAGTACATTTTGTGTAACAACCTTTCTATCGATAGAAAAGGATCCCATGATCTGAACCGATCTTATCGGGATCGAAAATCCCAAGTTTTTCTATGAAGAGTTGATCTAATTGTATTAGTTTCTATAATGGATTTCTTACATAATACTAATTGATAGGGCCTCATTGATAAGTGCTACAAGATCTAGCATTGGAACCCATGGTTATGGACCCGAATCCGTTAGTATGGAACATCTTCTTTTCAGTGAAATCCCAGTATATGAAAGAATGAAAAAGTGCTTTCGTTATTGTGGAAGAAAAAAGCCTTCAGTATCTTAATGCATGTATTGAATTTATTGAGCTATTAGGCGGGATCCACTTTTTTGGGGAATCTTAGTGAAGCAATAACAAGAATCTTTCAGGTGGAACATCTTTCACAATCCACGAGAGATAGTTCTCTAATAGACCAAGGGATAAGTAATTCGACTCATTCACATCTGGATCATGAATGTTTGGAATCCATATTATGCAAGGAGACATTGCTTTTGCTAATTGAATTGAAGGGTTATATCAAATCGGTCTATTTTTGCGTCATATACATAGTTAGCACATTCATCATAGTTAACGACATCAATATCAAGGTCATCATCACTATCATCAATATCGTCACTATCATCAATATCATTATCATCAAGAAGATAACCTTTAGGCTTGTCATCAGGAACTTGTTGAAATAATGAAAGGAACATAGGAGTTTGTAGCATTTGACCAAGCAGGGGCGTCAGGTTCCTATAGAACCTATCACTAAAGACCTCTAGGGGATGGGTCTAAGCGGGCGAAAAGGGTTTTCCATGAGGAGATGGGGAAGGGGAATGAAAACTATCGATCCCACGAGGTTTGTGAATAAGTGATTGTGCGATAATGAGCAAGAAATATCGTCTTTACATTAGCGGATCTATTTATAATTCATTAGATCCTTTTGATGAATGTCAACTAAGTATAAGCGAGAATTGATCCCGTTTGTTCAATCATTTGATAACCGAGTCATTCTTTGTTAAATGATCACTATGAGTCGAGACTCAATAGGATTTGATCAATCCTTTTTTTACCGTTAAGGTGGAGAAGCTGAACCAAGAATTCTCTTTCTTCATCATCAATCGAATCCTTTATTGCAACCCAATTCTATTTTCTCATCAATCCAATCAGCGTTCATGTTTTTCTTTTTCTTATCAATGAATAGATCTCTTTACTTGTAGGACTTAGATGTCTGATTTCTTGAAAAATGATTGATTGATGGGATTTGGTATGAGATGATGAGATTGATCTTCCAATATTTCTTCTTAGAGCAGTTGATTTGACCCCATAAGCGGGACCACCACCCAATAGCATGTTGCCACAAGCGGGAACCCAGTATTTCTTCCAAAGAATCTCTAATTGTTCGAACAACTAGAAAGAGATTCTTTAACGAAGGATTCATTTGGATGTAGGATACCTATCAGAAGTTTTGAGATTCCATCATGTATGATGGAATCATCAAAATTTGATCTTTTCTAACTCTGTTTGCTTGCTCACTAGAGGCTGGAAATAAGAGAAGATGTATCTGACGAGATATCTAGCAACAAGAAGAAGTAAAAGATGGAATAGAGGAACTCCAGAGCATTTATTGATCTCGAGATGTGTCGTATTAATGGAGCGGGTGACTCATTATTTCGATGAATCATTTAAATTCGAGACGGAAAGAAGATTACGTAAACATTGATTTCGAAATCTAACTTAGCGAGTCCATTGTGGAAGAATCTTACGAGGAAATTATGATATATCGATCCATGCATCATATCATGAAAAATAGATACAAATTTTGACTACTACTTCGGTATCGACAATGGGTGCGAAAGAGTATCTAAAAGGGTGAAATTGAGATATTTGCACCAATGAAGTAAGGAACCATGGCATATATGTTTGGAGCAGATTCCATTTTGAGACACTATCTAGTTGAAAGGTCTATACATCGCCCTTTCTCAGCATTTCTTTAGACAAAGACTCCATTTTTCCTCTTTCGAGATGGTAAATACTTCGAACATGGGTGTGAATCAAACCCATGTTTGAATTGAAACTAAGATCTTGATGCAAGTTATTCCCTTACGATCGGATAGATTCATATCGAAGAGTGACAATAAGTTTTTCCAAATTGACTATTTGTTCCTCTGTTAGAGGTGTTAAAGAAATGTCTGCGTCAGTGAGTAAATAGCTCCACGAATGAATGGATCGGATCAATTGGAAAATGAAAAGATTTGTATGATTTGTACAAGTTATACATTTCATCACCACTTTGTGGGAAATTGTTAGGTATGAAGATGTCGAGATACTGCGACTTCGATTGGTGAAATAGTCTCTCTCTCCAAAAAGAGATATCTTTTTTTACCCATGCACAAAGAAAAGATTTTGTTGCGAATGGACAAGAAATTGAGAAATTGTCCATATGTAAGATCATAATTATTGATCTGGTCTTTTCCACATCAAAGGGAATCTTTTGTTACAATAGAACCGAAGTGATGTGGATCATTCAAGAATGAAGTCGATTTTCTTTATAAAAGAAGATATCAAAGAACTTCTATGAAATGGTTTCATGGGATTCAACCAATTGTCTCGATCGTGGGATATCATTGAGAAATAGGAATCCGTGTTATCAAAGGATTTCCTGTGATTCTTTCTAGTATGGAATGAGTCAATCACCCGCTTTGATATCTTTTTGAACAAAAATGGTAATATTGTTCCTCCATTGATCAAAATTTTTGTCTTTGGGAAGTATCATGATCATCCAATAAGAAGGGTTTCAATTTCTTCAAATGAGCGATTTAAACACCTATGGATTCTAACAAGCGATTGTAGAGTTGATCATTGGGACCTTTCAATTCATAGATGTGGATCTCGGACCAATGAATGGGGATATTCCGATACTCACAAAGAAAAGAGAAGTGACTTGGACAAAAGAAAGCGAAGTAACTACAAATCTTCTTTGTCGATAGCCTCGGACCAATCAATTGAATATTAATTATCGTAATTGATCGAACACTACTTGCACTACTTGAAAAGGATTCTTACGATTCAAAAGAAATGTTCCAAATGTTCAGAAATTCTTGCTCCCATTGGACCATTTGTATCTATATGCATCGGGATCCGATTCATGGATCTCTCGGTTAAATAAGAGGATCAAACCATTTCTTCTAACTCTTTTTCAAATTTGATAAATGTTGGTTGATGTATATTTCATTATAGTTATATGATTGAGTACCATTTCCTCATCGATCCCTTTGAATTCCATATTGAAGTTGCGATCGGATCTATTCATTAAAAGAATCGATTCGATACATTTCTTATGTTCCCATAGTGCTATATTGGATTTGAATTTAGTAGCGAGGATTCCATATTTCATAGAGTGACAAGAATTCCATTGCAGACGTTTGATTCTTTGGAACAACTTCGATGATTTTAGTAAATCCTTTTAGGAGGTTCCCAATGACCATAGATCAAACTTATCCAATTTTACGGTCGATGGTTGGCGTTCACGGTGGATGTATAATGTTTCTTTTTTTAGGGTCAATATCGATGCGGTTCATCCAGCGATAAACTAATTCGATTCTGAGCTATAACAATACCCGATTACTCTATGTAGTATATACTACACACTATACTATACTATAGCAGTGTTATACTACTCTATAATGTGTAGTGTTATACTATACTATAGTATAATATATATATACTACTATAGTGTATATACTACATACTATATACACTACACTATACTATACTGTTATATTGTGTATATTACTATTACTAGTAGCATTGTGTAATATAATACTATATACTATATACACTACACTACACTATATGTAGTATATATTATAATATATGCTAATAGTGTGTAGTATGTATGTATAATATACAATACACTTTAGTATGTTTAGTATGCTACACTATACTATACTACACTATACTATAATAAATATACTCTATGCTTACACTACATATTATACGTTGTCTTTACACTATATGCTATGCATATATGTATTGGTACCATATATATAATTATGGTTATGTAGGCTACACTATATTACATGTAACCAGTATATCTTGTACTATGCTATCTATGTTACATGCTATGCATATTGTATATATGATGGATATGCTATATGGTCTGGGATAGTGTGAGTATTATATACGATATGTACATACGCTCTATATGCTACAGTACACTGCTATATATATTATGCTAATCAATATTATGTTATATCTTGTATATGGTGTATGGTATATCATTGTATCTTATCTTTACTGGTATCGTTATGCGGGATATACGTAACTATGCACAACATCTAGTAATGGTATGGTACATGTTGTGGTTAAGTACCAATGTATATTACATATCTGGGTCAATTGTATGTTGTTATTCTTCAATATGGGGTATATGCGCACGCAGCGTGCGCTGTTACAGTATGTATGTTTATGTGCTATGCTGTATGCTATGCTTGCATCACGCATATATGCCACCTGTGCTATGCTATGCCATATGCTGCAAAACTGCACTTTCTAGCGGGTTATGTTGTGGCGGTTGTATCTTCTGGGTTTATCTCTGATGTGGTGTATACCTTACGCACCCTATATATATCGTATGCCATGCTTTATGTTATGCTATGCATTGCACGTACGCCGCTTATATATATGCTATGCGCGTATGCTGCAGGCGTTATCTGTTTATTGGTGGTTAGTAGTTAGCTATATATATGCTATGTTATGCGTTGCGCGCCGCAGCTATGTTATCTTTATGCGCTGCATGCTGCTATGTTATGCGCTGTATCTGTGCACCTTTCCATATGGTGTATTATGGCGTACCAAAGATGCTAAACACGTTATGCTAATGCGCGCACATCTTGTGCTGGTGTATGGTGATAATAACACTCTTCTGATGGTGTTGTGTATTATGTATAAGTTGTAATCCAATACGCTGATATTGCACTATACTGATATTGTGCGTATGGTTGGTGTTATATCTTATCTTATCTGGTAGTGTTATCATCGAATCTTTGTGGTTGATGTTATCTTGCATATATAACACTGCTATCTATATTATTACTGGCATGCATTTGGTTATAAGTGATTGTATATTATAATTATAATATATATAAGTATACTGTATATACATATGCAAACTATGTTATTGCACACCACTACATTATACTATGCATGGTACCTTTGTTACTATGTGGTATGGTGTAGTATGGTCAATGTTACACTATTATATGCTATCTTATATAATCTTATTATATGCAGCGTGTTTGATATGTTGTTATGGTATGTTTAATATTGTGGTTTACTATGCTATATGTTGTGTAATTCTTATGCTATACTACATAGTATGCTATTGCTATACTATCTGACATACAATTGACAATATTATTACTTATATACAATACACTCTATAATGTTTGCATGGTATGGGTGTATACCTTTATACACTACTATCTGTATATAATGTATATTATATATAGACATTACAGTATATTATGGTATGGTATGTGTGGTGTTGATTATTTAGGTGTATGGTATGAATATATGCACTAGTAATGTTATTAATTGATATAATATATACAATATTGTGGTGTATATAATATACTATACTACACTACACTACACTATTAAGTATAGTATAGTATATAATAGTGTATAGTATAGTATAATGTGTAGTATAGTGTAGTATATAGTATAGTGTGGTGTATACGTAATGTATACACTACATACTATGCTATACTAGTATGTAGTATATACGTTATACTACATAACACTATATAGTGTATATACTACATACTAGTAATAGTATAGTATAATATATGTGTATATGCTATTCTACACAATATAGTATAGTATATAATATTATGTATGTTGTGATATGTAAAATACTACACTATAATAATATGCACTATGCTATCTATATTGACCATTTGCTTATACTTTAGTTATTGTGTACTATTACTACATACTCTAGTATAATATAGTGTAGTGTAATATATTCTGATGTGATATATATATCTTTCTACTATCTTGATAGTAATGGAATTTTGCTGGTATAATTATGGACAAATGAGATAAACATGGTGCGTTGTGGTATGGTATCTATCTTATGTATGTTCATTGCTATATGGTGCGCTATCTTTATAAATAATCATATATATGGTTATCTTGTATATTATGATTGTTATAAAGATTGTAATAGTTGTACATTTATGTTATGGTATATAACACTATATGCTATATTCTTTACTAATTGTGTGGTATATGCACTATACACTATGCTATCTTGTGCTATCTTATGCATTACGCCTTTGCCGCTTTATCTTTATCTTGTACGCTGTATTACGTACGCATACTGTTGCCACGATGTATGTATTGTATTACGTACTGGTATCTACATATGATGTTGTGTTTTATTATTATGGCATGGTGTGATGCGGTTATGCATAAAGCTATAATGTGTACTTTATCTATCTTTGTACTATATCGATTATATGTTATTAATATGTTAGTAGTATGTAACATTATTGTTGATGGTTTTGAGTATTGTTCATACTGTATATTGTTTGGCATGTTGACATGGTATGGTATAGTATGAATATTGTGTGTATGCATACCTACGCTAATAATGTATATAATGCTTTACATATCTTTGCATTTATCTTTATTATTGTGGTATGTAACATGGTATAATAATGTGGTGTATTTCACTATGTGGTGGGTAATGGGTATGGTATGTGTGTACACACTATTGGTATACTATAATTGCTACTTATATTACGTTATTATAAATACATGTAAGTGGGGAGTGGCATGAGTATGGTGTGTGGTGCGGTACTACTATCTTTGCTCTTTATGCTATTATTCTACGCTATACTTTATGCTGGCAGCATAGACATGATGTGGTGTATCTTACATTACATTATAAATATACACTTCATATATGTAGTGGCATACTTACCTACTTATGTATTATTATGGTTATATATACATCATGCCATCTGCAGTAGTGATGTTTGGTTATGTTATGGTGTGGATTTTTATCTATATAGTGTGTTATTATACCATGCTATATGTATCTTATCATTTATCTTATAAGTGCGCATTGTGCACTATATGCCATATGTATATTATGACATATCTTGTATAGTATGCGTTAAATGGTATGGTATGGTAATATTGTATTATATGGTTGTGTAGTTGTCTGCACACTATTGGTATAATGTATTATGGTGTGGTTGTGGTGATGTATATGCTAATATGGTGTGGGGTGTTATGGTGTGAGATGAGGATGTATAATATCTTATGATTATGCATATGCACCACGCGATCTTGCATTGTTGACATGTTATGGCATAATGGTGTATGGTGTAATGTTGTGCGTATGTTATGCTACCGATACCTGATATTATGGAATGGTATGGTTATACTGCATACATGCTATCTATGCTTTTATACTTTATGCATGAGGTATGTGTATGGTGTAGTTGTATGTATATCTATACAGTCATATATATACGTTATGCTACACTTTATCTGCTTCATAACTGCAGTACATACCGATAATATATGTTGTGCTGCACTGCACATAATATGGTATGGTGTATAAATGTTATATAATTATGCACTATAATATGGTATACTATCTTATACCATATATGTTATGTTTTGGTATGGTAATTATGGTATGTATGGTATGGTATGGCATAATTAATACTATACTATACTATGCATATATGAAATATTATTATTGTGACATTGTGTGGATTATTGGTATGTTTGTATAATATAATATGGTATAATATTTAAAGAAATATATATGTAATAATATAATTATATCTTACATGCTATATATTGGTATAATTATGCTTATATAATATTCTGAGGAATATAGTATTATTAATTATATGGTATGGTATGGTTAAGTATAGTGGTAAATTACAATATCTGGTATATTATAATTGATTGATATTATAATACGCGAGATATTACCACATTATATATATAATACATACGCTTCACAACACTATATTATGGTGTATGGGTTGAATGGCAATGTGTGATTATGGTATATATATGTATATGTGTGTAATTGCTATATATGTGTTTTGGTACAATACACTTTATATATAATAGGTAATAATGTATGGTATGGTATAATGTATATATTGTGCATGTATACACTCTTTGTATGTTATACATACTATATATATATACTACCTTTGCGTATGTTATGCTATGGTTATCTTGTATCTATATAATATTAAGAATATTAATGTATATATGTATACATGCTATCTTGTATATTGGCGGACGGTATACATATGAGTAATTATCATAGTGTTATTGTAGTGGTTACTGTGCACATACATATATATAATGTTATATATATTGTATATGGTATATTATCTATGCACAATACCATATATGAGGTATATTATAGTTATATGGTGTATGTTACCTGATACTGCACTACATTATGTATACATTATGTTATATATACTACGCTTTTATTACTATGTGGTATGGTGCACTTCTTATACTACGTATTTATGTGTATGGTATAGTTGATAAATGTTGTGTTCACATATATGTATATGTATGATGGTGTTGGTGTTATGGTGCTATATATATGTATGTATAACTATCTTATGCTACATAATAATTATATATAGTTATTGTGTATGATTAACAGTGTAATATATTGTACTATGTTAATGCTATCTTATGTCATATGTGTATGGTATGGTATGATTATACGTTATAAGGTGGTGTGATGATATATGCTACATGCAATAATGGTAGTTGTATTATTATATTGTTGACATGTTATTGTATTACATTGGTAGTGTAATATATTATGTGGTGTGGTATATTAATTTATAATATTATCTTTGATGTATGCATACTACATACTATGCACACACTATACATAATGTATATTATGTAATTATACTTTATACTATAGTATGCATTGTATGTATGTGGTACATACAATACGTTATAATATATGTTATGCTATCTTGCACTTTATGCACAAAATGGTATTATATATATGTTGGATGTATTATAAGGTATATATAGTAGAATATTGTATGTAATATATGTATAATATAATATGTATAATTACTATATAAACTATCTTAACTTATACTATATACATGGTATATTATGTATAGTATAGTAGTGTATAGTGTAGTATAGTATGGTGATATTATGGGTATAGATGTGTAGTGTATAATATAGTGTAGTAATCATGTAATGTATATTATAGTATATTGTACCATATATACTATAGTATGGTGTGTAGTATATCTTATAACAATTTGGGATCCTCATTTTGGTCCTATTGTAGAATCCTTTCTTAGAGGAGGTGCTATCGGTTGGTGGTATCACTTATTCTTGTGTTTATCGGTGGTGGTATACAATGATTACGCACCAATGGGGATCTTTATGGAGCTCTTTTTTTTTGTGCTTCTTTTGCATATATATGGTGTATAATGGTATACTAGACAATATCTTATAATAATGGTATCTTATTGTACTATTATAGTATAGTGTAGTAATATACTATACTTGCATAATATAGTATGGAAATTATGGTGTGTACTTGCCGTATACTGGTCTATTAGTGTACTATATACTACATATGTATAAGTATGTATGTATATTATAGTATAGTATATAGTAGTGTAATACACTATGCTATATTATACTTTATATACATACCATCTTTATACTTATGCTTATAAGGTTGAATGGTATGGTACACACATTAGGTGGTGTATTGCATACATCTTAATAATTATTATATGTTGATTATATGTTACTTTACCTTTATTGTGCATTTATCTATGCGCTACACTGCATCTAGTACTAAGAGTGTAGGGTAGGATAAGTTGGTGTTATTTAATGTACTAATACATTCTTGGTATATGCACGCAGTATATTACTATTATGTAGTATATACACGCCACTATACATTATGGTATGGTGTGTAGGTATGTATGGTACACTATATATATATATATTATATATTATATTATTGTATATATGTAATGTATTAATTACTATCTTGTGTATAACACTGTGCCATACATTGTATCATGTATGGTGTAATATATTGTTATAATATTGTGTATAATTAATCTACTATATAATGTGCATTCTATGTACTACATATACTACATATATAGTATATGGTTTGTTATATATATATATAGTATGGTGGTATAGTATGGTATGGTATAATTGTATATTATCTTTTTAATGATAATTATCTTTGTTGTGGTGTGTTTAGTGTTGTGTAGTATACTATATATAGTGTTGTAGCATGTGGTGTATGGGCTGGTATAATGTATGGTGTAACATGGTGTATGAGCATGACATAATTGTGGATTGTGTAAATATATTGGTATGGTATATATAATATATAAAGCGCGTTATATGGTATGGTATAGTTATTGTGGTATATATAATTTAATACTATGAATTGTATGTATTATAACAGTGTATCTATATTACACCACAATATACTACTTATTATTATTATTGCGTACTTACTTATATAATACACTATGGTTTACAATATTATATATCTATATATTATAAGTAATTATAATATATGTCATGTAGCATGTGGTATAGTGTAGTATTGTATGCGGTAGTTACGTATGGTATGGTGTGTAATATAATATTAAAATTGAATAGTATACGGCTGCGTATTTATGTGGTACAATCATGGATAAGATTACATTTGCGTTATATGAGTATAACACGTTATGGTATCTACACTTTTCTTCATACTATGTTATTGCATTATATAATAACATGCACCACTACTATGGTATGGTGTTAATTAATGCTTGCACTACCTAATGCATAATGTTAGATATTGTGTGCGTACATTGCACTTTACACTATGCTACGTGATCTATTATAGTGATTCTATTACTGGTATATGCTAATTATGAAGGTATTAGCATTGGTATAATGTTTGAGGTATATTGTTGTGGTGTATTGTTTGCTGTACTGCTATATTCTTATGTTATATTGTATGTTATGTTAGATGGTGTAGTTATTGGCGGTGGTAATATGCACACTATGTAATGTGTGTAATGGGTACCTACCTTAATAATATACTATATTATATTATCAATTGTATATTTTTTCTAAACTATCTTACTGAATTGACGTATAATTAGTATGGTATTATAGTGTTATACTTTATACATGCTACACAATGCACGTTATAACTTTATGCTTATATATATATGCTATCTTTATCACTATGGTGGGTATGAGTATAATCACACATGGTATGTTGGTGTGGTGTTGCTAATATGCTATGCTTTATATGTTTATGCTATGTATAATGCTACTTTCATCTTTGGGGATTTATATATGTTATCACTATACTATGTATATATTGGTTTGAGTGTTATACTACATGTATATGATGTACTTGCGTATACACATCTTTATACTGATTGTTATGCTATGCAATGTTATATTATGCACTTATATATACGATTATGTATGGTTGTGTATGGAATATATTATATCATATTATTGTACTGCTATGCTATGTTATGTGAATGGTATATGCATAGTATATATGAAATTCTATGGTAGTAATTTATGTATACTATATATATGCTCATATACGCACATATATGGTGCGTAGTAATAATATATGTACTTTATGCCGTAATTATATAGGATTAATTGCTGCACGCTGCTATATGCACTACGTTATGTTGTATGTTATACTGCAATATTATACACACTCATTAGTATGTGGTATGGATGTTGTTGTGTCTAGTTAATGATATATGTGGTATGTTTGGTATATATCTATATATACATATACTACATATATACATTACACTATGGTGCATCGTTATGGTATATATGGGCAGCTATGTTATATAATATGTGCACACTATCTTGCACGCTTTGTTGTTGTATGTTATTATCATATATATGTGTTGTCACACACTGCATGCTATAATGTATTGGTAGTTATGGTATAGTATAATATAGTATAATATAAGCACTATACACTACTAGTAATAGTATAGTGTGTATGTAGTATATATCTTTAATGCTATGTATAGACGATCATTGGTATGGGGTGTGTGGTGTTATTGAATATGGTGTATATTATATGTATATATGATTGAGAAAATAACTAATCTATAACACTTTATAGTGGTGTTTGTGGTATATACTGGTATACGTATGTGTATTAATATAATTATTGCATATGGCATATGGTATGTGGTACGCTACCGCAACTGCACTACTATCTTATAATGTAAATTATATAAAGCACATTGTATAGTAATACTATATACTTTTTTTGTAATATATATTACACATTATATATTGTGTACATTATGGTTTATCTTGGTATAATATGGTGTGGCGTATACAGTATGTGTATGTATGTATGTATATATTATTGTATTGTGTTTTGTATATTATACTTTATTGCTTTTTCTTATACATACATTGTCTTATTTTTATATAATGCACACAATCTTTAATGTAGTGGTACAATTGATTATATATATACTATTACTAGTTGTGTGTATGGTGTGGTATGGTATGGTATACTATCTTGCTCTGCTATACTATATATATAATAAAATATCTTTGCGCTATACTATGCTATACCTACTTATATATTTGGTGTAAGAATTGGTGCGTAATGCCGTATAATATGGTATGTATATAAGGCGTGTTGTGTTGTAGCCATCGCTCAAGAGTATGGTGTGGTCATGTAATAACTATATGCTACGTACTTAATGTTCTGTACTTTATGTAGTGTAATATTAATTGGGTGTATGTCGTTATTGTTATATCTTGCACGTTATGCTATTATGCACATAACCATGTAATATGTTGTTGCTATTGCTGTACCTTGCATGCTACGCTTTATGCTATGCACTGTAGCATGCTGCACTTGTATTATCCTGCTATTGTAGTAATTACTGCACTAACATCTTTATGTATCATGCTTTGTTGCTCCAGGGGTATGATTGGGGTATAATCAATACACTCTATGTAATATAATAATATGTAAAGCAATGTGAGATAGTGATGTTAATGAATTAGTTATGGCGGTGTATGGTGTATTGGTATTAATAATTATGGTAGTATATAATGCATATGTATATATGTAATAGCATTATGGTATGTTATATGTAATTTTACAATATCTGATACACTACACATTGTATAGTGTTGTCATGTTGATTGTTTGGCGTTTGATGTTATGACTATTATTGTGTACACTACTATATGTATTATAATATATGCTATGCATATATATTGCATATATGCTAATACTTTATCTTGCTACGCCAATACATATATGGTATAATATATGATGGTATGGTATATGGTATGAAATACAATATATCTATATTGGTGTTATGCTACGCTGACATATTATGGTATATGTTGACGATTACATATACACCATATTATGCTATGCTATGCACGCTATGTTATGTATGTGGATATTATAATGTATTATGGTGTGGTATGGTATAATTATGGTATAGCATGGTATGGTATATTATGGTATGCTGGGTATGGGTATAATTATGGCATATGGTATCTATATATATCTTATTACTAATATGTGTATAGGTATGGTGTATTACCTTACTTAATATGCTATACTACTGTCTAATGTGATATATGTTATGCACTATGTGTTGTGGTATGTAATCACCACATGCTGGTAATGGTATGGTATGTTGTGTTAATGGTGTATAATTATAAAATGTGTAATAATATATGTTGTATAAGGTATGGTAGCAATGACCATGCTGCATATGGTGCGATTGATTATTGGTGTATGGTATTATGGTATGCTCTTACACTACTTATGTATAATTATGTTATTGTGCATGCATTGGTATGGTGCATGGTGCACTATGCTAACTTACATACTATGCTATACTTTATACTACATAGTAATAATGGTATAGTGTGTTTATGTAATGTGGTTTGGTGTGGGATGGTGCAGTTAGTATATTAGTGGTTGACATGTATATGCTGGTGTGTTATACTGACCCATATATATCGCGCCATATACTATGCTACCATATCTTGCTATGCTGCGCTATGCACCATATGCGCACGCTGTATGCTTATCACTTCTGCTTTGCCACCACTACCTTTATGTATTCTTGATTAAATGTATATGTTATGTTATAACGCTATATTATGCTCCTTTCTGCATAACGTATACTTATCTTGCTATACTGTATTTGCTGTAACTAGGCTATGATTAATAATGGTGTATTGATGGTGCTAATATGTTATACCTCATCAAATGTTTGGTGGCTTATGCACTTTTACGCAGCATGCTATCGCATCTGATGCATGTTGTTATGATTATAGTTTTATGTAATAGTGAGTGTAATATGTTTTTGCTCTTTGTTATGGTGTGCTATGCTTACCCCATACTACGTACTGCGCATATTGTATGTAATAATATGTAATAATATAATATATGTATATATTATGTGCTTATCATTATATACCTTGCAGATGCTGCGTTGCTATATACAATATGTATACTGTGCTATGTAATTATGGTGTAATTATGCAACAATGCATGTGTTAAATTGTGAGGGTATATTGATGTATGTATGTAAAAATGATATAGTTAATAGTATAATTGCATTTATACGTTGGTGTGGTATCGTGGTATGTGATGTATGGTGTATGCTCACTACCTTATTAATGGTAATGTGAGGGCCATGATTAAATGGTATGGTGGTGCTCTTTCTCAATGACCTACTATGCTATACTTTATCTTTGCTCATTAATATATAATGTATGTGGTATCACTATCTTGTTAACCAATGCTTCTGCACTCTGCTGTTTGGTGGCATACCTGCACTATACTGCATCTTTATATGATGTGGCTACGTTGTTGGCGGTGTGCTACGCTATATACGCTCGTGATGTTTGGTGTTATGTGGTGTCGTTATTGAGGATGTTATTATGGTATGGTGGTGTAACACATAAATATGGTGTATGGTCGTTTTACACTATTAACGCTACTATGGTATGGTATGGCATGGTATGCGTTAATATATGCGCACCACTTTATCGCATCTTTGTATGTATATATGGTGTATGGTAATTATAACTATATAAAACCTGACAGTAATAAGTGTAATGTATGTAAATAACATATCTTTATCGTACTGATATCTTGTGTTATGTTGTATGAATTATGTAATGTAGGATATCTGTTAATATGATGCATCTTAGCCATAATAATATGTAATGATACGCTACGTTGCGCATGCGCTACACTGTATGCTCATGCGCATACATCTGTTACCATGCTATACCCATTTATGCACCTTGCCCTGCGCCGCACTTCTGCGCTTAGCGCTGTACCTATATAGTGGTGTGTGGTTGGTGTTCGTGTAGTTTTGTGATTATGTTAACTAATGCTTTACATTGTTATGCAACACGTTGCATGTGGGGATGCACGTAACAATGATATATTATCATATTACACGCGCGCCATCTTTGTACTTTGCTATCTTGGTAATGATGGTTGTATATATAACTATGCTTTCACTATTATGTTATCTTATGTGTTATCTTATGGTATGCGCTTTGCTTCTTACTACTGTGCTTTTCTTTTATGTACATACTACTGCTATTATAATTTTTGATATTGTGGTGCGCACATATTGTATGTTGTTATTATTATATGGTATGATATATGTGTATAATAACGATGGTTTAGTATGGTGTTGGTATGATATTATGGTATATATGTGTATATGGTAATTATTTTAATATTATAATTATGGTGTGTTGCTGCACATATAATGTGATATACTGTATATTGGTGTAATATTACAATATATATAGGTATATGAATTATATGACATATGTGCTATATAATATAATGGTGTGGTATGTAATTATGTATGGTATGAGTGGTATACGCATATCTTGCCATCACTATATAATTATGTGATTAATTTACAATGAAATAATATAAATTAGTTACAATGCACTACATAATATGTTATATTTATTACTATGCACTACGTTATATAATTTATACTTATATATAGTGGTGTATATTATATGTATTATATAGATTATTGACAGATGTGCACTTATATAATGTGTAATTATGTAATTATATGGTAATGTGGTTTAAGTGGTATGCGTATGCTATACAACACTATATGGTATGTAATATGTATATATACTATACAGTATACATATATGTATAGTATAATATAGTATAGTATAATAAATAGTAATGTACTATACTACACTATACTACATAGTATATTATATATTATACTATATACTACACTATACACTACACTATACACTACATTATACTATACAATATTATAGTGTGTAGTGTAGTATAGTATATAGTATAGTTTACAATATAAGTATATAGTATAGTATGTACTACACACAACACTATACTAATTCTACATGATCATCCGAAGCCATGCGAGCATCCAAATCCACATCTGAATCTGTCGCATTAGAAGCAGCAGTAGTTATGGATATAGAATCTACTCAAAATTGCCAATTCAAATACTCAACTAGTGAGCCTTCCAGTTTATCTGGAAGAGGCGGAGGATCCGTATCCAAAGTGAGTCATATGTACCTAACAAGGGAAAGGGAAGGGTCTTATCTCTCAAAAGCAGCATAAGGAGTTAGTTATCATGAATTTAGAAATGAAATTGAAGCAGATTTTGCTCAGTAGGTTGCCCTCCTTGTTAGCTATGATTAGTAAATAGTCTATATAAGAGTCTAAGTCAATTCTTCCCTACCTAATTCAGGTCTTTTCTCTTCCTCAGTTTTCGGCCAGGATGAAGAGGTTTAGACTTCCATCCTCAATGTACTTTCCTGCCCATTAAAGCTTGGCTTGAAAGGACTCAATTCCATTCCAATCAATGAAAGAGTAGGAATGGCCTTTTTATGAAATGGAATGTTGATCCAGTAAAGTAGTGCCCCCTCTGCCGTAAGGTTGAGCCCACTTTCTCTTATTGTGCCTGGGACATATTGATGAAAATCCAATGAAAAAAGGGGTTTAGCAACCTTTTACTCTTCTGTATGCCCTATGCCCTGCCCTAGCGAGATGTCGATCTATCCCGATAGGGGAAGGAAGATGAGAGTTTACATCATCTTCTTGTTTGCGTTTGCTAGTCAAATGTAGGCTAGAATCTATCTCCTTCTTTTCCTTGAGTTTGTAGCTTCCTTTCCTTAATGCACTGGGAGTTGAGTAAGGACTCACAGCATCTTATTTGAGAGCTAGTATCTAAATGCCTGGTTTAGGTAAGTATGAAATATTCCTTCATGGCTTCTCTGTTGCCTTTCAATGATCGTTTAGCTATCCGAATTAGGGATAGATAGTTATATACACATCTGAACATAAATTTATTTAGTGTCCTCCTAAGATAGTCGTATTTTAGAATAGAAAGAAGTTCCTATTTGGTTATTTTGAGCTATCTTAAATCAGACTCTTTTGTGTCATCCCAAGATTGTCTGCTAACAAAGTAGAATTGGAAATGTAGTCAAGTAGATGATTGAGCCATCAATTGGTAGTCATCGATCAGTGTAGTCATAAGGACCAAAAGGAGGAGTAGGAGGAGATGTGATGGATGTCAAAAAGAAAGCTTATCTTATGACATGCCTAGATTGAAGATTCAGAGAGCATTTCCCAGAGATTCTAATTCCAGTCATTTATGAAAAAAAATCTACTTATTTCTTAATTTTCTTTCTTTATTGAGAAGAATTTTTTGTCTTTCCTTGCTTATCGCTTCTTTCTATTTTGTCGATTGGAATCCCCTTTTTCAAATGTTGCTAAAAAATTCTTTCCTTAGTCGGCTTGGGCTCGGGTGGTATTTCGGAGGTTTTTCTTAGATCCTTAATTTTTCTTGGGCATCTAGAGGGATCCAGAGCTCTGGAAGATGCTGCTGTCAGACTTTGACAATGATGATAAAACTTTGGGCTCAAGGCTTCCTCTGTAAAGTGGTATCGACCCCCTCAATCAAAAACATGAGGGTTCTGGATTGGCAAGTGTGGCTACTTGGCCACCAGGAGGTATCTTTGTGGCCCAGACTAGAGAGGCGAGCGGCGACAAGAGGCCTCTGCTTCTTTTCTTTGATGTTTGATTACACCCCGATTCATGAACAACGAGTCACAGGTCTTTTGTCCGATCTGACCAATAAAGAGTCTTTTGCTCTTCTTTACAATGGAATAAAATGATATTGTAAACGAGCATCAACTCGAGCACTTTTTCAAAAAGTGGATTTTGATTCACGATTCTATGTTATGGATTCGAAATCCTTGTCGATTCTTCTCCTCGTTCCTTTTCTCATACTAAGCTAAACACTAAGCCAATCTTGATATCCTCACTTAACACTCAATCTACTTTCTTTTTTTTCTCAACGGGAGTTCAAACCTTCCTAGCGCCTTTCTTTCTCTTTACTGAGCTAGTCTTCACTCAATTGGCTCCTAGAGGTCATATTCAGTGCATCATCAAGACTGAGATGATCTCCATTGAGGTTCCATCTTTCTTCAGATATTTCCTTTCTATTTCCACTCATTCAAACTTCCCCATCAACCTTGAATCAGCAGCATATATGAGTTTCCCCTTTTTCCACAGGTCTCAGACCCAGTCAAAAACCATAATTCGACCTTCTCCCCATTTTCACTTTTTCACCTTTCACAAACTACTACACCAAAGCTGTAAACATCTATCTTCTCACTGGGAATCCCCGAAGAAACATACTAAGGTCTAAGATATCCTATTGTTCCTATCGGTATAGTTGCTTCTCTTCTCTTGTATTCGAACTGTGTTCATAAACTTCTGCCAAACCAACTTAGCATTTCACTCTGCATCAAATTTCAAGTTTTTACATTGATTTTCATTATTTGCCTCTCACATTCTTTGCGGAAGCAACCGAAGATGAAATCTTTGCTTCCTCTTATTGAATTGCAGTTTCTATGGAGAATCTTGTTGAGGCTTACATTGGATAAGTAATAAGAAAATAGGACTCACTCATTATATTCATAGAACCATCCTTGAAGCTGAACCAAGCTGTAAAAAACCCAAAATCCTTTCACCCCTAAGTGAAGTTTGAAATAGGCTTTGTAGGACTACTCATCTTTCTTCCCCCTTTCATGCCTTCTCCCTGGATCGAGTTCAGTCTTTGAGGTAAACAAACCCATCCATTACTTGGCTACCAGTGCTAGTGGGATGGATTCTCCCTTCTCATAGAACATATTCTTTCCTAGTAGGGATATAAAGAGAATTATAAGGTTCTCTAAAATAGGCTCTAAGTATAAGCTTAGAAGTGTAAGTAGAATGCCAAAAAGTGGCGCCTGGTATGAGTACTTTCTACTTTCATTCCCAAGAGTCCCCGTTCCCTTTTTTGTTGATTCAAGTGATCCAGTTAGAGTTGTTTTGCCCTCGGCATTACCGTGCTAGTTCCCATCCATCCGCCTAGTGCCCGTGGTAAAGTCAGAGTCCCATCCCAGTAGGTGATAGTGCCAGTCTGTATATCTAGTTCAAAGACAAAAAAGATGAGTGTCAATTCTAGTTTTGAGGATAGATTGCTAAATTTCTATTACTAAACCCATCTAGTCCTTCTGCCTTCGAGCCAGTTCCCTATATATCTATTCTCAGTCCCGCTAGCAGTGAAAGTATGTCTATTCCCATTTATCTCCCCTGCAGTCCATGTGATTCCATCTAGCAATAGTGCTACTGCTTTTCTTATTCCACTCTATGTTCTTCCAAGTGCCGGTTTCCATTGATCCAATTGCAGTGGTCTAGTTCCAGGCCAGTCCTCTCTTTTATTCCTATCTCTAGGGTGATTCCCTTCTTTTTAGTCTAAAGGTCAGGCATTCTCTCTACAATCCAAGACAGCCAGCCTAAAGCCTAAGGCATGCAGGAAGGACTATTTCAAGCTGGGTCTTCCTTTGAAAGTTTGCAAGGGAAATCAAAAAGTCAGATCAGTCAATTTGAAAGTAGGATAGTCAATAGCCTATAGAATATCCCTAGATGATATGCCTTTCCTATTCCTAATGTGACTCTGAAAGACACGGTTGATTCTCATAGCAGGGCTCAAAGCACTAGAAAAAGCAGGAAGGGTGAGAATAAGTGAAACAAAAGAAGGAAGAATCCCGTGGAGAACAGTTCATCATTAGGAAGTGAGAAGAGAGCCCAATTTCGCTAGGCCAAATTCCCTCCTATTTTTGTCAGTCGAGTGGCTTCACGCACCTCCGATATTCCAAGATAGAAAGCAAACTACTCCCTCTAGCAAAGGAAGAAGCTCGCCTCTCAAAAGTGATTCGACTGATTCTATTGTGGAATACGCTTTCCTTTATAGGAAATATGCGAGTACATAGAAGACTGAGTTAAGGGAATATGCAAATATGTATAGCTAATATGCTTTTAGGTACACTCACTCATATGAATCTAGTATAGGCTGGTAATATTACACAGGAACTGGAAGAGAGAAAGACTAGAAAAAATAGCACTCCAACTTCTTCTCAACTCATGGGAAGAAAGAAAATAGGCTATTTAGAGGGAGGGGATAAGCTGGCAACTACCACTCAAATAGGGACTGCAAGAGGCTAACAAGCGAAACAGGAATCCTTCAAAACTCAGGGCCTAGTAGAAAATAGAAGCTATCCAAGACAGAAGAAATCCTAGAGATTATACCAGGTAGGGATGCACCAAGATATGAAAGATTTTAACAAATCATTCCATTCCAATTGATTTGCTTATCCACATTTCACTTCTTTGACTTAGTATTTCCAATAGGCTAGACTCCAAGGAAAGAAGGCTATATCATATGAGAAGATCAAATTCTTTTCTTGAACTACTTTTTTCTAAATAGATGGCTTAGCAGAGATACATGTCTAATCTTCACTAGTGCCTTACTTTCCTGGTCTGTTGAACATATTAGATGCTTAACACATGCAAGTCAAAGTTCAGGTTCATAGTAGCCGCCACACTTTGATTGTACGCAACCCCTGCTAAGATGGAGGATGTGAAAGCAGATGTCCAAGATCCCCTTTTGGAAGAGATTGCTTTGCATGGGACTATCATGAGATTCTTGGTTGAGATAGGAAGTTAGTGGAGCACAAGCTTCCAATTCCAATGAAGCAAGGGCGTAGCGCCAAGCAGCCACCAACACCAGAGGCTCGATTGGATAAGGAGAGTAAAGGCGCTAGTTGAACGCCTCTAACAGGCTAAGTTCATTAAAACTGCTAGGTATGTAGAATGTTCTAGAATAGAACATTTTTTTCCTGTTTGGAAAATTTCTAGTCTTTAAATACTTTATAGCTCTGAATGTAGCAACACAAGATTAGATAGGCATCTATTCATCCAGCCATCTCCCAGACTTTTTCGAGCCAAGACAGCCTAGTGCTTTTTGAATCCTATGAGGAAGCCTGACTGAGTTTTCTTTTCAAGTGAGTTTTCTTGCCTGCCTTGCGAGCCAATCCCATTTTCATTGCTTCGCACCTTCCATGGCCATCCAGACAAGCCAATAAAGATAGTGCATAGTAGTTTTCATTAGATAGTTTGAGTGGCTTTGCCCTCTCATGAGGACTTCCATGTTGTGGATAAAAGCCTATATTCTAGAATCTAGATAGAATCTAGTCGGGCGGGGATCTTTGACAGTCTAGTGCAAGCAGTCCTAAGTGCTTTCATTAGACTAGATAGTTCATAGGGGATAGGCTGGGAGAAGGACTATAAGTGGTGAAAAGGGAGCTTGCATGCCCAAAAAAGTTACTTTCACTAGTGATTTCTTGAAAGAAATAAGCATATAGCACACAAAACCATGATGAGAGTCTTCACACAAAGAATCTAGTCTTGGAAAAGCCTACTCTAAGAAAAGTAAGAGTTTGATTGAAAGTGTTGAAAAGAGAAAATGGAATCTCCCTCACAGGAAGCTCTACAAGAAACTACTGATCAAGAACAGAGTGACTCTATTAAGAGACAGGGACTACCGGATTGGCTTGAAAACAACCTGCTCAATGAGCACAACTTTGAAAAAAAGGTACTAAGGTGCTAGAAAAGGAGACTGCTTGATTGGGAATAAAAAAAAGCTGGCTAGCGAAAAGAATTGAGCTAGATTGAAAAAAGCGAACTCCCACAGGATTGGTTGGCCAATTAGATTACGACTGGCAGAGAAAACCAAGGGGACTAACTGCCTACAAGAGGTAATGGGACAATTGCAAGTCACAAAGACTGCTTACTTGTGCTCATGCACCTACTTATAACTTTCATCTAAAAGAAGTTAGAAGCTCAAACTCGCCCGAGATTTCCAAATGAAAAAGAAAAAGGTGCTAAGTGACAAGTTTGAAGTGAAGTGCCTGTGGCCCTTACCCTAGCAATTCCTCTATAGCACTTTACCTTTCCCCCGCTAAAGATTCGATACAGAAGAAGCCAATACAAGAGTCAGAGGCGCTGCTAGCATCCGAAATTGGGATGGGTATGCCTTCCTTTAAACAGTGGGAACACTAGATGACTTGTCTGTATCGTGCCGACCAATAGCTGAACAGCTTGACCAAAGTCCTTCAGTCGCAAGTACTTAATTCACATTTTGAACTGATCTAGATGCACGCTAAGGTTAGGCTCTCACGTGATGCTCAGATTTTCTAAAACATGCTCAGCAATTACAAGTGGAGAAAGAGAATCTGGAAGATCCTCCATCTAGTTCAATAATTTCAACATCTGTAACAGTGTATGAGCCACTCTATTTCCCCCTATTTGTACATGGTACAACTGGAAGAAAATTGAAAGAAAAGTCTCCTCAAAGGATCCACTAGATGTCCAAAGGGAGATAGATAAGCATCTTTCATTTGTAGACTAGTAAGAACCTGTAAAGTGGAGATAATCGACTGAGTTAAGTTAATCCAACCCAATCGGATAAGAAGAATGAAGAATCAATGGGCGAATGGAAAATTTCAAGCGGGGGACAATTCAAATTCCTAAAGTCAGAAAGGGTGAACAAAAAAAGCGAGAAGTCTCTATGAGTGAGTTAGCTAAAGATGATCTTTCGGGAAGTATAGTATACTATAGTATATTATATAGTATACTATTCTATACTATACAATACTTAACATATATGTGTATGGTATGAATGCACAACATTATAAGGTAGTTATTATCAATTGTATATATCTTTATCTTATCTTACGATATGAAGATTGATAGGATTATATATTATAGTATATACTACACTACATATATGGTAATAGTACACTATATGGTGTATTGTATACTACTATACTAGTATAGTGTATGGTGTATATGTCTTTGTATGGTATAGTATAGTGGTATGGTAGCATAAACACGCATTGTATGGTATGGTATATATGTATACTACATACTGAGTAATATACTATAATATATATATGGTGTATATAAAATGAGTATATTATATGTGTATCAGACGTCATTATTATGTATTATAAGCGGTGTAGTATGGTAT
>CM038225.1:95615293-95653844 GCA_021442155.1 Cymbidium sinense
AACTAATGATTAAAAACTAATAAACCCTAAACCTAAACTAATAAGCTAATAATAAATAATAATAATAATAATAATAATAATAATAATAATAATAGAATAAACTAAACAAACTATAAACTAAAACTAATAATTAGAGTAAACCAATTAACTAATAATAACTAATAAAAAACTAATAAACATAAACTAATAATTAACTAATAATAAACTAACTAACTAATAAGACTAATAAAAAACCAAAAAAAATTAATATTAAATACCAACTAATAATAACTAATAATAACTAACTAATAATTAATAATAATAACTAACTAAACCAACATAACTAATAATGATTAACTAACAAACTAAACTAATAACTAATTAATAAGACTTATAACTTATAATAAACTAGTAACTAACTGATAATAATAACTAACTACTAATAAATAATAAATAAATAAATAATTAACTAAAACTAATAACTAATAAATAATAATAAAATAAATAAATTAACTAAAAAATAATAAACTAATAAACAAAACTAATAACTAATAAATAATAACTAATAAAAAGAACTAAACTATACAACTAATAAAACCTAATAACTAAACTAATAAACTAATAAATAAATAATTAATTAATAATAAAACTAACTAATAACTAACTAATAATAATAACTAAAACTAATATCTAATAACTAATAATAAAAAAACTAAAAACTAATAATTAATTACTAAAATAATAAATAAAAATAATAATAATAAATAATTAATAACTAATAAAGCTAATAATAATAACTAAATAATAAACAAAATAATTAACTAAAAATTAAAAAATGAAACTAATAAGTAAACTAACTAAATTAATAACTAATAAACATAAAAACTAATAATAATAAACTAATAATTATAATAACTAATATATAAGCTAAAAAAACTAACTAATAATCTAAAAACTAAACAAATAATAACTAAACCAAGAATAATTAAAAATTAAACTAATAACTAAACTAATAATAGCTAATAACTAAAAAACTAACCTAATAAAACTAATAACTAATAAATAAACTAAAAAAAGTAGTAAAATAATAATAAAATGAACTAATAATAATTAATAAAACTAATAAAAAAACTAATAATAGCTAAAAACTAATTAAACTAAATAACTAGATAACTAAATAATTGAAATAATAAAAATAATAATAAATAAACTAATAATAAAACTAATAATAATAACTAAAATAATAAATAAATTAATAACTAACTAATAAACTAATAAACTAATAAAACTAAAATAATAAAACTAATAATAAACTAGACTAATAATAACTAATAATAACAAACTAATAACTAAAAAATAACTAAACTAACTAATTAATAGCTAAATAACTAAATTAAAACTAACTAATAATTAAACCTAAACCTAATAATAATAACTAATAATAAAACTAACTAACTAACTAAACTAAGTAATAACTAAACTAACTAACTAACTAATTATAATAACTAATAATAAACTAAATAATTAATAATAATAATAAATTAATAAACTATAAAACTAAAATAACTAATAAAACTAAACCTAATAATAATAAAATAACTAATAACTAACTAATAACAAACTAATAAACTAAACTAATAATAATAATAATAATAATAATAATAACTAAAACTAATATTAATAACTAATAACTAAAACTAACTAATAAAATAAATAATTAACTAATAATAAACTAAAATTAATAACTAAACTATCTAATAATTAACTAGTAATAATCAAATAATAACTAATAAAACTAAACTAATAACTAAAAATAACTAATAACTAAAACATATTACTAATAATAATAACTAACTAAACTAATAACTAATAATAACTAATAAATTGATAATAACTAAAATAAATAAATTAATTAATAACTAATAAAATAAAAATAAAATAATAATAATAATAACTAAATATTAATTAATAACTAAAATAATATAATAACCAATTAATAATAAAACTAAAACTAATAATAACTAATAAAAACTAATATCTAACGAAAATAATAAAAAATACAATAAAACTAATATTTCAAAAAACTAATAAATAACTAATAAAACTGATAATAACTAACTAATAAATAATAAAATAATAATTATTAATAATAAAACTAATTATAACTAATAAGTAACTCATAAAACTAAATTAATAACTAATAATAAACTAACAACTTAACTAATAATAACTAATAACTAAAACTAATAATAACCAAAAACCTAATAACTAGTAGTAATAACTAAACTAATAATTGCTAAATAACTAAATAACTAATAACTAACTAACTAATAATAAAAACTAACTAAAACTAATAATAATAACCAAATAAAAAAACTAACTCATAACTAAACTAATAAACTAATAAAACTAACTAATAATAAAACTACTAATAACGAATAATGAATAATAGTAATAATAAACTAAAAATAATAACTAAAAACTAATAATAATAATCTAATAAACTAAAACTTAAATATAACCAAAAAAACTAATAAATAATAAACCTAATAATAACAAATAAAAAACTAACCAAAAACTAAAATTCTAATAAGAATAAACTAAAAAATGAACTAATAATAATAATAACTAATAAAACTAAAAACTAAACTAATAAACTAATAACTAATAATAAATAACTAATAAACTAAACCTAAAAACTAATAACTAATAAAAATAATAACTTAACTAATAACTAATAAAAACTAATAAATAACTAATAATAAAAACAAATAAAACAAACTAATAATAAATAATAATAATAAAAATAACTAATAATAATTTAATAATAATAAACTTAAAATAATAAAACTAAAAATGAATCAAACTAGTAAACTAAACTAATAAAACTAATAATTAGTAAACTAATAAAAACTATGACCTAATAATAAACTAAACTTAGTAAACAAAAACTAACTAAGTAATAATTATAATAAAATTAAACTAATAAATAAAACTAACTAAAAACCTAATAACTAAATAAAACTGATAAAAACTAAAAACTAAAATTAAATAAACTAAATAAATAATAGTTAATAATAATAACTAAAAAAAAACTAACTAAACTAGCTAAAACTAACTAATAATAACTAATAACTAATAAAATCTAAATAACTAATAAACTAAAACTAATAACTAATAATAACTAACTAAAAACCTAATAACTAAATAATAATAATAATAATAATAATAATAATAATAATAATAATAATAATAATAAAACCTAAAATAATAAACTAACTAATAAAACTAAAAAAATTAATAAAAACTAATAAACTAATAACTAATAAAACCTAATAACTAAACTAATTATTAATAAAACTAATAATAATAAACTAACTAACTAACTATTAAATAATAACTAAAACTAACTAATAACTAACAAAAAATAATAAATAACTAATAATAAAAACTAATAAAACAACCTAATAATAACTAATAATAATTAAAATAATTAATAATAATTTAATAATAATAAAGTTAAAGTAATAAAACTAAAAATGAATCAAACTAGTAAACTAAACTAATTAAACTAATAATTAATAAACTAATAAAAAGTAAACCTAATAATAAACTAAACTTACTAAACAAAAACTAACTAATAAAATAAAAACTAACTAAGTAATAATTATAATACGAATAAACTAATAAATAAAACTAACTAAAAACCCAATAACTAAATAAAACTAATAAAAACTAAAACTAAAACTAAATAAACTAAATAACTAATAGCAAATAATAATAACTAAAAATCCTTAAAACTAAAACTAAAACCAACTAATAATAACTAATAACTAATAAAACCTAAATAATTAATATACTTAAACTAATAACTAATAATAACTAACTAAAAACCAATAACTAAATAATAATAATAATAATAATAATAATAATAATAATAATAATAATAAAATCTAAAAACCTAAATAATAAACTAACTAATAAAACTAATAAAACTAATAAACTAATAACTAATAAAAAGTAATAACTAAACTAATAATTAATAAAACTAATAATAATAAATAACTAACTAACTATTAAATAATAACTAAATAATAAAAACCTAAAACTAAAACTAATAACTAAACTAAAAACTAACTAAAAACTAACTAATAATAGCTAATAAAACTAATAAACTAAAAAATAAACTAATAACTAATAACTAATAACAAATAATTAATAACTAAAAATAATAAACTAATAAAACTAATAAACTAATAAAACTAAAAACTAAACCTAATAATTAATAAAATAACTAACTAATAAATAAATAACAAACTAAATAACTAATAAATAACTAATAACTAATAAAACCTAACTAATAAACTAATAAACTAACCTAAACTAATAACTAATAAATAACTAATAATTAATAATAACTAACTAAACTAAATAACTAATAATAACTAAACTAAAACTAATAATAGTAACTAAACTAATAACTAATAAATAATAAAACCTAAAAACTAAAACACAAACTAAATAGTAAATCTAATAAACTAAAAACAAATAATAACTAAACTAAACTAATAATAATAATAACCTAAATAATAACTAATAACTAAAAACTAATAACTAATAACTAAATAAACTAATAACTAATAACTAATAAAACAAAATAAAACTAATAACTAAATAATAATAACTAAAACTAAATAAACTAATTAAATAAACTAAACTAAAAAACTAACTAAACTAAATAATATAAACATTAATAACTAATAACAATAAATTAATAAATAACTAATACTAAAATAACTAAAAATTAATAAACTAAACTAATATAATAAATAATTACTAAACTAATAAACTAATAAACTAACTAAATAACCAATAAAATAATAAACTAACTAATTAAAAACAAATAACTAACTAAACCTAAAATAACTAACTAATAAAACTAATATAATAAACTAAAGTAATAACAAAACTAACTAATAATAATAACAAATAGTAACTAATAAAACTAACTTACAATTAATAAAACTAATAATAATAAACTAATAAACTAAACTAATAAACCAATAACCAACTACTAACTAACTAATAAACTAATAAAATAATAATAATAATAATAAAATAACTAATAACTAATAAAATAATTAATAATTAACTATTTAATAATAATGATAATAATAAAACCTAATAAACTAAAATTAACTAATAATAAATAATAAATTAAACAAATAACTAATAATAATAAAACTAACTAAAAATAATAACTAATAACTAATAAACTAATAACTAAAAACTAATAACTAATAACTAAATAAAACCTAATAATTAAACTAATAATAAAACTAAAAACATAAATAACTAACTAAAATTAAACCTAAAACTAATAAAACTAATAACTAAATAACTAACTAATAATAACTAAAAACTAAACTAACTAATAACTAATAAACTAAAACCTAAATAACTAATAAATTAAAATTAATAAACTAAATAACTAAATAATAACTAACTAAAACCTAATAAAATAATAACTAAAACTAATAAAACTAATAACTATCTAAACTAATAAAAAACTAATAAAACTAACTAATAATTAAACTAATAACTAAACTAATAACTAATAATAACTAAATAACTAACTCATAAAAATAACTAATAAAACTAATAATAAACTAATAAACTAAAACTAAAAAAACCTAATAAATAACTAAACTAAAACATTAATAAATAATAAAAAAAATAAATAAATATAAATTGGTAACTAATAATAATAAAACTAAAACTAAATAAAACTAACTAATAATAATAAAAAACTAATACCCAAACTAAAACTAAAACTAAAATAATAATAACTAAAAACTAAATAAACTAAACTAAACTAATAATAACTAATGAAACTAATAAAATAAATATACATAATAACTAATAAACTAATAAGTAAGAAACTAATAACTAACTAATAATAAATAATAAACTAATAACTAAATAAAAAACTAATAAAACTAATAATAACTAACTAATAATTAAACTAAATAACTAAATAATAATTAATGAACTAATAAAATAATAATAAGCTAATAAACTAAAACTAATAACTAAACCTAATAACTAAAAATACTAACTAGCTAATAAACTAATAACTAAATAATAAACTAACTAACTAATAAACTAATAATTAAATAACTAACTAATAATTAATAAAACTTAATAAACTAAATAATAAAAATAATAAATAACTAAATAACTAACTAATAAACAAATAACTAACTAAACTAATAACTAATAACTAAAACTAATAGTTAAAACTAAATAATAAAAACTAAACTAACTAAACTAATAACTAATAACTAAACTAATAACAATAACTAATAATAATAATAATAATTAACTAAAACTAATAAAACTAATCACTAATAAAACTAATAACTAATAAAATGAATAAAACCTAATAACTACACTAATAACTAATAACTAACTAAACTAAACTAATAAACTAATAGCTAAACTAATAATAATAACTATTAATAACTAAAATAATAATAAACTAAAAACTAATTAATAATAATAACTCATAACAAACTAAAAACTAATAACTAAACTAAGAACTTAACTAACTAAGTAATAATAACTAAACTAAAAACCTAATATAATTAATAGTTAATAACTAATAATAAACTAATAACTAACTAATAACTAATAATAACTAATAATAAAGCTAATAATAACAAACTAAAAATAACAAACTAAAAAACTAGAACTAATAAACTAATAACTAAACTAACTAATAATAATAAAACTAACTAAAAAACTAAACTAATAAATAACTAATAAATAAACTAATAACTAGAAACTAATAATAACTAATAATAACTAAAAAAACTAAAATAATAACTAATAACTAAAAATTAATAAAACCTAATAAATAAACTAATAAAAATAACTAAAACTAATAAAATTGATAAAAAAAAAATAAATAACTAACTAATAACTAACTAATAACTAATAAAGTAATAAAATTGACTAATAATAACTAATAATTAATAACTAAAATAATAACTAAAAAATAATTAAAACAAAACTAATAATTAAATAACTAATAATAATAACTAACTAACTAATAAAATTAACTAATAATAAAACTAATTATTAATAATAACAAACTAATAAAACTAACTAATAATAACTAATAACTAAAATTAAAACTAAATAACTAAACTAAAAACTAATAATTATAAACCTAATAAAACTAACTAAAACTAAATAACTAAATAACAAAACTAACTAAAAACTAAATCAATAAGTACAACAAATAACCAAACCAAACTAAAAATTAATAACTAATAAACTAATAACTAATTAATAACTAAACTAATAATAACTAATAACAAAAACTAACTAACTAATAATTAAAACTAAAAATAACTAAATAATAACTAATAAAACTAATAATAATAAACTAATAACTAAATAATAATAATAACAATGATAACTAAAAACTAACTAATAACTAACTAATAACTAATAAACTAAAACCTAATAAATAAATTAATAAAACTAATAAAACTAATAATAAGTAAACTAATAACTAATAACTAATAAATAAATAAATAATAACTAACTAAATCTAATAATAACTAACAAAAATTAATAATAGTAAAACCAATAAAACTAATAACCAATAATAAAACTAATAACTAAGAATAATAAATAACCAACTAACAATATTAACTAACCACAATAACTAATAAAAAAAATAAAAAACTAGAAAATTATTTAACTAATAACTAATAAAAAATAAATAATAATAAAAATATCTAACTTACTATATAACTAACCTAAAACTTATAATAAGTAACTAATAAAAATTAACTAAAACCAATAACTAATAATACCTAATACTAACTAATAATAACTAAAATAACTGATAAATAATGAAAACTAATAAACTAATAAACTAATAACTAATAATAACTAAAAACTAATAACTAATAACTAATAACTAAATAACTAATAAACAAATAATAATAACTAACTAATAATAAAACTAATAACTAAAAATAACTAATAAACTAAACTAAATAACTAATTAATAACTAATAATAACTAATAACTAATAAAACTAATAAAAAACTAATAAACTAATAATAATTAATAACTAATAAAAACTAAAAAATTAACTAATAATAAACTAAATAACTAGTAATTATACTAATAAAACTAAACTAGTAACTTATAACTAAATGAATAAATAATAAATAAGCTAAAAAATAAATAACTAAACTAAGAAATTAATAACTAACTAAATAATAAAGACTAATAATTAATTATAAAGTAAAAAACTAACTAGATAAATAACAAACTAATAACTAATAAATAACTAATAATAACTAAACTAATAACTAACTAAACTAATAACTAATAATAAAAAAATAAACTATTAACTAATAACTAACTAATAAAACTAATAATAAATAAAAAATAACTAATATTAACTAATAACTAATAAAAAATTATCTAAAAAACTAATAAATAATAATAAATAAACTAAACTAATAATAATAAACTAACTAATAAAAAACTAAAAAATAGCTAATAATAACTAACTATACTAATAAAACTAATAACTATTAACTAATAAACTAACTTACTAATAATAACTAATAACTAAACCTAAATAATAATAAACTAACTAATTAATAAAATTAAAACTAATAAACTAATAAACTAATAAAAACTAAATAAACTAATTAAATTAATAATAACTAATAAATAATAACTAATAATAAAGAACTAAACTAATAAAAACTAACTAACTAATAACTAATTAATAACTCAATAATAAATTAATAACTAAACTAATAAATAACTAATAATAAAAATTAAAATAAATAATAATAGTTATATAAATTAATAAACTAAATAACCAATAAATAATAACTAAAATAACTAATAAACTAATAAAACTAACTAAACTAATAACTAATAAAAACTAACTAAAACTAAAACTAAAATTAACTAATAAAACTACTTAACTAATAACTGATAACTAATAACTAATAATAACAAAATAAATAACTAAACTAATAACTAACTAATAACTAAACTAATAAAATTAATAACTATTAATAATAAACTAATAATAACTAAACTAATAATAATAAACTAATAAAACTAATAACTAAACCTAAACCTAAACCTAATAATAACTAAAACTAATAACTAATAACTAATAAAACTAAAACTAATAATAATAACTAATAACTAATAAAACTAAATAAAATAGATAAACTAAACTAAATTAACTAACTAATAACTAATAATAACTAACTAATAATAACTAACTAAACCTAATAATTAAATAACTAATAAAACTAAACTAATAATAAATAACTAATAATAATAATAATAAACAAAATAAATGAATAACTAATAATTAATAAAAATAATAACTAAAAACTAATAACTAACTAAAAAGCCTAACTAATAAATTAAAAAATAAAAAAAAAACTAAACTAACTAACTAACTAATAAAAGCTAATATAACTAATTACTAATAACTTTTAACTAACTAAAAACCTAACTAATAAATTAATAAAAAAAAAAACTAAAACTAACTAAAAAAACTAACTAACTAACTATAAAAAAATAAACTAATAAACCAATAAACTAAACCAATAACTAATAAATAATAACTAATAAACCAATAAAAATTAAATAATAACTATTAATAACTAAAAACTAATAACTAATAATAACCTAAACTAATAAAACTAATAAAACTAATAAATTAAAAACTAATAAACTAATAACTAAATAATAACTAAACTAATAATAATAATAATAATAAAACTAAAAATAACTAACTAATAAATAAATTAAATAACTAATTAACTAATAATAACTAAACTAATAAATAATAAACTAAACTAATAATCTAAAAACTAATAATAATAAAACTAATAACTAAATAATAACTAATAAACTAATAAACTAATAACCTAATAAAAATAATAAAACTAATAATAACTAATAACTAAAACTAACTAATAACTAATAAACCTTAATAATGTAAACTAATAATAAACTAAAAAACTAATAACTAAATAAAAACTAAAAACTAATAAAAATAACCAAATTAATTAACTAGTAACTAATAATAAGTAATAATAATAAAAATAAACTAAACTAACTAACTAATAAACTAATTCATAATAACTAATAATAATAAACCAAACAACTAAACTAACTAATAATAAAACCTAAAAAACTAATAAACTAAAATAGATAATAATAATAATAATAATAACTAAACTAACTAACTAATAATAACTAATAATAATAACTAAAATTAATAACTAATAACTAATAATAAACTAATTAAAAACTAACTAATAATAACTAAAACTAATATTAAGAACTAAGTAATAACTAATAAGAACTAAACTATTAAATAACTAAACTAATAAATAACTAATAAATAACTAATAAAAGTAAAAATCTAATAACTAAACTAATAATAAAATAAATAATAAATAATAACTAACTAACTAATAAACTAATAACGAATAATAACTAATAACTAATAATAACTAATAACTAATAATAATAACTAAATAATAAAACTAATAAAAATTAAAATAACTAATAATAAACTTAGTAAAACTAAATAACTAACTAAATAAAAACCTAATAAACTAATAACTAAATAAACTATTAAACTAACTAATAAACTAAATAATAATAACTAACTAATAAAAAACTAATAAAATTAATAAACTAATAAAATTAATAACTAAATAACTAATAAAACTAATATACTAAAACTAACTAATAACTAACTAATAAACTAAACTAATAAACATAATAAACTGATAACTAATAATAATAATAATAAACTAATAAAAACTAATAAACTAATAACTAATAAATTAATAATAATTATTATTATAACTAATAAAATAAAATTAACTAAATAAACAAACTAAACTAAAAACTAACTAATAAACTAATAAATAAAACTAACTAAAAACTAAAAACCTAATAATAAAAACTAAATAACTAATAAGTAAACTAAACTAAACTAATAAACTAAAAATTAACCAACTAAAAACTAATAATAACTAAACTAAAAAACTAATTAATAAAAACTAATAACTAATAAATTAATAACTAAACTAACTAACTCATAATAAAAAAACTAAAAACTAATAATAAGTAACTAACTAAACTAAAACTAACTAACTAATAATGACTAAACTAATAACTAAAGTAATAACTAATAACTAACTAATAAACTAAACAAAAAAACTAATAATAATAACTAAAAACTAATAACTAATAAAACTAAATAAAATAACAACTAACTAACTAATAATAAATAATAAAAGTAACAAAACTAATAACTAATAATAATACCTAATAAAATTAACAAATAACTAATAAATACTAAAACTAACTAATAACTAAAACTAACTAAACTAAAAACTATCTAATAAAAATTAATAACTAAACTAATAATCTAATAATAAATTCCTAACTAACTAACTAATAATCCTAATAATAAAATAATAAATAAATAATAAAACTAATAAAAACTAACTAATAAATAATAATAACCAAAATAAAACTAATAACCAAACCAACTAATAAACTAACTAAACTAATAACTAGACTAAATATCTAACTAATATAATAAAACTAACTAAACAAACTAACTAAATTAAAAACTAACCAATAAACTAATAACTAAATTAACTAAAAATTAAAAACCTAATAATAAAAACTAAATAACTGAACTAAACTAAAAAACAAAACTAAACTAATAAACTAAATAACTAATAAACCTAATAATAAAAACTAAATAACTGAACTAAACTAAAAAACAAAACTAAACTAATAAACTAAATAACTAATAAACTAAACTAATAAACTAAAAAACTAACTAACCAATAATGAATAATAAATAACTAGTAATAACAAAACTAAATAACTAACTAATAATAACTAATAAATAATAAACTAATAACTAAACTAACTAACTAATAATAAAAAACTAAAAACTAATAATAAATAACTAATTAATAATTACTAAACTAATAACTAAACTAATAACTAACTAATAAACTAAACTAAAAAAATTAATAATAATAACTAAAAAGTAATAACTAATAAAACTAAATAAAATAATTAACTAACTAACTAATAATAAATAATGAAAGTAAATAAACTAATAACTAATAATAATAATAACTCATAAAACTAACTAATAACTAATAAAAACTAAAAACTAACTAAGAACTAAAACTAACTAAACCTAAATAATAACTAAACTAATAACTAATTAATAACTAACTAATAAAAAACTAATAACTAATAACTAAACTAATAAACTAATAATAAACTAATAACTAACTAATAATAACTAACTAATAACCAATAAACCTAATAATAATAATAAACAAATAAATAAATAAAACTGATAAAAACTAACTAATAAATAATAACTAATAACTAATAACTAATAATTAAACTAACTAATAAATTAACTAAACTGAATAACTAACTAACTATTAACTAATAAAATAACTAACTAAACTAATAATAAATAACTAAACTAAATAACTAAACTAATAAAAAAACTAATAACTAAAAAAATAAACCTAATAATAAAATTATCTAAATAACTAATAAACAAAATAACTAAACTAATAAAAATAACTAAATAACTAAACTAATAACTAATAATAAAAATTAATAAATAATAGCTAAAAAACTAACTAAACTAATAACTAATAATTAATAATAAACTAATAAATAATAATAAATAATAACTAATAATAAACTAATAAACTAATATAATAACAAATAACTTACTAACTAATAAATAAACTATAAAACTAATGACAAATAACTAAATAAAACTAATATTAACTAAATAATATCTAACTAATAATCTAACTAATAACAAAACTAATAACTAAAAAAACTAATAACTTATAAACTAAAACTAATAATAACTAACTAATAATAACTAAAACTAACTAAAATTAAAATAATAACTAAATAACTAAACTAATAATAATAAAATAAAATAATAATAACTAATAAAAAAACTAACCAAAAATAATGAATAATAATAATAATAATAATAATAATAATAATAATAATAATAATAAACTAATAAAACTAATAACTAAACTAGATAAAATAAAACTAACTAATAAATAATAATAATACTAAATAACAAACTAATAAAATAAAACTAACTATCTAATAATAATATAGTAAAACTAATAAAACTAAAAACTAAAACCTAATAATTAAAACTAATAACTAAAAATTAATAAACTAAACTAATAAATTAAAATTAATAACTAAACTAATAAACTAAAATAATAAAATAAATAATAAAACTAATAAAAAACTAATTAATAATAAAAACCTAAAACTAATAATTAATAAAATAACATAAATAATAATAATAAATAACTAATAATAAAAATTAATAAAAAAGTAATAACCTAATTAATAATAACTAATAAACTAAAAACTAATAATAAACTAAAAACTAATAAAACTAATAAAGTAATAACTAAACTACTTCAACTAAACTAAAAAATAAAATTAATAAAAAATAAAATAACTAATAAACTAATAACTAAAAACTAACTAATAAACTAAAAAATAGCTAATAACTAATAAATAACTAATAACTAATAATAACTAATAAAAATAATAAAATAAAACTAATAAACTAACTAACTAACTAAACTAAAACTAAAACCAATAATAACTAATAAAACTAAATGACTACTAAAATTAAAATTATTAACAATAAAACTAACTATTAATAATAATAAAAATCTAATCTAATAATAATAATAAACTAAAACTAATAAAATAATAACTAATAAAATAAAAACTAATACTAATAAAACTAATAATAACCTAATAATAACTAATAAAACTAATAATTGAAATAACTAACTAAAATAAATTAATAAATAAAACTAATAATAATAACTAAAACTTAACTTACTAAAACTAATAAACTAAATAAATAATAAAAACTAAATAAAACTAAAACTATCTAATAAATACTAAACTAAACCTAAAAGTAAACTAATATAATTAATAAACTAATAACTAATAACTAAACTAAACTAATAATTAATAAACTAATAACTAAACCTAATAACATAATAAAAAAACTAAAACTAATAAAACTAACTAATAAAATAAGCTAATTAATAAAAAGAAATAACTAACTACTAGAACTAAAAACTAACTAATTAAACCAACTAAAACTAAAAAAGCTAACTAAACTAAAAACTAAAACTATTAACTAATAACTAAATAAACTAACTAATAAACTAATTAATACTAATAATAATAATTCTAATAATAATAATAACTAATAACTAAATTAAAAAAACTAATTAAATAACTATTAACTAATAATAAAATTACCTAATAATACTAATAATAATAAACTAACTATTAAATAACTATTAACTAAACTAAAAAAACTAATAAATTAATAACTAAAAATAACAAAACTAAATTAATAACTAAACAAACTAATAAAATACTATAATAAAACTAAACTAATAATAAACTAACAAAAAATAAAACTAACTAAACTAATAACTAACTAACTAATAACTAAACCAAATAAACTAACTAATAATATAAATAAACTACTAATAATAAAATAAACTATAACTAAATAAAAATAACTAATAACTAAATAACTAATTATTAATAATAAAAAATAAACTAACTAATAAATAATAAACTATAACTAAATATAACTAATAAAACTAATATAACTAATACTAAAAAATAACTATAATAATAATAAATGATAAAATAATAACTAATAATAAATTAACTATAATAACTAATAATAAAAACTAATTGTTAAAATAAATAACTAAAACTAATAATAATAATAAATATAATAAATAACTAACTAATAAACTAACTAAACTAATAACTAAACTGAAAAAATAAACTAAAACTAACTAATAAATAATAAAAAATAAATAAAATAATAAACTAAAAAACTTATATAAACTAACTAATAACTAATAACTAATAATAACTAACTAATAATAAATAATAATAATACTAATAAAACTAAAATAATAAAATATTAAAAAAACTAATAATAAAAAATAAATAATAACAAAAAAATAATAACCTAAAACTAACTAAATAAAACTAATAATAATAATAATAATAATAATAATAATAATAATAATAATAATAAATATAATAATAATAATAAACAAATAACAATAAAACTAAACTAAAAAACTAATAAAAATAATAAAATAAATAACTAACAACTAATAAAACTAAACTAAATAATAAAAAAAACTAATAACTAATAAACTAATAAACTAATAAATAACTAGTAATAATAAACTAACTAATAAATAAATAACTAATAATAATAATAATAATAACTAATAAACTAATAACTAACTAATAATAACTAATAATAATAAAACTAATAATAAACTAATAACTAACTAAATAATAAATAACTAACTAATAACTAACAAAACTAAAAAAGTAATAATAAAACTAAAAAAAAAAAAATAATAATAACGATAAAATTAAACTAAAACTAATAACTAATAACTAATAATAATAACTAACTAACTAATAATTTGTTAATTAAACTAATAATACTAATAATTAAAAATTAAATTAATAAACTAATAATAATAAAAAAACTAGACTAAAAACTAATAATAAAAAATTAACTAATAATGTTAATAAATAACTAAAAATAATTAAACTAAATAACTAAAATAATAAAAAAAATAATAAACAAACTAATAACTAAATAATATTAATTAAATTAATAAACAAACTAATAACTAACTAATAAACTAATAAACTAATAAGACTAAATTATTAAAACTAATAATAAACTAGACTAATAATAACTAACTAATAATAATAATAATAATAATAACTAAAATAACTAATAATAATAAACTAATAACTAAAAAACTAAACTAAAACTAAGCCAATAACTAAATAACTAAACTAAAACTAAATAATAATTAAACCTAAACCTAAACCTAATAATAATAAACTAAATAAATAAGTAATAACTAAACTAACTAACTAATAATAATAACTAATAACTAATAATAAAATAACTAATAAAACAAATTAATAAATATAAAAAACTAATATAAAATAAACTAATAATAATAAAATAACTAATAACTAACCTAATAAACTAAATTAATAATAATAATAATAATAACTAAAATTAATAATAATAATTAATAACTAAAACTAACTAATAAAATAAATAATTAACTAATAATAAACTAAAAACTAAAAACTAAACTAATAACTAAAAAATTAAACTAACTAATAACTAACTAATAATAATAAAATAATAACTAATAAACTAAACTAATATTTAATAATACTAATAACTAACTTATTATTAATAATAATAACTAAACTAATACTAATAATAATAATTAATAAACTAAAATAAAATAAATAAATAAACTAATAATTAATAAAATACTAAAAATAATAATAATAATAATAACTATAATAACTAACTATACCTAAATAACTAATACTAATAACTAATATAATAAAACTAATAATAATAATAACTAATAAAATATCTAATGAAAATAATAATAAAACTAATATCTAAAAAATTTAATTACTAACTAATAATAATAATAACTAAACTAAACTAATAAACAATAAAATAATAACAATTAATAATAAAACTAACTATAACTAATAAGTAACTAATAAAACTAAACTAATAACTAATAAAGGAATAGGGTTTTACTTTGCTCTCACGCAGGTCTGAGATCGCTTTACATTGACTTTTTAACAAAAGTGGGCCAAGGTTTCGCACATGATGGAGTCGACTGCTGCACTCTCATCGCTTAGGGTTTCCTCTTCCTCCTTTGTCCGATAAAATTGATGGCTACCTGGTTTGATCTCTCAACTTTTTTCTTGTTCTTTGCTTTGATCTGGAGGTTTGGTTTGTTGGTGCTGGTTCCCTCTTCTTCGGCTGAGGCCAGAGACCTTATTTTCTAAGTTAATCTAGTAAGTTGTTGGTGTTGGTTCCCCTCCGGCATAATGGACTTCGCATCTACCTCCTCTTTCCCCCATTTGCCCTCAAATGGGGTCTTTTTGCCCCCTGCATCCCTCTATTGCTTTGTCATGGAATTGAAAGGCTGTTCTAAACTCCCATAAAGACAATAGCAACTCTCTTTCCCTCTCCTACATTCCCTCCTCTAAAAATGAAGTTTGCTTTCCGAAAGATGAACTTATCGCGAGTCAAAAGGAATGGGAACTATCTTTGGTCGGCCATGCCATTGGAAAGCGTCCCTTTTACGGCTCATTGCTTGCTGCTATCAAACAGAAATGGGTCTTTAAGGGCCATCTGGAGTTGCTCACTTTAGAAGTGGACTTCTTCTTATTCCATTTTTCTTGTAGGAAGACTACGATCTTGTGTGGAACAAGCGCCCATGTTTTCTTAATGGTTGACCCTTCATTTTTTTGAATGTGGTGGAATTTTAGACTGATCAAAGAGAACTTCACAGATATCCCTCTCTGGGTAAAATTTCCAAACCTCCCATTATGCTGTTGGAATGAAGATGGGCTTTCAAAAGTGGCTAGTAAAATTGGGGTCCCTATTGCCGTGGACAACCTTACATCCAAAGCCCGACTTACCTTTGCTCGTGTCTGTGTTCAGGTTCGCCCCTTCTCTCTACTCCCTAATACTATTCCCCTGAACCTTAATGGGATTAAGTTTGATCGAGCAGTTCACTATGACTGGAAACCTAGTGCTTGTTCTTAATGTTCTACCTTCTCCCATGACTCCAAAAGTTGCCCCCTCAATCCTCCTATTCGGCCCTCAGTTAGAGGACATAGTAGGAGCAGGAAGCCCTCTAGGACCGATCCAAAACCCCTTGAGTACCCCCTCTTCCATACCTCTACAGACCAATATTTCCTCTACCATTGTCCCAACTAGCATGGAAGACCCGACCTTAATTCCTCATTTTGTAGATCTAACCGATCTAGCAACCGCCCCTCCCCCCCTAGCCACTACCTCTTTAAATGACCTTAACCAGCTGCCCACCCAATCCCATTCACCGGATAAGGAAGAACCTGATCCTAATGCCAATGATGAAGCTGAAACCCAATCCATTCCCACATCATCATAAACTATTACCACCCGTTCCGTTGCAACCTCGCCTTCTAAAGACTCCCTCGCCCCGTCCCCAAGACACTATCCCCAAAACTCCTGGGAAATCTCACCAGGATAAAGAGACCACAAAATCCCCAAACTCCCTTACCTTCTTAGTCCAAAGACTAAGAAGAAAACAAACCACTAAATTCTCTTTTATGTCTCTTCCCATGTTTGGTTGTTGGAATGTGAGAGGCCTATTAGTAGAAGGTCGACATTGTGTTCCGTATCATCAAGGAAAATAATCTTGATATGCTTTGTCTCCACGGAAACTAAAATTAGCTCGATTGTATAACCCAACTCTCCGTAAAAAGCTTACCCTCTTCCCCTATAAAGATAGTTGCATTAACTTTGACACTTGTTTTGGAGGCAGGTTATGGCTAAAATGGAATGCTTGCTCCATCTCCTTCCTCCTACCCTGCTCAGTTTATTCATGGAATGGTCTCCTCCCCCTCTTTCCCTAGATTTTTTATTACTTGGGTTTATGCCCATAATGATGCTAAGGACAGATTAGAGCTTTGGTCCTTTCTTCACCATCTTTCTGCCTCCATGGATGAACCTTGGTTGATTATTAGGGATTTCAATTGCAGTTTATATTCAAATGGAAATTTGGTGGGAATCCAGTCCCACCTAATCGGCTTACTGATTTTTCAACTTGTGTTAACGACACGTGGATTTTTGACCTTCCTAGCTCTAGGCTTTTTTTCACTGGTCCAACCTCAAAATGGACAACCCTATCAAAACAAGAATTGACAGAGTTATGTGCAATTCCAACTGGCTGGATGCTTTCTCCTCCTCTTCTTACAAAGCACTACCTCCGCTTACCTCTGACCACTCACCCTTAATTGTCTCCTCCAACGCTCTTCACTCAAGGAGCCATGATTTATTTTTAAAAACTATTGGGTCTTCTACCCGAGCTTCAAGGACTATGTCATAAAAGCCTAGAAAATTTTTGTCAGAGGAGACCCTATCATAGTGCTCTTCAAGAAACTCAAGTTTGTCAAAGATTACCTCAAATCTCATAAACTTGATTCTTTGTCTCTTGAGCAACAAATCAGAACTTTGAAAGATGAACAAGAATCTCATATGAAGCTCCTTGAAAATGATCCTACTAAGTCTGTTCTTCTAAAATATGGAGGATATAAATGCTCGCTATGCAGATATTGTCAAGAAAGAAAGTCTTTGGACCAAGCAAAGAGCTAAAATCACATGGCTAATTCATGTTGATGATGACCTAAAATTCCTTTAATGTTCTATTAAAGAAAGATGGAATGCAAATATGATAAAAGAGCTTCAATTTGATAGGGGAACTATTACTAATCCTTCTGAGATTGCTGCTGAAATATGTCACTATTACTCTGAGCTCTTCAACAAAACTAGCAACATAAGGGCATCCCTCTCTGACACCCCTATTGGCACTCCTATCACTTTGCCTCGGTTTGATGGTTAGGCTCTCCTATCTTGGATTCAAAATCATTGCTCAACAATATTAATGAAGATAAATCCCCTGGCTCAGAAGGCTTCACCTCTAAGTTCTTCTTGTCCTGTTGGGACACCATTGGTAATCAATTTATACTGGCTGTCAACCATTTCTTTACTACTAAAAAGCTTCCTGAGGTCTTTAAGCATACCATTATTACACTGATCCCCAAAACTAAGCATGCAAATCATGTGGCTGACTTTAGACCAATCTCCCTCTGCAACACTTTCTACAAAGTCATCACCAAGGTTCTTGCTAACAGGCTCAAACCAGTCTTTCCTTACATTATCCATCCTGCCCAATCTGCCTTCATCAAAAATAAGGACATTGCAGATAATATCTCTATTGCTCATGAAATCTGTTTGGAATTTAATAACAGATGTCGTCTCAATCTCTTTTGTGCAAATATCGACCTTCAAAAAGCTTTTGACAGTGGTAATCATACCACGATTATTCTTAGACTTATGCAAAAAGGTTCTCCAAAGATTTTTGTGGATTGGGTTGGAGCCTGTATTTTCGACATCCCATTCTCTATTGTGCTCAATGGACAAATAGAAGGTTACTTCAAATCATCCAACAGATTGAGACAAGGGTTCCCCCTGTCCCCCTTTCTCTTTAGAATCATTATGGATATTTTCTCTTGCATATTAGAAAAGAAGGTTTTTGATCAATTATTTCAGCCGATTACTTCAGGTAACAACTCAATATCTCACCTTCTATTTGCTAATGACATTTTGGTGGCAGGGGTTGCTGACTCACATTCAGCCTTATCCCTCAAGTGAAATCTCAAAAGCTCCCTCTTGCTTGATAAATAAATTTCTCTCTCAGGCTCTTGTGACAACTTGGTTGAAAATCTAAATGGCTCTTATGGAGACTTCACTCATCCGATCTTATCAATAATTATTTAACATGGCTAAGAGCTTGGTCATCCCTAAATGTATCATCCAAAGATCAAATCTCCCTTCTTCTTCATAGAGGTGGTTAAGAAACTTCATCCATCCTTCACTTGGTATCAAACAACCTTGCCTCGGGATAAAGGAGGCACGGGGCTGATTTCTTCTAGTACCCTTAGTATTATATGTAAAACTAAAATCCTCTTGAAAGTGCAAAACAATTCATCCTCTTTAGCATCTTGGACCAGGAACAAATATAGCTTCATCTGGCAAAAAACATGTAAATCATCTGCATTATGGAGAGAGCTTCAAATATGTGCCTCTAGAGCAAAAGGGAACCTCTTGTATTCTATGGAGGAAGGCTCTCTCTTCTCCCTCTTTTATGATCCATGGTGTGAGGGTTTCTCTTTACTTGATATATGTGGCAGTGCTTTTGACACCTCAATATGCCCAAAACACTACCTTTAATGCTATAATGAGGAATAGTAGCTGGAACATCCCTATTGCCTTCTCCCAACGTTTTCCAGCTTGCTCTCTTTCTATTAGAAAAACTGTTATTCATGCAGGAACTAACTCCATTCTTTGGAATGGGAACAAAACTATTAGCACCAAAGACATTCTAAAATGCATTTTTGCTCATGTCTCCTTAGTGGATGATTTAAAAGAGATATGGTTCAAGGGGTTTGCTCTAAACTATGCAGTTTTCTATAGGATGGCTAAATTGAGGGGTCTTAAAACATCAGACATGCTTAGCAGGAGGAGGATCGGTTCCATTCTTGACTACCCTCTCTGTCTTTTTGAAAATGAATCTCACTCCCATTTATTTTTTGGGTGTCCCTACACTCTTTGCCAAATGGGAGCTTTTTTCTTTTTCAACCTACTCTTCAATCGGTTCTCACTGCCTCTTCCCTTTTGGACCACTCTGCCCTTAGAAAACTTTATTTACTTATCATGGTGGTGGTTGTCTACTCCATATGGTGTGAGAGAAACAAGCAGGTTTTCCAATCTGAAATGATCTGTTGAAGCTATTTGTCTTGATATCCAACTTAGAGTGGCTCTTAAACTCTGTCGATGGGTGCTCAAAGAAAATTGGCCGAGGCCGATGCTTGATACTTTTAACAAATAGATTAATTATGGCAAACCAAACCTCAGAGATATACCTCCATAACATTGATTTTTTGCTATTCTGCTATTGGGTTACTTTACTTCGATATACTCTCTCTTTATGGTTTTGCATCAGCTAGAGCGATTTCTTGATTTTTGGGGAGATCCCATTATCTCTGGTTTGGCCTACTACTTTTTCTTTGAAGCGGCGTGGTTGGTTTTGGTTTCTTTGGCGTTACTCCCTTTGTCTACTGGGTGTTTATTTGCTCTGCTGCTAAAATTTCCTTTGATGCTGGGACTCTATCGAATTTTTGCCTGGGCTATGATGAGGACTATGCTACTAGCTATTATAGCCATTTTTCTCCATCCTAGCTGACATCATGCTACAATCTGGTCTGGTGGTATGGTCAGTCATGCTTTCTTCTTATCTACTGTCTTCATGTCCTCATGTTCGTCTAGGGTGGCTGTCTCTACTGCTGCTCATGGTGGCTGCTGCTCCGAGTTGCTCCCAAGTTATTCCTAGAATTATTCTGTTGCATTGAATGGTGGCATTACCTCTCTAAAGAACCTCCAGCCCTACTCCAATGGATGGCAGTTGATGTTAACTGATTGGAAGCTTTTATTCATTGGACAATCGATCTTTATGGAACTACTAGTTGTCCTCACACCGTGTTTCTAACTTAGTCCCTGAGCCCACTGTTTCTTCTCCTCTTCTCAATTCTGGAATTTTGCATTTTGTTTATTGCCCTTGGGATGTTCATTTATTCTTATAACTTGATACGTTGTAACACATTTTTGGAATGATATTGGGCTCTGCCCTCAATTTCCCCAAAAAAAAAAACTAATAACTAATAATAAACTAACAACCTAACTAATAATAACTAAACTAACTAACTAAAACTAATAATAACTAACTAAAAACTTAATAACTAATAATAATAACTAAATTAATAATAACTAAACTAATAATAACTAAATAACTAAACTAATAACTAATTACTAACTAAATAATAATAAAAACTAACTAAAAATAATAATAATAACTAAATAAAACTAAACTTATAACTAATAACTAATAAACTAATAAACTAATAAAACTAACTAATAATAAAACTACTAATAACTAATAATTAATAATAGTAATAATAAATTAAAAATAATAACTAAAAATTAATAATAATAAATTAATAAACTAAAATCTAAAACTATAACCTAAAAAACTAATAAATAATAAACCTAATAATAACAAATAAAAAACTAACATAAAAACTAACTAATAGCTAACTAAATAATAATAAACTAAAAATTGAACTAATAATAATAATAATTAATAAAAACTAAAATCCTAAACTAATAACTAATAGTAAAACTAATAATAATAATAATAAACTAACTAAAGCTAACTAATAACTAAAACTAATAATAACTAATAACTAATAATGAAATAAAAATCTAATAACTAAACTAATAATAAAACTAAAAACCTAAATAACTAACTAAAATTGAACCTAAAACTAATAAAACTAATAACTAAATAACTAACTAAAAATTAAACTAACTAATAGCTAATAAACTAAAACCTAAATAACTAATAAATTAAATAAGTAAATAATAACTAACTAAAACTAATAACTAACTAAACTAATAAAACTAACTAATAACTAAAACTAATAATTAAACTAATAACTAATAAAAGCTAACTAAACAAATAACTAATAATAACTAAATAACTAACTAACTAATAAAATAACTAATAAAACTAATAAAATAAAACTAAATAACCTAATAAAACTAACTAAACTAAACTAAAAAATTAATAAATAATAAAAAAAATAAATAACTAAATTAATTACTAATAAATAATAAAACGAATAACATAAACTAAATAAAATGAACTAATAAATAACTAATAAACTAATAACTAAACTAACTAAAACTAAATAAACTAATAATAACTAACTAAAAACTACATAAACTAAATTAAACTAATAATCAATAATATTAACTAACTAATAACTAATAAATAAATAACCTAATAACTAATAAAAACTAATAATAAGACTAAACTAATAACTAATAAACTAATAACTAACTAATAATATATAATAAACTAATAACTAAATAAAACTAATTAAACTAAACCTAATAATAATAAAAACTAATAAAACTAATAATGACTAACTAATAATAAAACTAAATAACTAAATAATAACTAATAAACTAATAAACTAAAACTAATAACTAAACTAACTAAAAAAATAACTAACTAATAAACTAATAACTAAATAATAAACTAACTAACTAATAAACTAATAATTAAATAACTAACTAATAATTAATAAAACCCAATAAACTAAATAATAAAAATAGAAGGAAATAAAATGGGCTGCATCAATAGATGATTCAACACAACGACTTCCTAGGAGGTCACCCATCATAAGTACTACTCTCACCGCAACAAGAGTTCTCATAGGATCGATGTCTTTGGTGCTCGCTATATAGATTTGTCATAAATTGTGCTCATGTGGAACCCATCTCTGTCGCGGTATGGCTTTGAAATAGCCAAAATCAGAGATACGCGTCCCGCCGGATGCTCCTATGGCACTTCTACGTGTTGTGCGCCCCGCTGAGATCTTTCTGGAATGGGGTCATAATGGCGAATAGGACGATCGTGCATGAAGTTATGGCAATTTCCATGTGGCTCCACACGAGATGCACGGATCAGTTGTGTGGGCCCCACGGCTCATATTTTTCAGTCTGAGGCATCCCATCGATGATATTTTCGGAGTCGATCGCCGAGTTCTCTATCTTCAACGGTAAAACAAATAAAAATAAAAGGAAATAAAATGGGCAGCATCAACATATGGTTCAACAGGACGACTTCTCAGAAGGTCACCCATCACTACTGCTCTCACCCAAGCACACTTAACTGAAGAGTTCATGGGATCCGGGGTGCTAGTGTGGTCACGCCCGCTGGAGATTTGCCGCAAATTGTGCTCATGCAGAACCCATCCGTGCTGCGGTAAGCCTTCAAAATAGTCAAAATCAGAGATACGGGTTCCGCCAAATGAGCTTGCAGCACATCTGCGCGTCATGCGCCCCACGAAGATCTTTCCGGATTGGGGTCATAATGTCGAATCGGACGATTGTGCTCGAAGTTATGGCAATTTTTGTGCGGCCTCCACACTAAATGCACAGAGCAGTCGCATGGCCCCATGACTCGTGTTTTTCAGTCTGAGGCATCCCATCTAAAACATTTTTGGAGTCAATCGTCGAGTTCTGTGGCGTCAAAGGTAAAATAAAATAAAAATAAAAGGAAATAAAATGGGCGGCATCAACTGATGGTTCAACACGAGATTTCCGAGGTCACCCATCATAGTCTTTACTCAAGTATGCTTAAATGAAGAGTTCTCATGAGCGGGTATCTTGGTCTTGAGCTTCCGCTTAAATTTACTTAAAACCCGTCTGCGATAAGGCTTCGAAATAGCCAAAATCAGAGACACTAGTCCCTCCAAATGCACCTGCAGCTTATCTACGTGTCGTGCCCCGCAAAGATCTTTCCGGATTGGTGTCATAATGGTGAAAAGGATGATCGTGTGTGAAGTTATAGCGATTTTTGTGCGGCTTCCGCACGAGAAATGTGGATCAGCCGCATGGCCCCACGGCTCATGTTTTTCAGTCCAAGGCATCCCATTTATGACATTTTCAAAGTCGATCGCCAAGTTCTGCAGCGTCAATGATAAAATAAAATAAAAATAAAAGGAAATAAAATGGGCGGCATCAACAGATGGTTCAACACGATGACTTTCAAGAAGGTCACCCATCATATTGCTGCTCTCGCAAAGCACACTTTACTGAAGAGTTCTCATGTGATCTAATGTGTTGGTACGGTCGCATCCACTAGAGATTTCGCAAAGTATTGAAACATACGCGCAATAAGGCTTCAAAATAGTCGAAATCAGAGTTATGGGTCCCTCCAGATACACTTAATGCACATCTGTACATCATGCGCCCTACGGTGATCTTTCTGGATTGGGGTCATAATGGCGAATCTGATGATCGTGCACGAAGTTATGGTGATTTTGCGTCCACACGAGATGCGCAGATCAGCCGCGTGGGACCCACGGCTCTGTGTTTTCTAGTCCGAGGCATCCCATCGATGATGTTTTTAGAGTCGATCGTCATGTTCTATGGCATCAATGATAAAATAAAATAAAAATAAAAGGAAATAAAATGAGTGCATCATTAGATGGTTCAACACGATGACTTCCAAGAGGTCACCCATCATAGTACTGCTCTTACCCAAGCTCACTTAACTGAAGAGTTCTCATGGGATTGGGTGGGCTAGTGCGATCATCCCCGCTGGAGATTTGCTGTAAATTATGCTCATGCGGAACCCGTATGTGTTGCGGTAATGCTTCAAAATAGCTGAAATCAGAGAAACGGAACCCACCATATGCGCCTGCGGCTCATCTACACATTTTACGCCCCACAGAGATCTTTCTGAAATTGGGTCATAATGGCGAATCGTACGATTGTTCGTTAAGTTATGGCGATTTCCATGCCTCGTCACGAGATCGTGAAGTGGGGCCCCACTCGTGTTTTTTCGTGACATCCGATGACATTTTGAGTCGATGGCGTTCTCAAATTAAAATAAATAAAAAGGAAATAAAATGGGCGGCATCAACAGATGGTTCAACACGATGACTTTTCATGAGGTCACCCATCATACTACTGCTCTCACCCAAGCACGCTTAACTGAAGAGTTGTCATGGGATCTGGTGTATTGGTGCGGTCGCACCCGCTGGAGATTTGTCATAAATTGTGCTCATTCAGAACCCATTCGTGTCACAGTAGGGCTTCAAAATAGCCAAAATCGGAGATATGGGTCCTGCCAAATGCGCCTACGGCTCATCTGCGCGTTGTGCACCCCGTGATGATCTTTTCGGATTGGGATCATAATGGAAAATTGGATGATCGTGCGCAATGTTATGGTGATTTCCGTGTGGCCTCCGAACGAGATGCACGGATCAGCCACGTGGCTTTGACAGCTCATGTTTTTCAGTCCGAGGCATCAACAGATGGTTCGATGAATTTCTTGGAGGTCACCCATCATAGTACTGCTCTCACCCAAGCATGCTTAACTGAAGAGTTGTCATGGGATTTGGTGTGCTAGTGGGGTCGCGCCCGCTGGAGATTTTTCATAAATTATGCTCATTCAGAACCCGTCCGTGCCGCGGTAGGGCTTCAAAATAGCTAAAAGCAGAGATATGGGTCCCGCCAAATGTGCCTGCGGCTCATCTGCGCATCGTGCGCCCCATGATGATCTTTTCGGATTGGGGTCATAATGGCAAATTGGATGATTGTGCACAAAGTTATGGTGATTTTTGTGCGGCTTCCGTACGAGACGCGTGGATCAGCCACGTGGCCCTGATGACTCATGTTTTTCAGTTTGAGGCATCCCCATCTATGATGTTTTTGGAGTCAATCGCTAAGTTCTCTGGCATCAACAATAAAATAAAGTAAAAATAAAATGAAATAAAATGGGTGACATCAACAGATGGTTCAACACGATAACTTCACAGGAGGTCACCCATCATAGTACTACTCTCACCCGAGCACCTTTAACTGAAGAGTTCTCATGTGATCTAGTATTTTGGTGCGGTCGCGCCTGCTAGAGATTTTCCGTAAATTATGCTCATGCAGAACCCGTTTGTACAGCGTTAAGGATTCGAACTAGAAAATCGGAGATACTGGTCCCGCTAGATGCGCATGCAGCTCATCTCCGCATCATGCGCCCCGCGAAGATATTTCTGGATTGTGGTCATAATGGTGAATCAGATGATCGTGCATGAAGTTATGGAGATTTTTGTGCAGCCTTCTCATGAGACCCGTGATCGACCCACTCCATGTTTTTCGGGCATCCCATCTATGACATTTTTGGAGTCGATCGCTGAGTTCTGTAGTGTCAATGATAAAATAAAACAAAAATACAAGGAAATAAAATGGGCGGCATCAACAGATTGTTCCACATGATAACTTCCCAGGATGTCATCCATCATAGTACTGCTCTGGCCCAAGCATGCTTAACTAAAGAGTTCTCATACGATCTGGTGTCTTTGGTGCGATCCGCCATGATTGGAGATTTGCAAATTATGCTCATGTAGAACTTCATTATGCTTGCTTGAACTAACCAAAATTGGAGATACGAATCCTACCAAATGTATCTGTGGCATATCTGCACGTCGTGCGCCTCGTGGAGATCTTTCCAGATTAGGGTCATAATGGCGAATCAGATTATCATGCATGAAGTTATGACCATTTCCGTGCAGCCTCCGCACAAATTTGTGAATCAGCCCGGTGAGCCCACGACTCATGTTTTTCAGTCTGAGGCATCCCATCAATGACGTTTTCAAAGTCGATCTCTGAGTTCTGCGGTGTCAACAGTAAAATAAAATAAAACTAAAAGGAAATAAAATGGGATCAACACAACCACTTCCGAGGAGCCACCATAGTCCTGCTCTAGCCCAAGCACGCTTAACTGAAGAGTTCTCATAGGATGCAGTGCGCGGTTCGCTTTTGTCAAATTATGCTCATGCGGAGCCCGTCCGTGTTGCGGTAAGGCTTCAAACTAGCAAAATCAAAGATCAGTCCGCCAGATGCATCTTCATCACGCGTCATGTTACGGAGATCTTTTGGATTGGGGTCATAATGGCGAATCGGATGATCATGCACAAAGTTATGGCTGTTTTCGTGCGGCCTCCCAGAAGATGGGCGGATCAACCTCGTGGGCCCCACGGCTCGTGTTTTTAGTCTGAGGCATCCCATCGATGATATTTTTCAGAGTTGATCGCCGAGTTCTCCGATGTCAACATTAAAATAAAAGGAAATAAAATGCACGACATCAATATATGGTTCAACACGATGACTCACCCATCTTAGTACTGCTCTCACCCAAGCACGCTTAACTTAAGAGTTCTCCTGGGATCTAGTGTGCTGGTGCAGTCACGCCAATTGAAGATTTTTTGCAAATTGTGCTCATGAAACCCGTTTGTGCCACGGTAAGGCTTCACACTAGCCAAAATTAGATCGTGTCCCACCAGATGTGCCTGTGGCTCATCTGCGCGTCAAGCTCCCTGCGAAGATCTTTCCAGATTGGGGTCATAATGGTGAATCAGACGATCGTGCGCGATGTTATGGCAATTTTCATGTGGCATCCACTCGAGATGCCTGAATCAACCGATTGGGCCCCATGGCTCATGTTTTTCATTCTGAGACATCCCATCTATGACATTTTTGGAGTCGATCGCCAAGTTCTCCAGCGTCAACGGCAAAATAAAATAAAAATAAAAGGATAAAAATGGGCGGCATCTACAGATGGTTCAACACGATGACTTCTTAAGAGGTTGCAGATCATAGTACTGCTCTCGCCTAAGCACGCTTAATTAAAGAATTCTCATGGGATCTTGTGTGCTGGTGCGGTCAGCCCCGCTGAAGATTTGCCACAAATTGTGCTTATGCAAAACTCGTACGTGCCACAGTAAGGCTTTGTAATAGCCAAAATCGAAGATACGGGTCCCACCATGTGCGCTGACTCATCTACGTGTTGTGCACCACACGAAGATCTTTCTGGATTGGGGTCATAATGTTGAATCGAACGATCGTGGGTGAAGTTATGGTAATTTCCGTATAGCCTCCACATGAGATGCGCAGATCAACCGAGTTGGCCCCCCGGCTCGTGTTTTTTAGTCTGAGGCATCTTATCGATGACATTTTTGGAGTCGATCGCCGAGTTCTCTAGCTTCAACATTAAAAAATATACAAATAAAAGGAAATAAAATGTGCGGCATCAACAGATGGTTCAAGACGATGACTTCTCATGAGATCACCCATCTTTGTATTGCTCTCACCCAAGCATGCTTAATTGAATAATTCTCATGAGATTTGGTGTGCTCGTGCGATCACGCTCGTTGGAGATCTTCTACAAATTGTGCTCATGTGTAATCCATCCATGCAGCGGTAAGGCTTCGAACTAGCCGAAATCAGAGATATGGGATCCGCTAGATGCATCTGCGGCTCATCTGCGCGTCGTGTGCCCTGCAGAGATCTTTCCGAATTAGGGTCATAATCATGAATCGGTCGATAATGCACAAAGTTATGGAGATTTTCGTGTGGCCTCAGCATGAGACGCACGGATCAGCCGAGTGGGCCCCATAGCTCATGTTTTTCAGTCCAAGGCATCCCATCGATGACGTTATCAGAAATGATCCCCGAGTTCTCCGACGTCAACGGTAAAATAAAATTAAAATAAAAGTAAATAAAATGGGCAGCATCAATATATCATTGAACATGACAACTTCCCAGGAGGCCACCCATCATAGTACTGCTCTAGCCCAAGCACATTTAATTGAAGAGTTCTCATGGGATCTAGTGTGCTGGTGCGGTCGCACCCGCTAAAGATTTCTCGCAAATTGAGCTCATCTGAAACCTGTCCGTGTCACGGTAAGACATTGAAATAGCCAAAAGTAGAGATATGAGTCCCCGGATGCGCCTGCGACACATCTGCGCATCATGCATCCCATGGAGATCTTTTCGGATTTGGGTCATAAAGGCAAATCGGACGATCGTGCATGGAGTTTTAGCAATTTTCGTGCGACGTCCACACGAGACAAGCGGATCAGCTGTGTGGGCCCCACGGCTCGTGTTTTTCAATCTAAGGCATCCCATCTACAACATTTTTGAAGTCGATTGCCGAGTTCTCTAGCGTCAACGATAAAATAAAATAAAAATACAAGGAAATTAAATGGACGGCATCAATAAGATGGTTTAACACGATGACTTCCTAGGAGGTCACCCATCATAGTACTCCTTTTGCCCAAGCACGCTTAATTATAGAGTTCTCATGTGATCTGGTGTGTTAGTGCGCCACTAGAGATTTCCCACAAATTATGCTCATGTGAAACCCGTCCATGCCACGGAAGGCTTTGAACTAGCTAAAATCAGAGATAAGGGTCACGTTAGAAGCGCCTGCAGCACATCTGCATGTCATGCACCCGTGGAGATCTTTTCGGATTGGGGTCATAATGGCGAATCGGACGATCATGCGCAAAATTATGGTGGTTTTACTGAGGCCTCACTTTGAGCGTCGTCGGCAGCGTCACCGACTCATGTTTGTCAATCTGAGGCATCCCATCGGCGACATTTTTGGAGTCAATCTCCAAGTTCTGTGGCATCAACGGTAAAATAAAATAAAAATAAAAGAAAATAAATGGGCGGCATCAACAGATGGTTCAACACGATGACTTCCCAAGAGGTCACCCATCATAGTACTGCTCTCACCCAAGCACGCTTATTGAAGAGTTCTCATAGGATCTGGTTTGTTGGTGCTGTCGCGTCCACTAGAGCTTTGCCACAAATTATGCTAATCCGAACCCTTCCATACCGCGGTAAGGCTTTGAAATAGCCGAAATCATAAATATGAGTCCGGTCGGATGCACCTCCGACTCATTTACGTGTTGTGCGCCCCATGAATATCTTTCTGATTTAGGGTCATAATAGTGAATCAGACGATCGTTCGTGAAGTTAGGGAAATTTCTGAGGCCTCCAGCGACATGAGACCCGGCCGTGACTAATGTCTTTCAGTCTGAGGCATCCCATCGAGGACATTTTCAGAGTCGATCGACTAGTTTTCTAGTGTCAACAGTAAAATAAAATAAAAATTAAAAGAAATAAAATAGGCGGCATTAATAGATGGTTCAACACGACGACTTACCAAGAGGTCACCCATCATAGTACTGCTCTCTCCTAAGCACATTTAACTGAAGAGTTCTCATAGGATCTGATGTGCTGGTGTGATTGTGCCCACTGAAAATTTCCCTTAAATTGTGCTCATGCAGAACCCATCTGTGCCACAGTTTTGAACTAAATAAAATCGGAGATACGGGTCCTACCATATGCACCTGCGGCTCATCTATGCGTCATGCGCCCCGCGGAGATCGTTCCCGAATGGAGTCATAATGGAAAATCAGACGATCGTTTACAAAGTTAATTCAATTTTTGTACGACCTCCGCACGAGATGCGCGGACCAGCCGCATGAGCTCCACGACTCATTTTTCAGTCCAAGGAATCCCATCGATGACGTTTTCAGAGTCGAAGGCCGAGTTCTCCAGCGTCAACGGTAAAATAAAATAAAATGGCAGCATCAACAGATGGTTCAACATGATGACTTCCTAGGACGTCACTCATCATAATACTGCTCTCGTCCAAGCATGCTTAACTGAAGAGTTCTCATGGGATCTGGTGTGCTGGTGCGGTCGCGCCCGTTGGAGATTTGTCACAAATTATGCTCATCTAAAACCCTTCTGTGCCACGATAAGGCTTTGAAATAGCCAAAATAGGAGATACGGGTCTCATCAGATGTGCATGCGGCTCATCTACATGTCGTGCTCCCCACGGAGATCTTTCCGGATTGGGGTCATAATGGCAAATCAGACAATCGTGCAAAGTTATGGTGATTTTTGTGACCTCCGCACGAGACGTGCGGACCAGCAGCGTGAGCCCCACGGCTCGTGTTTTTTAATCCGAGGCATCCCATCGATGACATTTTTGGAGTTGATCTCTAAGTTCTGTGGCGTCAATGGTAAAATAAAATAAAAACAAAAGAAAAGAAAACGGACGGCATTAACAGATGGTTCAACACAACGACTTATCAGGAGGTCACCCATCATAATACTGCTCTCGCCCAAGAACGCTTAACTGAAGAGTTCTCATGTGATTTGGTGTGCTGGTGCGGTCGCGTTCATTGAAGATTTACTGCAAAAATTCTACTCATTTGGAACCCATCCGTGTCACGGTAAGGGAAATTACCGTCGAGATATCTAGATCAACCTGATCGCATCGTCATGGAGATCTTTCCGAATTGGGGTCATACTGGCGAATGAGACGATCGTGTCCAAAGTTATTTCAATTTTTGTGTGGCTCCACACGAGAAGAGTGGATCTGTCGCGTGGGCTCCATGGCTCGTGTTTTTCAGTCTGAGGCATCCCATCGATGACATTTTTGGAGTTGGTCGCCGAGTTCTTTCGCGTCAACGATAAAATAAAATAAAAATAAAAGGAAATAAAATGGGCGGCATTAACAATTGGTTCAACATGATGACTTCCCAAGAGGTCACCCATCATAGTACTGCTCTCGCCGAAGCATGCTTAACTGAAGAGTTCACATGAGATCTGGTGTGTTGGTGCGGTCGCGCCTGGTGTTCCTTTACCGCAAATTGTTCTCATATGGAACACTTTTGTGCCACAGTAAGGCTTCAAAATAGCGGAGATATCTGGTCCGCTAGATGGGCTGTGGCACATCTAGCATCGTCGCCAGGAGATCTTTTATTAGGTCGTAATGGCGAATCGGACGATCGTGCATGAAGTTATTGTGATTTCTAGGAGGCCTCCACACGATTCGCACAGATCAGCCATGTGGGCCCCATGACTCATGTTTCTCATTCTGAGGCATCCCATCGATGACATTTTTGCAGTCGATCTCTGAGTTCTGCTGGGTCAATAGTAAAATAAAATAAAAATAAAGGGAAATAGATAGGTGGCATCAACAGATGGTTCAACACGACGTCTTCCTAGGAGGTCACCCATCATGCTTATTGCTCAAGCATGCTTAAGAGTTCTCTTGAGATTTGGTGTCTTGTCGCGGTACTGAGATTGGAGATTTTTTGTAAATTGTGCTCATGTGGAACCTGTCTGTATAGCGGTAAGGCTTAAAAATTAGATATGGGTCTGTTAGATGCGCTTTGCACATATCGCGTCATCATACAGACCTTTTCGGATTTGGGTCATAATGGAGAATCGGATGATCGTGTGCTAAGTTATGGTGATTTACATGCGGCCTCCGCATGAGATGTGTGAATCGACCGCGTGGGCCCCACGACTCATGTTTTTCAGTTCGAGGAATCCCATCGACGAAATTTTCGGAGTCGATCTCTGAGTTCTGCGGCATGAACGGTAAAATAAAATAAAAATAAAATGATATAAAGGGGCGGCATCAACAGATGGTTCAACATGATGACTTCCTAAGAAGTCACCCATCATAGTATTGATGTTGCCCAAGCATGCTTAACTGAAGAGTTCTCATGGGATCTGGTGTGCTTGTCACGTGCCTTTGGAGCTTTGCAAATTGTGCTCATCCAGTAACCAGTGTCGCGATAAGGCTTATATGAAATGAGATCAGTCCGAGATCTGGCTCATGCGTGTTGTGCACCCTGCGGAGATCTTTCTGGGTTGGGGTCATAATGTTGAATCCAATGATTTTGCGCGAATTTAGGGCGATTTTCATGCGGCCTCAACATGAGATGTGAGGACCAACTATATGGGCCCCACAGCTCGTGTTTTTCAATCCAAGGCATCCCATCGACGACGTTTTCAGAGTCGATCTCCGAGGTCTTTGGCATCAACGATAAAATAAAAAAAATAAAAAGAAAAATAATGGGCGGCATCAACAGATGGTTCAACACAATGACTTTCTAGGAGGTCACCTATCATAGTACTGCTCTCGCCCAAGCTCGCTTAACTAAAGAGTTTGCATGTGATCTGGTGTATTGGTGCAGTCACACCCGCTGGAGATTTAAGGCAAATTATGCTCATGTGGAACCCGTCTGTGTCACGGTAAGGCTTCGAAATAGCAAAAATTGGAGATATGGGTGCAGAGCTTTTGCTCATCCTAATCATCACGGAGATCTTACGGGGGCTCATAATGGTGAATCAGACGATCATGCGTGAAGTTATGGTGATTTCCATGTGGCCTCCACACTAGACGTGTGGATCTGCCGCATGGGCCCCATGGCTCATGTTTTTCAATCTGAGGAATTACATCAACGATGTTTTCGGAGTCAATCGCTGAGTTCTCGGGCGTCAACGATAAAATAAAATAAAAATAAAAGGAAATAAAATGGGCAGAATCAACAGATGGTTCAACACGACGACTTCCTAAGATGTCACCCATCATAGTACTACCCTCACCCAAGCACGCTTAACTGAAGAGTTCTCATGAGATCTGGTGTGTTAGTGCGATCACGTCCACTGAAGTTTTGCCATAAATTGTGCTCATTCGGATCCCTTCCGTGCCACGATAAGGCTTTGAAATAGCTGAAATCAGAGATATGGGTCCCGCTAGATGCGCCTGCGGCTCATCTACACTTCATGCCCCGCGAAGATCTTTCCAAATTGGGGTCATATTGGCGAATCAGACGATTATACACAAAGTTATGATAATTTTTGTGCGACCTCTGCATGAGATGCGAGGACCAACCACGTGGGCCCAACATCTCATGTTTTTTAATCCGAGGTATCCCATCGACGACTTTTTCGGAGTCAATCTCCCAGTTCTGCAGTGTGAACGATAAAATAAAATAAAAATAAAAGAAAATAAAATGGGTGGCATCAACAGATGGTTCAACACGACGACTTTCCAAGTGGTCACCCATCATAATATTGCTCTTGCCCAAGCACGTTAAACTGAAGAGTTCTCAAGTGATCTGGTATGCTGGTACGGTCACGCCAGCTGGAATTTTTCCGCAAATTGAGCTCATGCAGAACCCATCCATGCTGTGGTAAAGCTTCGAAATAGCCAAAATCAGAGATACGGGCCCCTCCAAATGCACCTGTGGCTAATCTGCGTGTCATGCATCTCGTGGAGATCTTTTCTGATTGGGTTCATAATGGTGAATGGGGCGATGCTGCGTGATGGTGATTTTTTGTATCCATACGAGATATTGATAGCGCATTTTTCGATCGAGATTCTCATTTCAAACATTTTCGATCATGACTTTCAATCCGTGCGATCTTTAAAGAAATAAAATCGCAAATCAGATGTTCCTCGACCGCTTTAAATACTCGCGAAGAGTTCTTGATGGTGTATACCGGTAACTGTACTGCGCTCATGAGAATCTGTCTCACTAAGGTTGAAATGAGCGTCCATCTTTCTGCTCATTTGGGTCATCTCGAGATCTTTACGTCATATCATGACGATTGTGGTTATGGCAATTTACGTGCGGCCTCCGCACGATACATGCGAACCAACTATGTGGGCCCCACAGCTCGTGTTTTTCTGTCCGAAGCATCCCATCGAGTACGTTTTCGGGGGAGAACTCGAGTTTTGTGGCGTCAATGATAAAAAAATAAAATAAATAAAATAAAATGAGCGGCATCAGCAGATGGTTCAACACGATGAGTTCCCAGGAGGTCATACATCATAGTACTGCTCTCGCCCAAGCACGCTTAACTAAAGAGTTATCATATGATCTGGTGTGCTGGTGCGATCGCGCCCGCTGAAGATTTGCCGCAAATTGTGCTCATCCGTAGCCCATTTGTGCCACGATAAGCCTTCTAACTAGCTGAAATCGGAGATACGGGTTCCACTAGATGCGCCTTTAGCACATCTGCGCATCGTGAGCCTAGTAGAGATCTTTCCGGATTGGTTCATAATGACAAAATCGGAAGAACGTGCTCGAAGTTATGGCGATTTTCGTGCGGCCTCTGCACGAGATGTGCAAACCAACCGCGTGGGCCCCATGGCTCACTTTTTTCAGTCCGAGGCATCCCATCAATGACATTTTTGGAGTTGATCGCCAAGTTCTGTAGCATCAATGGTAAAATAAAATAAGAATAAAAGTAAATAAACGGGCGGCATCAACAGATGGTTCAACACGACTTCCCAAGAGTTCACCCATCATAGTACTACTCTCGCCCAAGAACGCTTAACCGATGAGTTCTCATAGGATCTTGTGTACTGGTGTGGTGACGCCCGCAAGAGATTTGCCACAAATTGTACTCATGTGGAACCCGTTCGTGCCACGAAAGGGCTTTGAAATAGCTGAAATCGGAGATACGGGTCCCACCGACGGCTCATCTGCGCATCGTGCTCCCCGCCGAGATCTTTCCAGACTGGGGTCATATTGGTGAATCAAATGATCGTGCACGAAGTTATGGCAATTTTAGTGCATCGTCCACACGAGACGAGCGGATCGCCACGTGGGCCCCACAGCTCATGTTTTTTTGCTCGAGGCATCCCATCTACGACATTTTCGGAGTCAATCACCGAGTTATCCAGCATTAATAGTAAAATAAATAAAAATAAAAGGAAATAAAATGGGCATCAATAGATGGTTCAACACGTCGACTTCCAAGGAGGTCACCCATTATAGTATTGCTCTCTCCTAAGCACGCTTAACTAAAGAGTTCTCATGTGATATTGTGTGCTAGTACGGTCACGCCCACTGAAGATTTGCCACAAATTATGCTCTTGCAGAACCCGTTCTTGTCGTCGTAAAGCTTCGAACTAGCTGAAATCGGAGATAAGGGTCCAGCCAGAAGCTCCTGCAGTACATCTATGCATCGTGCGCCCCATAGAGATCTTTCCGGATTGTGGTCATAATGGTGAATCAGACGATCGTGTGCGAAGTTATGGTCATTTACGCGGCCTCGATGAGAGCGCCGTCGGTAGTGTGGCCCTATCTTGCTCGCCCGCAGCTTAGCGAAGAGTTCTATCGGTGTCTGGGTGCGATCCGCCCATTGGAGATTTGCCAGAAAATGTGCTCATGTGGAAACCGTCCGTGTCGCGGTAAGGCTTCTAACTAGCTGAAATCAGAGATACCGGTCATGCCAAATACACCTTTGGCACATCTTCGCATCGTGCACCATATGGAGATCTTTCTGGATTTAGTCATAATGATGAATCGGACGATCATGCACGAAGTTATGGTGATTTTTGTGTGGCCTCCGCATGAGATGCGCGGACCAGCCACGTGGGCCCCACAGTTCGTGTTTTTAGTCTGGGGCATCCCATCGACGACGTTTTTGGAGTCGATCTTCGAGTTCTGCGGCATCAACGGTAAAATAAAATAAATATAAAAGGAAATAAATGGGCGGCATCAATAGAAGGTTCAACACAACGACTTCCCAAGAGGTCACCCATCATATCTTTCTCGCACCCTTAGGCAGAGTTCTCAAAAGATCCGGTGTGCTAGTGTGGTCGCTCCCACTGGAGATTTGCCTCAAATTATGCTCATGTGGAAACCATCTGTGTCGTGGTAAGGCTTAACTAGAAATCGAGATCTGGTCCGCATTATATGAGCCTTTGCACATCTCGCGCTCGTGCACCCCATGGAGATCTTTCCGAATTGGGTCATAATGATGAATCGAACGATCATGCGTGAAGTTATGATTTTCGCGTGGGCTTGGCTCATGTTTTTTGATGCGAGGCATCCCATCGACAATGTTTTGGAGTTGATCTTTGAGTTCTGCAGCGTTAATGGTAAAATAAAATAAAAATTAAATTAAATTAAAAGAAAATAGAATGGGAGGTGTCAATAAATGGTTAACTACGATGACTTCCTAGAAGGCCACCCATCCTGCTATCGCCCAAGCACGCTTAATTGAAGAGTTCTCATGAGACCTAGTGTGCTAGTGCGGTCATTCCCGCTGGAGATTTGATGCAAATTATGCTCATCCGGAACCCATGCTTTGTAAGGCTTGAAATAGCCGAGATCTGAGGTCCACCAGAATCGCTGCTCATTTTTCATCGAGCACCCCGCGGAGATCTTTCCGGATTGAGGTCTTAACGGCGAATCAGATGATCATGCGCGAGGTTTTGGCAATTTTCATGCGGCTGCCGCACGAGATGTCGCGGATCAGCCATGTGGTCCCCATAGCCCGTGTTTTTCAGTCCGAGTCATTCCACCAATGATGTTTTCGGTGTCGATCGTCGAGTTCTCTGACGTCAATAGTAAAATAAATAAAAATAAAAGGAAATAAAGGGGTAGCAATAATAGATGGTTC
>CM038225.1:95653944-95696899 GCA_021442155.1 Cymbidium sinense
ATTAGTTTTTTTGTTATTAGTTTATATTGCCAGGTTATTTAGCTTAGTCATTTCAGTTATTATTTAGTTATTATTAGTTTAGTTTATTTAAATTTATAAGTTATTTTATTTATAGTTAGTCATTAGTTATTATTATTTTATTAGTTTATTAGTTACTAGTTATTTTTAGTCAGTTTATTATTTATTTGTTTAGTTATTTAGTTAGATTATTAGTTAGTTATTAATGTATTATTGTTTATTTTTAGTATTATTTTTATTAGTATTAGTTATTAGTTAAATATTTTAATTTATTTATTTTTTAGTTATTTTATCATTTATTTAATTTAGTTAGTTTAGTTACTAGTTTTAAATATTAGTTATTATTTTTTAGTTAGTTTTAATTAATTTTATTATTTATATTAGTTTATTATTAGTAGTATTATTATTTAGTTAGTTATAGTAGTTATTATTATTAGTTATTTTAGTTTTAATTATTTAGTTATTAGTTTTATTTAGTTTATTAGTTATTAGTTATATTTAGTTTATTTGTTAGTTAGTAGTTAGTTAGTTTTAGTTTATTATATTAGTTAGTTTTATTAGTTATTATTTATTATTAGTTATTTTAGTTTTATTATTTATTATTAGTTAATTAGTTAGTTATTTTATTTAGTTTTATTAGTTATTAGTTTTTTAGTATAGTTTATTAGTTAGTTATTAATTATTAGTTTAGTTATTAGTTTAGTAATTATTAGTTAGTTAGTTTTAGTTTAGTTAGAAATTTAATATAAGTTTTTAGTTTTTTTATTATTAGTTCTTTAATTTAATTTTTAGTTTATTAGTTATTAGTTATTATTAGTTAGTTATTTAGTTTAGTTATTATTATTAGTTTTTAGTTTATTTAGTTTTGTTTAGTTATTAGTTATTTAGTTTTTATTATTAGGTTTTAAGTTTTTAGGTAGCTTTAGTTATTAGTTTATTAGTTAGTTTTTAGTTTAGTTAGTTTATTTAGTTCATTTTATTTTGTTAGTTGTTATTATTATTATTAGTTTTTTATTAGTTATTAGCTTATTATTATTATTATTACTTATTATTATTAGTTATTAGTTTTAGTTAGTTATTAGTTAGTTTTAGTTTATTAGTTTTATTAGTTATTTAGTTATTAGTTTTATTAGTTTATTAGATTATTAGTTTTATTAATTTTTTATTAGTTAGTTATTTATTAGTTAGTCTTTTAGTTTATTTAGTTATTAGTTTATTAGCTTTAGTTAGTTTAGTTATTTAGTTTTATTAGGTTTATTATTAGTTATTTTAGTTTTTTATTTAGCTTTTTTTATTAATTTTATTATTTAGGTATTATTAGTTTTTATTAGTTATTAATTTAGCTTTTAATTTATTAGTTAGTTAGTTATTAGTTATTATTTATTTTGTTATTAGTTTAGTTATTAGTTTTTTAGTTTTATTAGTTATTTATTAGTTTAGTTTTTCTTAGTTTTTAGTTAGTTATTATTATTAGTTTTACTTATTATGAGTTAGTTTTTAGTTAGTTTATTATTAGTTATTAGTTATTAGTTATTAGTTTTTGTTAGGTTATTTATTTATCAATTATTATTATTAAATTTATTAGTTATTTAGTTTAGTTATTATTATTATTAGTTTTAGTTTATTACTTTATTAGTTTATTAGTTTCTTTAGGTTTTATTATTAGTTAGTTTAGTTAGTTATATAGTTTATTAGTTTAGTTATTCAATTTATTATTATTAGTCATTATTAGTTAGTTTATTGGTTAGTTTAGTTTATTTCTATTATTATTAGTTATTATTAGTTATTAGTTTATTAGTTTACTTAGTTTTATTAATTTTTATTTTTATTTATTTATTAGTTTTTAGTTTATTATTAGTTTATATAATTAGGTTTTATAAGTTATTAGTTAGTTTTAGTTATTAGTTATTATTAGTTTTATTTTTTTTATTAGGTTATTAGTTTGTTAGTTATTATTTAATTATTAGTTTATTAGCAAGTTTAATTATTAGTTTTTAGGTTATTAGTTTAGTTTATTAGTTATTAGTTTAGTTATTTAGTTTTTTTAGTTATTTATTAGTTAGTTTTAGTTTTATTAGTAATTATTATTATTGTTAGTTTAGTTATTATTTACTTATTAATTTTTAGTTTAATATTTTATTAGTTTAGGTTATTATTAATTATTAGTTTTACTAGTTTATTAGTATATTATTATTAGTTATTAGTTAGTTTAGTTTATTAGTTATGGGTTTAGTTATTAGCTTATTAGGTTTATTATTAGTTTTGATTATTTAGTTAGTTAGTTAGTTAGTTTAGTTTTTCTATTATTTATTAGTTTATTAATTAAGTTTTTTAGTTAGTTATTAGTTATTAGTTTATTTAGTTTATAATAATTAGTTGTTAGTTAGTTATTTGTTATTAGTTTAGTTTTATTAGTTATTTAGTTATTAGGTTTAGTTAGTTATTAATAGGTCATTATTATTAGTTTTTAGTTATTAGTTTATTAGTTAGTTACTTTATTTAGTTTTTATTAGTAATTAGTTATTATTATTAGTTTTAGTTTTATTAGTTATTAGGTTTTAGTTTTAGTTATTATTAAGTTTAGGTTTATGTTTAGTTATACTTTAGTTATTATTTTTATTAGTTTATTATTATTAGTTTAGTTATTATTAGATTATTATTAATAGTTATTATTTCTATTAGTTTAGTTATTAGTTAGTTATTAGTTTAATTATTTATTTAGTTATTATTATTAGTTATTAGTTATTAGTTAGTTAGTTTTATTAGTTAGTTTTAGTTTTAGTTAGTTTTTATTAGTTATTAGTTTAGTTAATTTTATTAGTTTATTTGTTATTTTAGTTATTATTTATTAGTTATTAGTTTATTAGTTTATATTATTATTATTATTTATTTTAATTTTTATTATTAGTTATTTGTTAGTTTACTTATTAGTTTATTATTTAGTTATTAGTTAGTTATTAGTTAGTTAGTTTTTATTAGTTTAGTTATTTATTATTAGTTATTAGTTATTGGTTATTATTAGTTAGTTTGTTAGTTTAGTTTGTTTATATAGTTTTATTAGTTTAGTTTTATTAATTAGATAGTTTATTATTTTTTAGTTTTAGTTTTATTATTTTTAGTTTTTTATTAGGTTTAGTTTAGTTATTTAGTTATTATTAGTTAGTTATTAATATAATTAGGTTATTAGTTTTTAGTTTTATTAGTTATTTGTCATTATTTATTATTAGTTATTTAGTTATTAGTTTTTAGTTATTATTATTAGTTTATTAGTTTTGATTTAGTTTTAGTTCTTTAGGTTTTTATTAGTTAGTTATTTAGTTATTTAGTTATTAGTTATTATTAGTTTAGTTATTTAGGTTGTTAGTTTTGTTAGTTTTTAGTTTATAGTTTTATTAGTTCTTAGTTCAGTTATTATTAGTTATTTAGTTATTAGTATTAATTATTAATTACTAGTTTATTATTATTAGTTTAGTTTTGTTTTATTAGTCTATTATCATTACTTATTTTTAGTTAGTTAGTTATTAGTTTAGGTTTAGTTAGTTATTATTAGTTAGTTAATTATTATTTAGCTATTAGTTAGTTATTATTAGTTATTCTTTGATTAGTTAGTTATTAGTTATTAGTTAGTATTATTATTATTACTTTTAGTTATTAGTTATTATTAGTAAGTTAGTTTATTAGTTATTAGTTATTAGTTTTATTAGTTAGTTAGTTGGTTATTATTAGTTATTAGTTTAGTTTATTTATTATTAATTATTAGTTTTTTAGTTAGTTTTTAGTTATTATTAATTAATTATTTATTTATTTTTAGTTTTATTTGTTAGTTATTAGTTATTAGTTCATTTTATATTATTAGTTATTAGTTAGTTTTTATGTTTGTTTGTTTTATTAGTTAGTTTTAAAGTTTATTATTAGTTATTAGTTTTTAATATTTAGTTAGTTATTAGTTTATTAATTTAGTTATTTATTTGTTAGTTTATTAGTTTTAGTTATTAGTTATTAGCTTATTATTAGTTATTTCATTTATTATTAGTTAGTTTTTTTTAATTTTTATTAGTTATTAGTTATTAGTTATTATTGTTTTTTTTAGTTATTAGTTATTATTAGTTATTAGTTCTTAGTTATTAGTTATTATTAGTTAGTTAGATTTTATTATTAATTTATTTTTTATATATAATTAGTTATTAGTTAATTAGTTATTATTAGTTTTAGTTATTTAGATTATTAGTTTAGTTATTTATTTCATTATTACTTTATTAGTTTATTAGTTTAGTTATTATTAGTTATTTGGTTTTTTAGTTAGTTATTTTATTATTATTAGTTATTATTAGTTATTATTATTAGTTAGTTGTTTACTTTAGTTTATTAGTTATTTTAGTTATTAGTTTTATTAGTGTTATTATTAGTTAGTTATTATTAGTAGTTATTAGTTAATAGTTATTATTTGTTATTAGTTTGTTAGTTTTATTATTTATTAGTCATTTTAGTTATTATTACTTATTATTAGTTATTATTAGCTATTAGTTTAGTTAGTTTTTATTAGTTAGTTATTATAGTTTTTATTATTAATTATTATTAGTTTTAGGTTAGTTTTTTAGTTAGTTAGACATTTTTATTATTATTTATTGGTTATTAGTTATTAGTTATTAGTTAATTAGTTTTTAAGTTTTTTATTTACTTTTTATTAATTATTAGTTTAGTTATTATTAGTTAATTTTTAGTTTAGTTATTATTAGGTTTATTAGTTATTAGTTTTAATATTAGTTAGTTATTATTATTAGTTAGTTATTAATTATTAGTTTCATTTTATTTAGTTTTCTAGTTATTGTTTTAGTTATTAGTTATTATTTATTATTAATTTATTTTACTAGTTTATTTATTATTACTTAGTTATTAGTTAGTTATTAGTTCTTAGTTAGTTATTAGTTATTAGTTTAGTCATTAGGTTTTATTAGTATCTAGTTTTATTAGTTTTAGTTAGTTATTAGTATTATTAGTTTTAGTTATTAGTTTAGTTATTAGTTATTAGTTTAGTAAGTTTAGTTTTTATTATTTAGTTTTACCTATTAGTTTTAGTTATTAGTTATTAGTTTTAGTTAGTTATCAGTTTATTAGTTAGTTATTTAGTTATTTATTATTTTTATTATTTAATTTATTAGGTTATATTAGTTATTGGTTAGTTATTTAATTATTAGTTTATTAGTTAGTTAGTTTATTATTTATTTATTAGTTTATTAATTTTAGTTATTAGTTAGTTAGTTTTCTTAGTTATTAGGTTTAGTTATTAGTTTTAGTTTATTAGTTTATTATTAGTTTATTAGTTTAATAGTTATTATTTAGTTATTTAGTTTTATTAATAGTTAGTTATTATTAGTTTTATCAGTTTTTATTAGTTAGTAGGTTTAGTTTAGTTAGTTTTATTTAGTTATTAGTTTATTATCAGTTAGTTATTAGTTTATTAGTTATTAGTTTATTTTTATTATTAATTTTTATTAGTTATTAGGTTATTTGTTTATTAGTTATTAGTTAGTTATTATTAGTTTTATTTAGTTTTTAGTTAGTTATTATTAGTTTAGTTAGTTTTAGTTAGTTTAGTTACTAGTTTATTATTTATTTATTTATTAGTTTTATTTAGTTATTAGTTTTATTATTTATTAGTTATTAGTTTATTTTTTTAGTTTAGTTTAGTTAATTTTATTAGGTTATTTAGTTTTTAGTTTATTAGTTTATTATTATTAGTTTTATTAGTTATTTTTATTAATTAGTTATTTAGTTTAATAGTTTTAGTTTATTAATTATTAATTAGTTTAGTTATTAATTTTGTTTTTAGTTATTATTAATTAGTTATTTAGTTATTAGTTTTATTAGTTTTAAGTTTAGTTTTAGTTATTTATTTAGGTTTTATTAGTTATTAGTTATTGGTTAGTTTTATTAGCTATTTATTATTAGTTTAGTTTAGTTATTATTATTTATTAGTTTATTATTATTAGTTAGTTATTAGTTAGTCAATATTATTTTTAGTTAGTTTAGTTAGTTTTATTATTATTATTAGTTATTAGTAAGATTTATTAGTTAGTTAGTGTATTAGTTTATTAGTTTGTTAGTTTTAGTTTAGTTTAATTAGTTTATTATTAGTTATTAGTTTAAAATTATATTAGTTATTATTGCTAGTTTAGTTATTATTATTAGTTTAGTTATTATTTTTATTAGTTATTTATTAGTTATTATTAGTAGTTATTATTAGTTATTTTTATTATGTTTAGTTTATTTGTTAGTTATTAGTTCATTAGTCTTATTAGGTTTAGTTTTCAGTTATTTATTTATTAGTTAGTTAGTTTTAGTCAATTTTATTATTTAGTTTTTATTTTATTAGTTTTAGTTAGTTATTAGTTTTTAGTTAGTTAGTTTTAGTTATTTTATTATTAATTAGTTAGTTAATTATTTATTAGTTATTTGTTAGTTCTAGTTTTTATTTTAGGTTATTAGTTTAGTTATTATTTACTTTAGTTATTAATTATTAGTTATTTGTTATTTAGTTCAGTTAGTTTTAATTAGTTATTTATTAGATAGTTTTATATTATTATTATTAGTTATTACAAGATAGTTATTAGTTTTTTAGTTATTAGTTAGTTAGTTATGAGTTTATTTAGTTTTTTAGTTATTTAGTTATTTAGTTATTTAGTTTAGTTATTTATTTAGTTATTATTATTAGTTATTAGTTATTAGTTTAGCTTTTAGTTTAGTTATTATTAGTTATTAGTTTAGTTTTATTAGTTTTATTAGTTAGTTTTAGTTAGTTATTAATATTAGTTATTAGTTTTATTATTAGTTTTATTATTAGTTTTATTAGGTATGAGTTTTAGCTATTAGTTAGTTTAGTTTATTAGTTTAGTTTTAGTTAGTTTTTAGTTAGTTTTAGTTATTAGTTATTTATTATTAGTTTATATTTGTTAGTTTATTAGTTAGTTAATTTTAGTTTTTAGGTTTTTAGTTTTTATTAGTTTTAGTTATTAATTTTAGTTAATATTATTAGTTTTCTTATTTGTTATTATTATTTATTAGTTATTGGTTTATTATTATTTTATTTTTTTTTAGTTAATTTATTAATTATTATTAGTTATTAGTTTAGTTATTATTTAATTATTATTAGTTTTCTTATTTAGTTATTTATTAGTTAGTTTAGTTTATTAGTTAGTTATTTATTTTAGTTATTAGTATCATTATTTATTATTAGTTTTATGAGTTTTTATTAGTTATTTATCAGTTAGTTTATTTATAATTACTTTATTTATTATTTATTTAGTTATTAGTTTAGTTCTTTTATTATTTATTGTTAGTTTATTAGTTTTATTATTAGTTTTAACTAGTTAGTTAAGTTATTAGGATTTTTAGTTATTATTAGATTAATTATTATTATTAGTTATTTGGTTTAGTTATTAGTTATTATTAATTATTAGTTTATTAGTTTATTAGTTAGTTATTAGTTTAGTTAGTTTATTATTAGTTTATTTTATTTTTTTTTTAGTTATTTAGTTAGTTTTATTTGTAATTAGTTTATTAGTTTTTAGTTTTTACTTTAGTTGTTATTATTATTTTATTTATTAGTTTTAGTTTTATTACTTTATCATTATTAGTTAGGTTTAGTTTTATTAGTTTATTATTATTTAGTTTTAGTTAGTTATTTAGTTTTAGTCATTAGTTTAGTTTAGTTTTATTATTAGTTGGTTATTAGTTTTTAGTTATATTTAATAGTTTTATTTAGTTATTACTTAGTTAGTTTTTTATTTGTTTAGTTTAGTTATTAAGTTTTAGTTTTTTAGTAAATTTAGTTAGTTTTTTTAGGTTATTAGGTTTTATTAGTTTTTTTTAGTTAGTTAGTTTTATTAGATTTATTAGTTTAGTAATTAGTTTATTAGTTTATTAGTTTAGTTTTAGTTAGTTTAGTTAGTTTATTTATTAGTTATTTAGTTTAGTTAGTTAGTTTTATTAGTTATTAGGTTTAGTTTTATTAGTTTTATTTAGTTAGTTTAATTATTTGTTTAGTTAGTTTATTTTATTAGTAATTTATTTAGTTATTTATTATTAGTTATTATGAGTTATTGGGTTTTATTTATTATGCTTTAGTTTTTTTAATTATTATTAGTTAGTTAGTTTTTGTTAGGTTATTTATTATTAGTTATTATTAGTTATTAGTTAGTTATTAGTTAGTTATTAGTTGTTTATTATTTATTTTGTTAGTTTATTATTAGTTATAATTAATATTATTTATTTTATTTAGTTTTATTATTTATTATTATTAGGTTTATTAGTTAGTTAGTTTTTAGTTTAGTTATTAGGTTTAGTATTTAGTTAGTTAGTTTTTTATTAGTTTATAAGGTTTTATTATTTAGTTATTTAGTTTTATTAGTTTGTTAGTTTAGTTATTTATTATTAGTTTTATTACTAGGCTTAGTTATTATTTTATTATTAGTTAGTTATTATTAGTTCATTTTATTATTATTAGTTAATTTAGTTATTAGTTATTTAGTTATTAGGTTTTAGTTAGTTATTAGTTAGTTTTATTTAATTATTTTTATTAGTTTAATTTATTAGGTTTTTATTAAATTTTTTAGTTAGTTTTTATTAGTTATTAGTTTAGTTATTATTATTATTAGTTTTATTTTTATTAGTTTATTATTATTAGTTAGGTTTAGTTAGTTATTAGTTTAGTTTAGTTTTTTAATTATTAGTTTAGTTTAATTATTAGTTATTTATTAGTTTTAAGTTATGTTTGTTAGTTTTATTTAGTTATTAGTTAGTTAGTTAGTTTTTTATTAGTTTAGTTTAGTTATTAGGTTTTAGTTTTTTAGCTAGTTTAGTTAGTTTTTTAGGTTATTAGGTTTTATTAATTTAGTTTAGTTTTTTTATTAGTTTGATTAGTTTAGTTAGTTAGTTTATTAGTTTAGTTTTAGTTAGTTTAGTTAGTTTAGTTTTTAGTTTAGTTTTAGTTTTATTTATTAGTTATTTAGTTTAGTTAGTTAATTTTTATTAGTTATTAGGTTTAATTTTATTAGTTTTATTTAGTTATTAGTTTAGTTAGTTTATTTTATTTGTTATTTATTTAGTTATTTATTATTAGTCATTATTAATTATTAGGTTTTATTTATTATGTTTTAGTTTTATTAGTTTTATTATTTGTTTATTAGGTTTATTTTTTATTAATTATTTTGTTTTTTAGTTATTAGTTTAGTTTATTAGTTTTTAGTTAGTTTTATTAGTTTTTAGTTATTAATTTTATTATTAGTTATTATCTATTTTTAGTTAGTTATTAGTTATATTTAGTTAGTTTTTAGTTTTATTAGTTATTAGTTTTATTATTTATTATTAGTTTGTTATTAGTTTTAGTTTTTAGTTTTATTTGTTTTATTAGTTATTAGTTAGTTTAGCTTTTTATTTTATTATTAGTTTTTAGTTTATTAGTTAATAGTTTTTTAGTTGTATTAGTTAGTTAGTTAGTTTAATTAGCTATTATTAGTTTAGCTTTTAGTTTATTATTAGTTATTATTAATTATTTGTTATTAATTTTTTTATTTATTTATTTTTATTTTATTAGTTATTTATGTTTTTAGTTTTATTAGTTTATTAGTTATTAGTTATTTAGTTTTTATTATTAGTTTTAGTTATTAGTTTATTATTATTATTATGAGTTATTATTATTATTATTATTATTATTATTATTATTATTAGTTATTTTAATTATGATTATTTATTATTATTATTATTAGTTCTACTTATTTTTTAGTTATTAGTTGATTTTATTAGTTAGTTTAAGTTTAGTTATTATTTATTATTATTAGTTAGTTTTTATTTGTTATTTATTTATTAGTTTAGTTATTAGGTTTAAGTTATTATTAGTTATTGGTGATTAGTGTTTATTATTAGTTTAGTTATTAGTTTAGTTATTAGGTTTATTTATTATTAATAATTATTATTAGTTTATTAGTTATTATTTATTTGTTTTTTGGTTATTATTATTAGTTTATTAGGTTATTTGTTTTAGTTTATTAGTTTTATTAGTTTTTTAGTCTAGTTATCATTTAGTTATTAGTTAGTTGTTAGTTAGTTTATTTTTATTATTTAGTTATTAGTTTAGTTATTTTTTGTTTATTATTATTAGGTTTTAGTTTTATTATTTAGTTATTTATTAGTTTAGTTTTATTAGTTTTTTTAGTTTAGTTATTATTATTATTATTATTAGGTTTTATTAGTTTATTAGTTTAATTTTATTAGTTTTTAGTTTTATTAGTTAGTTAGGTTATTAAGTATTAGTTATTATTAGTTTATTTATTTTTTATTATTATTAGTTTTAATTTAGTTATTTTTTTTAGTTAGTTATTAGGTTTAGTTAGTTTATTATTTAGTTACATATATATGTTATAAGTTTATTAGGTTTTTAATTATTATTAGTTTATTAGTTTTATTATTTATTATTTATTAGTTTATTAGTTTATTAGTTAGTTTATTATTATTAGTTATTAGTTTAGTTTATTATCAATTTTTTGATTATTTATTTTAGTTATTATTAGTTTTTATTCAATTTTATTAGTTATTAGTTTTTAATTTTTATTCATTTTTATTATTTATTATTAGTTTTTTAGTTTATTAGGTTTTAGGTTAGTTTTGTTATTATTACTAGTTTTTATTAGGTTTCTCTTATTAGTTATTAGTTTTAGTTTTTTTAGTTTATTATTATTTAGTTTTATTAATTTTTAGTTTATTACTTTTAGTTAGGTTTATTATTTAGTTTATTAGTTAGTTTTATTAGTTTAGTTATTATTAGTTTAGTTTATTCTTAGTTATTTAGTTTATTTTATTAGTTATTAGTTTTTATTAGTTTTAGTTATTACTTAGTTAATTAGTTATTATTATTTAGTTATTTATCTAGTTATTATTAGTAAATTTTTTATTATTAGTTTATTAGTTATTAGTTTAGTTAGTTTAGTTAGTTTTTTATTTGTTTCTTTATTATTATTATTATTATTATTATTATTATTATTATTAGGTTTTTAGTTATTAGTTATTAGTCATCAGTTAGTTTTAGTTAGTTTATTATTTTATTAGTTAGTTTTTTAGTTATTAGTTAGTTATTATTATTATTAGATAGTTATTAGTTTATTAGGTTTTATTAGTTTTTATTAGTTATTTAGGTTTTAGTTTAGTTAGTTTTTATTTAGTTTAGTTATTAGTTAATTTATTATTAGTTTACAAGTTTTATTATTATTAGTTACTTTTAGTTATTTAGTTATTATTAGTTTTAGTTTTATTATTATTTTTATTTTTATTATTATTTATTAGTTTTTATTAGTTATTAGTTTAGTTAGTTATTAGTTTTGGTTTATTAGTTTTATTTAGTTATTAGTTTTTATTAGGTTATTAGTTTTTATTATTTATTAGTTTAGATTTATTAGTTAGTTAGTTAGTTATTTATTTTAGTAGTTTTTTATTAGTTTAGTTTTATTATTTAATTTAGTTATTTAGTTTTATTTATTAGTTATTAGTTTGGTTATTTATTTTATTCTTATTAGTTATTTAGTTTTATTATTAGTTATTAGTTTATTTCTATTTATTATTTAGTTAGTTTAGTTTAGTTTTTATTAGTTATTAGTTATTTATTACTTATTATTTGTTTATTATTAGTTAATTATTAGTTTATTATATTAGTTATTAGTTATTATTATTATTTTTATTCTTATTAGTTATTTTAGTTAGTTATTTAATTATTATTAGTTTTATTAGTAATTAGTTTATTATTTATTAGCTATTAGTTATTAGTTATTATTATTTATTAGTTATTAGTTATTTATTTTATTAGTTTATTTATTATTATTATATTATTAGTTTAGTTATTTAATATTATTATTAGTTATTATTATTATTAGTTTAGTTATTATTAGTTATTAGTTTAGTTAGTTATTTAGTTTTAGTTTATTAGTTTTTTAGTTTTAGTGATTAGTTATGATTAGTTAGTTATTAGTTATTATTAGTTAGTTTTATTATAATTAGTTACTTTTATTATTATTAGTTTATTAGTTAGTTAGTTTAGTTATTATTATTAGGTTTAGATTTTTATTATTAGTTTTATTAGTTTTGTTATTATTATTATTAATTATTTTTACTAGTTTTATTAGTAATTAGGTTTTATTAGTTTTATTAATTATTAAGTTTTATTAGTTTTATTTTATTATTTGTTTATTGGTTTTAGTTTTAGTTATTTATTATTAGTTATTAGTTTTATTAGGTTTAGTTTCAATTTTATTACTTTATTATTATTGTTAGTTATTTATTATTAGTTATTATTAGTTTATTTAGTTATTAGATTTAGTTTTATTAGTCTTATTAATTATTATTAGTTTTTTCAGATTAGTTTTTTTTATTAGTTATTAGTTTGGTTAGTTATTTTTGATTATTTATTAGTTATTATTTATATTTAGTTTTTATATGTTTATTCATTTATTTTTAGTTATTTAGTTATTTTAGTTAGTTTTTATTGGTTATGTTATGCTAGTTTTATTAGTTTATTAGTTTTATTATTATTAGTTATTAGTTAATATTTTAATTTTATTAATTTGTAGTTATTAGTTATTAGTTATTATTATTATTAGTTATTAGTTTAATTAGTTTTACTTACTATTAGATATCTTTATTTTTTAGTTTTATTAGTTTATAATTATTATTATTAGTTATGGTTAGTTATTTGTTATTTAGTTTATTAGTTAGTTTTATTTTGGTTTTAAGTTATTATTATTAGTTTTATTATTTTTAGTTATTAGTTTAAGTTTTAGTTTTTATTTTATTAGTTTATTAGTTAGTTTTATTAGTTAGTTATTTATTATTTAGGTTTAATAATTATTAGTTAGTTATTTTTATAGTTATTACTAGTTATTTATTTGTTAATATTAGTTTAGTTATTAGTGTATTTGTTTAATTAGTTTTAGTTTTTGGTTTATTATTATTATTATTATTATTATTATTATTTATTAGTTAGTTATTATTATTATTTATTAGTTATGTTATTATTAGTTCTATTGTAACTTTAGTTTTAGTTATTAGCTATTAGTTATTATTAGTTTCATTAGTTTTATTAGTTATTAGTTGTTAGTTTTTATTGGTTTTATTATATATTTATTATTAGTTATTATTTAATATTCTTAATTATTAGTTTATTAGTTCATTAGTTATTATTATTTAGGGTTTAGGGTTTAGTGTTTAGAATTTAGGGTTTAAGGTTTTTAGGGTTTACAGTTAGGGTTTTTTATTTTATTTTATTTTTTTAAGTTAAGTAAATCGATAGGTTTAGGTTTATTTTTTATTTATTTTAGTACATTTTATTTTTATTTATATTTAGGTTTATTTTTATTTTTATTTAGTTTAGTTTATTTATTTTAAGTTTATTTATTTTACTTTATTTTTAGTTTAATTTTATTTTAATTTTTTTTGAATTATGGAGGTCAACTTTAGAGTCTAAAGGTTTTCATTTAAGCAGATCTAAAACTGAATATATGGTGTGTAATTTTAGTTGTAGAAGTTTTAGTGGTAGTGTTGTGACTTTAGGTGATCAAGTCATTAATAAGAGTGAGCGATTCAGATATTTAGGCTCTATTGTTCAAAATGATGGTGAAATAGATGGAGATATTATTAGTAGAATTCAAGTTGGATGGTTGAAGTGGAGGAATGCATCGGGCCTATTATGTGATAGAAAAGTTCCACTTAAACTTAAGGGAAAATTTTATAAGATGGTGGTAAGACACGATGACTTATGGTGCGAATGTTGGCCAATAAAGAGAAACATAAGACTAAGTTAAGTGTTCTGATGAGGATGCTCGGTGGATGAGTGGCTTTACCCTTAGAGATGGAATGCAAAATGAGTATGTTGGAAAAAGTTGGAGTAGCTCGTGGTAGATAAGATTAGGAAGAGTCGCCTTAGATGGTTTGGCCACATAAAGCGTCCCGTAGATGACGAGAGTAGATGCATTAGATTTGTCTTATGTTAAGAAAGGTAGAGGTAGACCTAAAAAGACTTGGTTAAGATGTATAAAAAATGATCTTAGTATACTTGAATTAAATGAGAATTTGACACATAATAGGACACAATGCAGAAATAAACACCCAGCAAGAGACGTAGACAAAGGGAGGCGAACGCAGCCCAGCAAAACCAAAAACCAACCACGTCAGTTCAAAGAAAAAGTAGTAGGCTAAACCAGAGAGATACGGGGGATCTCCCCAAAAATCAAGAAACCGCTCTAGCTGATGCAAAACCATAAAGAGAGAGTATATCGAAGTAAAGTAACCCAACAGCAGAATAGCAAAAAATCAATGCTATGGAGGTATATCCCTGAGGTTTGGTTTGCCATAATTAATCTATTTGTTAAAAGTATCAAGCATCGGCCTCGGCTAATTTTCTTTGAGCACCCATAGAGTTTAAGAGCCACTCTAAGTTGGATATCAAGAGAAATACAGATCATTTCAGATTGGAAAACTTGTTTCTCTCACAGATGGAGTACAACCACCACATGATAAGTAAATAAAGTTTTCTAAGAGTGGTCCAAAAGGAAGAAGCGGTGAACCGATTGAAGAGTAGGTTGAAAAAGAAAAAAGCTCCCATTTGGCAAAGAGTGTAGGGACACCCAAAAAATAAATGGGAGTGGGATTCATTTTCAAAAAAGAGAGGGTCAAGAATGGAACTCCCCTCCCCTAAGCATGTTATGTTTTAAGACCCCTCAATTTAGCCATCCTATAGAAAACTGCATAGTTTAGAGCAAACCCCTTGAACCATATCTCTTTTAAATCATCCACTAAGGAGACATGAGCAAAAATGCATTTTAGAATGTCTTTGGTGCTAATAGTTTTGTTCCCATTCCAAAGAATGGAGTTAGTTCCTGCATGAATAACAGTCTTCCTAATAGAAAGAGAGCAGGCTGGAAAACATTGGGAGAAGGCAATAGGGATGTTCCAGCTACTATTCCTCATTATAGCATTAAAGGTAGTGTTTTTGGGCATATTGAGCAGGTCAAAGCACTCAGTGCCACATATATCAAGTAAAGAGAAACCCTCACACCATGGATCATAAAAGAGGGAGAAGAGAGAGCCTTCCTCCATAGAATACAAGAGGTTCCCTTTTGCTCTAAAGGCACATATTTGAAGCTCTCTCCATAATGCAGATGATTTACATGTTTTTTTCCAGATGAAGCTTTATTTGTTCCTGGTCCAAGATGCTAAAGAGGATGAATTGTTCAGCACTTTCCAGAGGATTTTAGTTTTACATATAATACTAAGGGTACTAGAGGAAATCAGCCTCGTGCCTCCTTTATCCCGAGGCAAGGTTGTTTGATACCAAGTGATAGGATGAAGTTTCTTAACCACCTCTCCATGATAGAAGAAGTTGGCAGTTAGAGATTTGATCTTTTGGATGATACATTTAGGGAGGACCTGAGCTCTTAGCCAATATGTTAAATAATTATTGATAGAAGATCGGATGAGCTGAAGTCTCCCGCCATAAGAGAGCCATTTAGATTTCCAACTAGCTAGCCATCTAGAAAGTTTGTCAAGAAGGGCCACACAGTGAGTAGACTTGAGTTGCTCAGCAACTAAAGGCAGCCCAAGATATTTAAGGGGGAAATTTCCAAGTCTTATGTTCAGCAAAGAGCAATAAAGTTGAGAGGCTTCAGAGCTTTTAGAGAAGCAAATTTGAGATTTTTGACGATTCACCTCCAAGCTAGTGAGGGCTAAGAGCTTTACAAGAGCCTACTTAAGGGATAAGGCTGAATGTGAGTCAGCAACCCCTGCCACCAAAATGTCATTAGCAAATAGAAGGTGAGATATTGAGTTGTTACCTGAAGTAATCGACTGAAATAATTGATTAGAAACCTTCTTTTCTAATATGCAAGAGAAAATATCCATAATGATTCTAAAGAGAAAGGGGGACAGGGGGAACCCTTGTCTCAATCTGTTGGATGATTAGAAGTAACCTTCTATTTGTCCATTGAGCATAATAGAGAATGGGATGTCGAATACAGGCTCCCACCCAATCCACAAAAATCTTTGGAAAACCATTTTGCATAAGTCTAAGAATAATCGTGGTATGATTACCACAAAAGCTTTTGAAGGTCGTATTTGCACAAAAGAGATTGAGACGACGCATTATTAAATTCCAAAAGATTTCATGAGCACAGAGATATTATCGAATGTCCTTATTTTTGATGAAGAAGCGGTGATGGATAATGTAAGGAAAGACTAGTTTGAGCCTGTTAGCAAGAACCTTGGTGATGACTTTGTAGAAAGTGCGAGAGGGAGATTGGTCTAAAGTCAGCCACATGATTTGCATGCTTAGTTTTGGGGATCAGTGTAATAATGGTATGCTTAAAGACCTCAGGAAGCTTTTTAGTAGTAAAGAAATGGTTGACAGCCAGTATAAATTGATTACCAATAATGTCCCAATAGGACAAGAAAGAAACGAGCCGTGGGATTTATCTTCATTAATATTGTTGAGGGCAGCAATGATTTTTGAATCCAAGATAGGAGAGCCTAACTGATCAAACTGAGAGACAGTGATAGGAGTGCCAATAGGGGTGTCAGAGAGGGATGCCCTTATGTTGCTAGTTTTATTGAAGAGCTCAGAGTAATAGTGACATATTTCAGCAGCAATCTCAGAAGGATTAGTAATAGTTCCCCTATCCAATTGAAGCTTTTTTATCATATTTGCATTCCATCTTTCTTTAATAGAACATTAAAGGAATTTTAGGTCATCATCAACATGAATTAGCCATGTGATTTTAGCTCTTTGCTTGGTCCAAAGACTTTCTTTCTTGACAATATCTGCATAGTGAGCATTTATATAAGAAGAACAGACTTAGTAGGAACATTTTCAAGGAGCTTCATATGAGATTCTTGTTCATCTTTCAAAGTTCTGATTTGTTGCTCAAGAGACAAAGAATCAAGTTTATGAGATTTGAGGTAATCTTTGACAAACTTGAGTTTCTTGAAGAGCACTATGATAGGGTCTCCTCGACAAAAAATTTTCTTGGTGACAGTCCTCTGGTAGAAGACCAAATAGTTTTAAAAATAAATCATGGCTCCTTGAGTGAAGAGCGTTGGAGGAGACAATTAAGGGTGAGTGGTCAGAGGTAAGCGGAGGTAGTGCTTTGTAAGAAGAGGAGGAGAAAGCATCCAGTGGAATTGCACATAACTCACAATTCTTGTTTTGATAGGGTTGTCCATTTTGAGGTTGGACCAGTCAAAAAAAGCCTAGAGCTAGGAAGGTCAAAATCCCGTTGTTAACACAAGTTGAAAAAATGTAAGCCGATTAGGTGGGTTGGATTTTCATTTGAATATAAAGCTTGAAATCCCCAATAATCGCCAAGGTTCATCCATGAGGCGTAAAGATGGTGAAGAAAGGACCAAAGCTCTAATCGCATCATTATGGGCATAAACCCAAGTAATAAAAAATCTAGGGAAAGAGGGGGAGGAGACCATTCCATGAATAAACTGAGCATTGGTGAGGGTAGGAGTGAAGGAGATGGAGCAAGCATTCCATTTTAGCCATAACCTGCCTCCAAAACAAGTGTCAAAGTTATTGCAACTATCTTTATAGGGGAAGAGGGTAAGCTTTTTACAGAGAGTTGGGTTAGCTATACAATCAGAGCTAATTTTAGTTTCCAGGAGACAAAGCATATCAAGATTATTTTCCTTGATGATACGGGAACAGTCACGAGTTCGACCTTCTACTAATAGGCCTCTCACATTCCAACAACCAAACATGGGAAGAGACATAAAAGAGAATTTAGTGGTTCTTGCCTTTCTTCTTAGTCTTTTAGACTAAGAAGGTAAGGGAGTTTGGGGATTTTGTGGTCTCTTTATCCTGGTGAGATTTCCCAGGAGTTTTGGGGATAGTGTCTTGGGGGCAGCGAGGAGGCTTTAGAAGGTTACAACGGGTGGTAATAGTATATGATGATGTGGGAATGGATTGGGTTTTGACTTCATCAATGGCATTAGGATCAGGTTCTTCCCTATCCGGTGAATGGGATTGGGTGGGCAGCTGGTTAAGGTCATTTATGGAGGTAGTTGCTAGGGCGGAGGGGTGGTAGCTAGATAGGTTAGATCTACAGAATGAGGAATTATGGCCGGGTCTTCCAAGCTAGTTGGGACAATGGTAGAGGAAATAGTAGAGAGGTATGGAAGAGGGGGTACTCAAGGGGTTTTGGATCGGTCCAGGAGGGGGGGCTTCACTACTCTAGCGAGGCCAAATAGGAGGATTGAGGGGGCAACCTTTGGAGTCATGGGAGAAGGAAGAACATTAAGAACAAGCACTAGAATCGGTCATTGTGCTGATCAAACTTAATCCCATTAAGGTTCGAGGAATAGTATTAGAGAAGAGAAGGCGAACAACACGACGAGCAAAGGTAAGGCGATGTAAGGTTGTCCACGGCAATAGGGACCCCAATTTTACTAGCCACTTTTGAGAGCCCATCTTCATTCCAACAGCATAATGGGAGGTTTGGGAATTTTACCCAGAGAGGGATATCTGTGAAGTTTTCTTTGATCGGTCTAAAATTCCACGACCATTCCTGAAAAATGAAGGGTCAACCATTAAGAAAACATGGGCAGTTGTTCCACACAAGATCGTAGTCTTCCCTACAAGAAAAATGGAATAAGAAGAAGTCCACTTCTAAAGTGAGCAACTCCAGATGGCCCTTAAAGACCCATTTCCATTTTATAGCAGCAAGCAATGAGCCGTAAAAGGGACGCTTTCCAATGGCATGGCTGACCAAAGATAGCTCCCATTCCTTTTGACTCGTGATAAGTTCATCTTTCGGAAAGCAAACTTCATTTTTAGAGGAGGGAATGTAGGAGAGGGAAAGAGAGTTGCTATTGTCTTTATGGGAGTTTAGAAGAGCCTTTCAATTTCATGACAAAGCAAAAGCAATAGGGATGGGCGACAGACACACCCCATTTGAGGGCAAATGGGGAAAGAGGAGGTGATCTAAGTCCATTATGCGGAGGGAACCAACACCAACAACTCACTAGATTAATTAGAAAATAAGGTCTCTGGACTCAGCCGAAGAAGAGGGAACCAGCACTAACAAACCAAACCTCCGATCAAAGCAAAGAACAAGAAAAAGTTGAGATCAAACCGTAGCCATCAATTTTATCTGACAAAGGAGGAAGAGGAAACCCTAGCGATGAGAGTAGATGACTCCATCATGTATAAACCTTGGCCCACTTTTGTTAAAAGTCAATGTAAAGCGACATGCACAGTTAGATAAAGCAAAAACCTGCTATTCCTTTATTAGTTATTAGTTTAGTTTTATTAGTTACTTATTAGTTATAGTTAGTTTTATTTTTAATTGTTATTATTTTATTATTTATTAGTTTAGTTTAGTTATTATTATTATTAGTTAGTAATTAAATTTTTTAGATATTAGTTTTATTATTATTTTCATTAGATATTAGTTTTTATTAGTTATTATTAGTTTTAGTTTTTAGTTATTATTAGTTAGTTATTAGTTATTAGTTAGTTATTATAGTTATTATTATTATTAGTTTTTAGTTTTTATTTTATTAATTATTAGTTTATTTATTTATTTTAGTTATTTTTAGTTTATTAATTATTATTAGTTATTAGTTTAGTTAGTTTAATTTTTTAGTTATTAGTTTAGTTTTTAGTTTTTAGTTTATTATTAGTTAATTATTAATTTTATTAGTTAGTTTTATTTATTAATTATTAATATTAATTTTAGTTATTATTATTATTATTATTAATATTAGTTTATTATGTTAGTTATTAGTTATTTTATTATTATTAAGTTTAGTTTTATTAGTTATTTTAGTTTTATAGTTTATTAATTTATTATTATTATTAGTTATTTAGTTTATTATTAGTTATTAGTTATTATTATTAGTTAGTTAGTTAGTTTAGTTATTAGTTATTTATTTAGTTTATTATTATTAGGTTTAGGTTTAGGTTTAATTATTAGTTAGTTTTAGTTTAATTATTTTTAGTTATTAGTTAGTTAGTTTAGTTAGTTTTTTAGTTATTAGTTTATTATTATTAGTTATTTTTAGTTATTATTATTATTATTATTAGTCTAGTTTATTATTAGTTTTAATAATTTAGTCTTATTAGTTTATTAGTTTATTAGTTAGTTATTAGTTTGTTTATTAATTTAATTAATATTATTAGTTTAGTTATTAGTTTGTTTATTATTTTTTATTATTTTAGTTATTTAGTTATTTAGTTTAATTAGTTTTTAGTTATTATTAGTCATAATTAGTTAATTTTTTTATTATTAGTTTTACTAGTTTTAGTTTTTTTATTAGTTATTAGTTTATTAATTTAATTTTTTAATTATTAGGTATTATTAGTTTAATTAATTAAATTATTAGTTAGTTAGTTATTATTAGTTATTAGTTATTAGTTAGTTAGTTTAGTTTTCTAATTTTATCAGTTATTATTATTTTTTTTAGTTTTTTATTATTACTTTTTTTGTTTTGTTAGTTATTAGTTAGTTATTTATTATTTAGTTAGTTATTAGTTTATTATTAGTTTTATTATTATTAGTTATTAGTTTAGTTATTATTAGTTAGTTATTAGTTTAGTTAGTTATTATTATTATTATTATTATTATTAGTTATTAGTTTATTAGTTAGTTTATTATTACTTATTTATAAGTTTATTAGCTTATTAGTTTATTAGTTTTTTATTATTTAGTTTAGCTATTAGTTAGTTGTTAGTTATTTATTTTATTATTTTTTATTAGTTTTTAATTTAGTTTATTATTGTTATTTGCTTTATTATTATTATTATTATTATTATTATTATTATTATTATTATTATTATTAGTTTATTAGTTTTAGGTTTAGGTTTATTAGTTTTTTGTTATTAGTTTTATTACTTTTTTTATTATTAGTTAGTATTTTATTAGTTTTTAGTTTTGTTAGTTAGTTTATTATTATTATTTATTATTAGTTTAGTTATTTTATTAGTTTATTATTAGTTATTACTTAGTTAGTTATTATATTAGTTTTTTAGTTTAATTATTAATTTTGTTATTAGTTTATTAGTTTAATTATTATTAGCTAGTTTTAGTTTATTGGTTATTAGGTTTAGTTATTAGTTTAGTTAGTTTTATTAGTTAGTTTATTTATTAATTTATTAGTTTACTATTTTATTTTTTAGTTAGTTATTTAGTTACTATTATTAGTTATTAGTTATTATTAGTTTAGTTATTTATTATTTTATTATTAATAGTTATTAGTTATTATTAGTTAGTTATTTTTAGTTATTAGTTTAGGTAGTTAGTTAGTTTTTACTAGTTTATTATTAGTTATAGTTTATTATTTATTAGTTAGTTTTATTAGTTTATTATTAATAATTTATTAGTTATTTTAGTTTTAGTAGTTATTAGTTTTATTTTAGTTATTAGGTTTAGTTTATTAGTTTAGGTTTAGTTTTTATTTTATTCATCTTATTATTAGTTATTTAGTTATTTATTAGTTTTATTAGTTTTATTAGTCATGATTTGTTTATTAGTATAGTTATGATTAATATTTAGTTATTATTATTAGTATTTAATTAGTCATTTAGCTAGTTATTATTTGTTAGTTATTAGTTTATTAGTTTAGTTATTATTAGTTAGTTAGTTATTAGTTTGTTAGGTTATTAGTTTAGTTTTTTAGGTTTTTTACTAGTTTATTATTAGTTTAGTTAGTTATTAAATTTTACTAGTTAGTTTATTAGTTATTTGTTAGTTTATTAATTTCTTAGTTTTGTTATTTTTAGTTATTAATTTATTAGTTTTTTTAGTTAATTAGTTTAATAGTTTAGTTTATTATTAGTTAGTTTATTAGCTATTAGTTATTAGGTTTAATTATTATTAGTTAGTTATTTAATTAGTTTTTTAGTTTAGTTATTAAGTTTAATTTAGTTATTAGTTATTATTATTATTATTTTTATTAGTTTTATTTAGTTAGTTATTAGTTAGTTTATTTAGTTATTAGTTAGCTAATAGTTTTAGTTTTTTAGTTTAGTTAGCTTTTTAGTTTAGTTAGTTATTAGTTAGTTAGTTTTAGTTTTAGTTTTCTAGTTATTAGTTAGTTAGTTAGCTTTTTTTAGTTTATTAGTTAGGTTATTTTATTAGTTAGTTTTATTATTTTTAGTTAGTTTTATTATGTTATTAGGTTTAGTTATTAGTTTATTAATTATTTGTTTAGTTTAGTTATTAGTTTATTAGTTTTTATTAGTTAGCTATTAGTTAGTTTACTTTTTAGGTTTAGTTTAGTAATTTATTATTAGATATTAGTTATTAGTTTTTATTTAGTTTTTATTATTTATTTAATTTATTAGTTTTTAGTAAGTTAAGTTTTAGTTATTATTATTATTAGTTTTATTTATTAATTTATTTAGTTAGTTATTACTCAATTATTAGTTTTTATTAGTTATTATTAGGTTATTATTAGGTTTATTATTAGTTTAGCTAGTTTTATTATTAGTTATTATTTTATTAGTTTTAGTTTTTAGTTATTATTATTATTAGTTTTTTATTAGTTTATTATTAATAGTTAGTTTATTAGCAATTTAATTTAGTTATTTTAGTCATTTAGTTTTATTAGTTTATTAGTTAGTTTTTTAGTTTTTAGTTTAGTTTAGTTAGTTATTTATTTATTAGTTTTAGTTTTAGTTATTTTATTATTTAGTTATTAGTTAGTTATTAGTTATTTATTATTAGTTAGTTATTAGTTAGTTTATTAGTTTATTATTTTAGTTTTATTAGTTAGTTTTTTAGTTATTATTAGTTTATTAGTTAGTTATATTTTATTAATTTTATTAGTTTAGTTAGTTAGTGTAGTTTAATTTATTAATTTATTAGTTTTATTAGTTAGTTTTATTGGTTTTAGTTTATTATTATTATTAGTTTTTTAGTTTTATTATTATTAATTAGGTTGTTAGTTTTTTATTAGTTTTTATTATTAGTTAGTTATTATTATTATTAGTTAGGTTATTTTATTAATTATTAGTTTTAGGTTTTTATTATTAATTAGTTAATTAGTTATTTATTCATTTTATTATTTATTTTATTATTTTAGTTTATTAGTTTAGTTATGAGTTTTATTTAATTAGTTTAGTTTATTAATTTTTAGTTATTAGTCTTAGTTATTAGGTTTTAGTTATTAGTTTTATTAGTTTTATTTTATTATTATTAGTTAGTTAGTTTTATTTTATTAGTTTGGTTATTTAGTTTTATTATTATTTATTAGTTAGTTTTATTTTATTTAGTTTAGTTATTAGTTTTATTAGTTTATTATCATTATTATTATTATTATTATTATTATTATTATTATTATTATTATCATTCATTATTTAGTTAGTTTTTATTAGTTATTAGTTATTAGTTTATTTATTATTATTAGTTTAGTTATTTAGTTATTATTTTAATTTTAGTTAGTTTTAGTTATTATTAGTTAGTTAGTTATTATTAGTTTTAGTTTATAAGTTATTAGTTTTTTTAGTTATTAGTTTAGTTATTAGTTAGATTATTAATTAGTTATTTAGTTTATTAGTTTTATTTTGTCATTAGTTTTTATAGTTTATTTATTAGTTTAAGTTATTTGTATATTAGTTTATTAGTTTTATTATTTATTATTTTATTATTATTATTTATTAGTTTATTATTATTAGTTATTAGTTTGGTTAGTTTTAGCTATTATTTAATAGTTTTTATTATTAGTTATTAGTTTAGTTATTTAGTTATTTTTATTAGTTTAGTTATTTTGTTTATTAGTTATTTAGATAGTTTTATTATTAGGTTTATTTTTTAGTTATTAGTTTTTTTATTAATTATTTTCTTATTAGTTTAGTTATTTAGTTGAGTTATTTATTATTAGTTTAGTTAGTTATTTTATTAGTTAATAATTAGTTAGTTATTCAGTTTAGTTAATTTATTAGTTAGTTTAATTATTAGTTATTAGTTATTAGTTATTATTTATTAGTTAGTTTTTATCAGTTTTATTTATTTATTTATTATTATTTTTTATTGGTTTATTAGTTAGTTATTATTAGTTAGTTATTGGTTTTATTAGTTTATTAGTTTAGTTATTAGTTATTGGTTTTTGGTTAGTTATTAGTGGTTATTGGTTTAATTTATTGGGTTTAGTTAGTTTTAGTTCTTAGTTAGTTTTTAGTTTTTATTAGTTATTAGTAAGTTTTATGAGTTATTATTATTATTGGTTATTATTTTATTTACTTTCATTTTTATTATTAGTTAGTTTATTTTATTTAGTTCTATTAGTTATTACTTTTTTTAGTTATTACTATTAATTTTTAGTTTAGTTTATTAGTTAGTTATTAGTTATTAGTTTAGTTATTAGTTTAGTTATTTATTATTAGTTTTAGTTTTTTATTATTAGTTAGTTAGTTTAGTTATTAGTTTATTTATTATTAGTTATAATTAGTTAGTTATTTAGTTTTTTTGTTTACTAGTTATTTTATTATTATTAGTTAATTAGTTTTTATTTTATTAGTTTAGTTTATTAGTTATTTAGTTTTTCAATTTAGTTTAGTTTTTTTTAGTTTAGTTTAGATATTTAGATTTTATTATTAGGTTTTAGTTATTTAGTTTATTAGTTTAGTTTTGTTTTTTTTTTAGTTGGTTATTTAGTTTTTATTATTAGGTTTTTAATTTTTAGTTAGTTTAGTTATTAGTTTATTGGTTAGTTTTTAATTTAGTTAGTTTGTTTAGTTAGTTTTATTATATTAGTTAGATATTAGTCTAGTTATTAGTTCAGTTAGTTTATTAGTTAGTTTGGTTATTAGTTTTAGTTATTAGTTATTATTTATTAGTTAGTTTTTATTAGTTTTATTATTTATTTATTATTTTATTATTAGGATTATTAGTTAGTTAGTTAGGAATTTATTATTAGATTATTAGTTTTACTTTAATTTTTTTATAGTTTTAGTTTAGTTAGTTTTAGTTTTTAGTTAGTTTTAGTATTTATTAGTTATTTGTTAATTTTTATTATTTATTATTATTAGTTTAGTTACTTTTTATTATTTATTTAGTTAGTTAGTTTGTTATTTTATTTAGTTTTATTATTATTTTTTTTATTAGTATTTTTTAGTTATTATTAGTTGTAGTTATTAGTTTAGTCATTATTTTATTAGTTAGTTAGTTTTAGTTTTACTTATTAGTTAGTTAGTTTAGTTATTAATTTTAGTTATAGTTTATTAGTTTTTTTAGTTTAGTTATTATTAGTTATTAGTTAGTTAATTTTTAGTTTATTAGTTTAGTTTAGTTTTGTTATTAGTTTTTTAGATTTTATTATTAGGTTTTTAGTTACTTTTAATTATTAGTTTATTAGTTAGTTTTTAGTTTAGTTAGTTTATTTAGTTAGTTTTATTTTATTAGTTATAATAATAATTAATTTATTAATTTTATTAGTTATTAGTTTATTAGTTTTATTAGTTTATTATTATTAGTTATGGTTTATTATGTTTATTAGTTTAGTTTATTAGTTAATTATTAGTTAGTTTTAGTATATTAGTTTTATTAGTTATTTAGTTATTAATTTATTAGTTTATTAATTTTATTAGTTTTTTATTAGTTAGTTATTATTATTTAGTTTATTAGTTAGTTTAATAGTTTATTTAGTTATTAGTTTATTAGGTTTTTAGTTAGTTTAGTTATTTAGTTTAGTTTCTAATTTTAATTTTTTATTAGTTTTATTATTTAGTTATTATTATTAGTTATTAGTTATTATTAGTTATTAGTTATTATTCATTATTAGTTTATTAGTTAGTTAGTTATTATTTATTATTTATTTTATTATTAGTTTAGTTATTAGATTTTTACTTTTATTAGTTATTTATTAGTTATTTATTAGTTATTTATTAGTTTAGTTATTTAATAGTTTAGTTTTTATTAGTTATTAGTTAGTTCTTAATATTAGTTTTAGTTATTATTAGTTAGTTTTTAATTAGTTTATTATCAGTTATTAGTTATTAGTTTTAGTTATTATTATTAGTTATTATTAGTTATTTAGTTTATTATTATTATTATTATTATTATCTATTTTAGTTTATTAGTTTTTTAGGTTTTATTATTAGTTAGTTTAGTTAGTTTTATTAGTTATTAGTTTAGTTATTTAGTTTATTATTATTAGTTATTATTAATTAGTTTATTAGTTAGTTAGTTTAGTTTATTTTTATTATTTACTTATTATTAGTTACTGTTAATTAATTTGGTTATTTTTATTAGTTTTTAGTTTTTTATTTAGTTATTAGTTTTTTAGTTTATTGGTTTACATTATTAAGGTTTTATTAGTTTAGTTAGTTTTAGTTATTAGTTATTATTAGTTTTATTATTTTTATTAGGTTATTAGTTTATTAGTTTATTAGTTATTATTTAGTTATTAGTTTAGTTATTATTAGTTAGTTTAGTTATTAGTTTTTAGATTATTAGTTTAGTTTATTATTTATTAGTTAATTAGTTATTTAATTTATTTATTAGTTAGTTAGTTTTAGTTTTGGTAGTTATTATTATTATTATTATTATTATTATTATTATTATTATTAGTTTATTTATTATTTAGTTATTAGTTTATTAGTTTTTAATTTATTAGTTTTATTAGTTTTAGTTTATTAGTTTAGGTTATTTAGTTATTAGTTTTATTAGTTTATTAATAGTTATTATTTAATTTTTATTAGTTTTAGTTATTATATCTAGTTATTATTATTAGTTATTAGTTTATTGGTTTATTATTATTAGTTATTAGTTTAGTTTAGTTTATTAGGTTTATTATTAGTTTTTATTAGTTAGTTAGTTAGTTTTTATTAGTTAGTTAGTTAGTTTAGTTTTTTATTATTTATTAATTTATTAGTTAGGTTTTTAGTTAGTTAAAAGTTATTAGTAATTAGTTATATTAGTTTTTATTAGTTAGTTAGTTAGTTTAGTTTTTTTATTATTTTTAATTTATTAGTTAGGCTTTTTTTGGTTATTATTTAGTTATTATTTTTTAATTTATTATTAATTTATTTAGTTTATTATTATTAGTTATTAATTAGTTATTTATTATTAGTTTAGTTTTATTAGTTATTTAATTATTAGGTTTAGTTAGTTATTATTAGTTAGTTATTATTAGTTATTAGTTATTAGTTTATTAGTTAGTTAGTTTAGTTTAGTTTATCTATTTTATTTAGTTTTTATTAGTTATTAGTTATTATTATTAGTTTTAGTTTTATTGTGGTTATTAATTTTATTAGTTTATAATAGTTATTGTAGTTTAGGTTTAGGTTTAGTTATTAGTTTTATTAGTTTATTATTATTAGTTTAGTTATTATTAGTTTATTTAATAGTTATTAGTTTTTTAGTTTTTTATTAGTTGGTTATTAGTTTAGTTATTTATTTTTGTTGTTATTATTGGTTATTAGTTATCGGTTATTGGTTAAATTTTTTATAGTTAATTTTAGTTTTAGTTTTAGTTAGTTTTTATTAGTTTTAGTTTAGTTAGTTTTATTAGTTTATTAGTTATTTTTGTTATTATTTATTAGTTATTTAGTTTATTAATTATATATTATTATTTATTTTAATTTTTATTATTAGTTATTTAGTTTAGTTATTAATTTATTATTGGTTATTAATTAGTTATTGGTTAGTTAGTCTTATTAGTTTAGTTCTTTATTATTAGTTATTATTTTATTATTAGTTTAATTAGTTATTTAGTTTTTTATTGGTTTATTAGTTTATTAGTTTTAATTTTATTAATTGGTTAGTTTATTTTATTTAGTTATTAGTTATTATTAGTAAGTTAGTTTATTAGTTAATAGTTATTAGTTTTATTAGTATAGCTAGTTAGTTATTATTAGCTATTTTTTAGTTTTTTATTAGTTAGTTTATTATTATTATTAGTTTAGTTTATTTATTATTAGTTATTAGTTTTTAAGATAATTTTTATTAGTTATTAGTTAATATTAGTTATTTTTATTTATTATTAGTTTTATTAGTTAGTTATTAGTTAATAGTTTATTTTTTATTATTAGTTATTAGTTTAGTTAGTTATTAGTTTAGTTATTATTAGTTATTTATTAGTTATTAGTTTGTTATTTATCTAGTTAGTTTTTTTACTTTATAATTAATTATTAGTCTTTATTATTTAGTTAGTTATTAATTTCTTAATTTAATTATTTATTTTTTAGCTTATTTATTATTTATTCATTTAGTTATAAGTTACTAGTTTAGTTTTATTAGTATAATTACTAGTTATTTAGTTTATTATTGGTTAATTTTCTAGTTTTTATTAGTTATTAATTATTATTAGTTTATTAGTTTTTTATTAGTTTTATTAGTTTATTAGTTATTATTAATTAGTTATTTAGTTTAGTTTATTAGTTATTTTAGTTATTAGTTTTATTTTTAGTTAGTTATTATTATTTGTTTATTAGTTATTTAGTTATTAGTTATAGTTATTAGTTTTTTTATTGGTTATTAGTTTATTATTTTTTATTGGTTTTCATTATTTATTAGTTATTTTGGTTATTATTATAGTTATTAATTTATATTAGATTTTAGTTTAGTTATTATTACTTAGTTAGTTAAGTTCTTAGTTTAGTTATTAGTTTTAGTTTGTTATTAGTTATTATTATTAATTAGTTTTTAGTTTATTATTATTTTAGTTATTATTAGTTATTAGTTATTATTTTATTAGTTTAGTTATTAGTTTGTTAGTTTAGTCAGTTTAGGTATTAGTTTAGTTATTAATTTAATTATTAGGTTTGATTTATTTTATTAGTTTTTAGTTTTTATTAGTGATTAGTTTTATTAGTTTTAGTTAGTTATTATTATTATTATTAGTTTTGGTAATTAGTTTAGTTATTAGTAATTAGTTTAGTTAGTTTAGTTTTTATTATTTAGTTTTAACTTTTAGTTTAAGTTATTAGTTATTAGTTTTAGTTAGTTATTTGTTTATTAGTTATTTAGTTATTTATTATTTTTATTATTTAGTTTATTAAGTTTTATTAATTATTAGTTAAGTTATTTAATTATTATTATTAGTTGGTTAGTTTATTATTTTATTAGTTTATTAGTTAGTTATTATTTTTTAGTTATTAGGTTTAGTTATTAGTTTTTGGTTTATTATTATTATTTATTTTATTAGTTCATTAATTTATTATTTAGTAATTTAGTTTAATTATTAGTTGGTTATTATTAGTTTTATTATTATTTTTTAGTTATTAGGTTTAGTTTAGTTAGTTTTATTTAGTTATTAGTTTATTATTTATTATTGGTTAGTTATTAGTTTTAGTTATTGGTTTTATTAGTTATTGGGTTATTTATTTTATTGGTTATTAGTTAGTTATTATTAGTTTAGTTTAGTTTATTTAGTTTTTAGTTAGTTTTTATTAGTTTAGGTAGTTTTTGTTAGTTTAGGTATTAGTTTATTAGATATTTATTAGTTATTTATTTTTTAGTTTATTTTTTATTAGTTTTTTTAGTTTAGTTTAGTTTAGTTATTTATTTTTTATTTTTTTATTAATTTTTTTTGGTTTAGTTTAGTTAATTTTTTATTAGTTTTTAGTTTTTAGTTTATTATTATTAGTTTTATTAGTTATTTTTATTAGTTAGTTAGTTATTTAATTATTATTAGTTATTAGTTTAGTTAATTTTTATTAGTTATTAGTTAGTTTTATTAGTTTAGTTATTAGTTTAGATAGTTAGTTTTATTAGTTTTAGTTATTATTTTATTAGGTTTTAGTTAGTTATTATTTAGTTATTTAGCTTATTAATTTTAATTCATTAGTTATTTAGGTTTTAGTTTATTAGATATTAGTTGGTTTAGTTTTTTAGTTATTATTAGTTTAGTTATTATTTTTTATTAGTTTTAGGTTCAATTTTAGTTAGTAATTTATGTTTTTAGTTTTATTATTAGTTTAGTTATTGGTTTTATTTATTTAGTTATTAGTTTATTAGTTATTAGTTATTATTAGGTTTAGTTATTAATTATTTTTAGTTGGTTTTATTATTATTGTTAGTTATTATTAGTTAATTTTAGTTTATTAGGTTTTATTAGTTATTATTAGTTTTAGTCATTATTATTTATTAAATAGTTTAGTTAATTATTAATTATTTTATTAGTTATTAGTTATTTTTATTATTAGTTATTATTATTAGTTTTATTAGTTTATTAGTTTAGTTAGTATTAGTTAGTTTGGTTATTAGTTTATTAGTTTAGTTTATTAGTTTTTATTAGTTATTATTAGTGATTAGTTATTAGGTTAGTTAGTTTTATTAGTTACTATTTATTATTATTATTAGTTAGTTTTGTTATTACTTTAGTTTATTATATTAGCTTTATTAGTTAGTTATTTTAGGTTTAGTTAGTTATTTGTTTTTAATTTAGTTTAGTTTTTATTAGTTTAGTTAGCTAGGTTATTAGTTAGTTATTAGTTAGTTAGTTTATTAGTTTATTAGTTTAATTATTAGTTATTAGTTAGATTATTAGTTTTAGTTATTTTAGTATTAGTTTTATTTATTTAGTTATTAGTTATTAGTTATTTATGTTTAGTTATTAGTTTAGTTTAGTTAGTTTTTTTAGTTTAGTTTATTTAATTAGTTTATTTAGTTTTAGTTATTATTATTTAGTTATTAGTTTATAAGTTTTATTAGTTTTATTTTGTTTTTATTAGTTATTAGTTTAGTTATTTAGTTATTAGTTATTATTAGTTTTTATTAGTTAGTTAGTTTAGTTATTATTTAGGTTTTATTATTAGTTATTTGGTTATTATTAGTTTAGTTTTAGTTATTATTAGTTTTTAGTTTATTAGATTTATTATTTAGTTTATGTTTTAGTTTTTAGGTTTTATTATTTATTAGTTATTAGTTTAGTTACTATTATTAGTTTTAGTTTAGTTATTATTAGTTATTTAGTTTAGTTAGTTATAATTATTAGTTATTTATTAGTTATTAGTTTAGGTTAGTTTATTAGTTTTAGTTGGGTTTTATTGGTTTATTATTTATTAGTTATTTAGTTATTTAGTTATTCATTTATTAGTTAGTTATTTTATTTATTATTAGGTTTAGTTTTTAGTTTTTTTAGTTTATTAGTTTTATTAGTTTATTATTATGGTTATTAGTTTATTGGTTATTATTATGGTTTAATTTTTTAGTTTATTAGTTTATTAGTTTATTATTAGTTGGTTTTTTAGTTAGTTTTTTGGTTTAGTTATTTTTTAGTTTTAGGTTTTTTATTATTTAGTTATTATTTAATAGTTAGTTAGTTGTTATTAGTTTTATTATTAGTTTAGTTATTAGTTTTTAGTTATTAGTTTATTAGTTTTTATTAGTTTTATTAGTTAGTTTATTATTTAGGTTTTTAGATTTTATTATTATTATTATTATTATTATTATTATTATTATTATTATTATTATTATTTAGTTATTGGTTTTTAGTTAGTTATTATTAGTTATTAGTTTTAGTTTATTATTTATTAAGGTTTTATTATTAGTTATTATTAGTTAGTTTTAGCTTTTATTTTTAGGTTTTTTAGTTATTATTATTTGCTATTAGTTATTTAGTTTATTTAGTTTTAGCTTTTAGTTTTTATTAGTTTTATTTAGTTATTTAGTTTTAGTTAGTTTTATTTATTAGTTTATTAGATTATAATTATTACTTAGTTTGTTTTTTTATTTTATTAGTTAGTTTTTTGTTTAGTAAGTTTAGTTTATTATTAGGTTTACTTTTTATTAGTTTATTAATTATTAGTTTAATTAGTTTAGTTTACTAGTTTGATTCATTTTAGTTTTATTATTTTAACTTTATTATTATTATTAAATTATTATTAATTATTTTAATTATTATTAGTTATTATTAGGTTGTTTTATTAGTTTTTATTATTAGTTATTTATTATTTTTTGTTAGTTATTAGTTAGTTTTAGTTAATATTTATTCGTTAGTTAGTTAGTTTATTATTATTAGTTTTATTACTTATTAGTTTAGTTATTAGGTTTTATTAGTTTTATTAGTTTTTTTAGTTAGTTTATTATTTAGTTTTTTAGGTTTATTATTATTATTATTATTATTATTATTATTATTATTATTATTATTATTATTATTATTATTATTATTATTATTATTTAGTTATTGGTTTTTAGTTAGTTATTATTAGTTATTAGTTTAAGTTTATTAATTATTTAGGTTTTATTAGTTATTAGTTATTATTAGTTAGTTTTATTTTTACTTTTAAAGTTTTTTAGTTATTATTATTAGCTATTAGTTATTTAGTTTATTTAGTTTTCGTTTTTAGTGGTTTATTTAGTTATTAGTTTTTTTAGTTGGTTTTATTTATTTTTGTTTAATTTTATTATAATTATTACTTAGTTAGTTTTTTGTTTACTAAGTTTAGTTTATTATTGTCATAGTTTTATTAGTTTACTAATTATTAGTTTTATTAGTTTAGTTTACTAGTTTGATTCATTTTTAGTCTTATTATTTTAAGTTTATTATTATTAAATTATTATTAGTTATTTTATTTATTATTAATTATTATTAGTTATTTATTATTTTTTGTTTGTTATTAGTTAGTTTTTTAGTTATTTTAGTTATTAGTTAGTTATTATTTTTATTAGTTATTAGTTTTTTGGGTTTAGTTTATTAGTTATTTATTATTAGTTATTAGTTTATTAGTTTAGGTTTTTTTTGGTTTTTTATTATTATTATTATTAGTTAATTTTTTAATTTATTATTATCAGTTAGTTAGCTATTAGTTAGTTTTAGGTTAGTTTTTTTATTTGTTATTATTAGGTTTATTATTTATTAGTTTTTTAGGTTATAATTTTAGTTTTTAGTTTATTAGTTTATTATTATTAGTTTTTAGTTATTATTTTTAGTTTATTATTACTATTATTCGTTATTAGTTATTAGTAGTTTTATTATTAGTTAGTTTTATTAGTTTATTAGTTATTAGTTATGAGTTTAGTTTTTTATTTGGTTATTATTATTAGTTTTTAGTTAGTTTTTATTTTTAGTTAGTTAGTTATTAGTTATTAGTTTAGTTATTTAGCTATTATTAGTTTAGTTATTATTACTAGTTATTAGGTTTTTAGTTAGTTATTATTAGTTTTAGTTATTAGTTATTATTAGTTAAGTTGTTAGTTTATTATTAGTTATTAGTTTAGTTTTATGAGTTACTTATTAGTTATAATTAGTTTTATTATTAATAATTATTATTTTATTATTTATTAGTTAGTTATTATCAGTTTTATTAGTTATTTATTAGTTTTGAAATATTAGTTTTTTATTGTATTTTTTATTATTTTTTGTTAGATATTAGTTTTTTTATTGGTTATTATTAGTTTTAGTTTGGTTATTGGTTGGTTATTAGTTATTAATTTATTTGGTTATTAATTAATTATTATAGTTATTATTATTAGTTTTTTAATTTTTATTTTATTAGTTATTAATTTATTTATTTTTTATTTTAGTTATTATTTATTAGTTATTATTACTTGTTAGTTTAGTTAGTTATTATTATTAGAATAAGTTTTAGTTATTAGTTTTTTTTGTTATTAGTAGTTTAATTTTTATTGGTTATTATTTGATTATTAGTTGGTTATTAGATAGTTTAGTTATTAATTTTTTAGTTTATTATTAGTTAATTATTTATTTTATTAATTAGTTATTAGTTTTTAGTTATTAATATTAGTTTTAGTTATTATTATTTTTATTATTATTATTATTATTATTAGTTTAGTTTATTTAGTTATTAGTTGGTTATTAGTTATTTTATTATTGGTTTAGTTTTAGTTATTTTAGTTTTATAGTTTATTAATTTATTCTTATTAATTATTTATTATTAGTTATTATTATTAATTGGTTTAGTTTAGTTATTTTACTTAGTATATTATTATTAGGTTTAAGTTTAATTATTAGTTAGTTTTAATTTAGTTATTTAGCTATTAATTAGGTTTAGTTTTTTTTTATTAGTTTGTTATTATTGGGTTATTATTAGTTAGTTTATTATATTTTTTATTATTTTAGTTTTATTAGTTTATTATTTATTAGTTAGTTATTAATTTATTTATTATTGTTGTTATTATTATTAGTTTATTTATTATTATTTTATTATTTTAATTATTTAGTTATTTAGTTATTTAGTTTAATTAGTTTTTAGTTATTATTAGTTTTTTATTAGTTTTATTAATTATTATTAGTTAATTTTATTATTATTAGTTTTACTAGTTTTAGTTTATTTATTAGTTATTAATTTTATTAGTTTAGTTTTTTAGTTATTATTAGCTTTAGTTATTAGTTTAATTTTTAATTATTCTTGGTTTAGTTATTATTTGTTTAGTTTAGATTATTTATTTTTATTATTAGTTTTTTTTTAGTTATATATTAGTTTTATTTATTAGTTATATTATTAGTTTATTATTTATTAGTTATTAATTAGTTAATTATTAGTTATTTTTTATTTATTATTATTAGTTATTAGTTTATTGGTTATTAATTTTATTATTATTGGTTTTATTAGTTTAGTTTTTTTTAGTTATTATTATTATTATTAGTTAGTTTAATTGGTTTATTTGGTTTTTATTAGTTTTATTAGTTTATTTGGTTTTTAATTTTATTAATTAGTTAGTTTATTATTATTTGTTTATTATTATTATTAGTTGGTTTATTATTATATTTATTAGTTTTTTTATTAGTATTTGGTTATTTATTATTAGCTATTTTTAGTTTTTTTATTAGTTAGTTATTATTATTATTTAGTTTATTTATTTTATTTATTAGTTTTTTTAGATAATTTTTTGGTTATTAGTTAATATTAGTTATTTTTTTATTTATTTCTTTTTTTATGGTTAGTTATTAGTTAATAGTTTATTTTTTATTATTAGTTATTAGTTTAGTTAGTTATTAGTTTAGTTATTATTAGTTATTTATTAGTTATTAGTTTATTTATTTATCTAGTTAGTTTTTTACTTTATAATTAATTATTAGTCTTTATTATTTAGTTAGTTATTAATTTCTTAGTTTAGTTATTTATTTTTTAGCTTATTTATTATTTATTCATTTAGTTATAAGTTACTAGTTTAGTTTTATTAGTATAATTACTAGTTATTTAGTTTATTAGGTTAATTTTTTGGTTTTATTGGTTATTAATTATTATTAGTTTATTAGTTTTTTATTAGTTTTATTGGTTATTAGTTATTATTAGTAATTATTATTAATTAGTTATTTAGTTAGTTATTATTATTAATTAGTTTTATTTTTATTAGTTATTATTATTTGTTTATTAGTTATTTGGTTATTAGTTATGGTTATTGGTTTTAGTTATTATTAGTTATTAGTTTATTAGTTTATTAGTTTTCATTATTTATTAGTTATTTTAGTTATTATAGTTATTAGCTATTAATTATATTAGGTTTTAGTTTAGTTATTATTACTTAGTTAGTTAAGTTCTTAGTTTAGTTATTAGTTTTTAGTTTGTTATTAGTTATTATTATTAATTAGTTTTTAGTTTATTATTATTTTAGTTATTATTAGTTATTAAGTTATTAGTTATTGTTATTAGTTTAGTTATTAGTTTGTTAGTTTAGTCAGTTTAGGTATTAGTTTAGTTATTAATTTAATTATTAGGTTTGATTTATTTTATTAGTTTTTAGTTTTTATTATTGATTAGTTTTATTGGTTGGTTTTAGTTATTAGTATTATTATTAGTTTTGGTAATTAGTTTGGTTATTATTTTTTAGTTAGTTTAGTTTTTTATTATTTAGTTTTAACTTTTAGTTTAAGTTATTAGTTATTAGTTTTAGTTAGTTATTATTTATTAATTAGTTATTTAGTTATTTATTATTTTTATTATTTAGTTTATTAAGTTTTTAATTATTAGTTGGTTATTTAATTTATTAGTTTATAAGTTGGTTAGTTTTTTTATTATTAGTTTATTGGTTAGTTATATTTTTTGGTTATTAGTTTAGTTATTTGGTTTATTATTATTTATTTTTATTAGTTAATTAGTTATTATTTAGTAATTTAGTTTAATTATTAGTTAGTTATTATTAGTTTTATTATTTTTTTAGTTATTAGGTTTAGTTTTATTTAGTTATTAGTTTATTATTTATTATTAGTTAGTTATTAGTTTATTAGTTATTAGTTTTTATTAGTTATTAGGTTATTTATTTATTAGTTATTAGTTAGTTATTATTAGTTTAGTTTAGTTTATTTAGTTTTTAGTTAGTTATTATTAGTTTAGTTAGTTTTTTTAGTTAGTTTTATTAGTTTATGGTTATTTATTTAGTTTTATTTAGTTTTTTTACTAGTTTTATTATTTATTAGTTATTAGTTTAGTTATTTATTTATTTTTTATTTTTTATTAATTTTTTTAGTTTAGTTTAGTTAATTTTATTAGGTTTTTTAGTTTTTAGTTTATTAGTTTATTATTATTAGTTTTATTAGTTATTTTTATTAGTTTGTTAGTTATTTAGTTATTATTAGTTATTAGTTTAGTTAATTTTTATTAGTTTTAATTATTAGTTAGTTTTATTAGTTTAGTTATTCTTTTTATTAGTTTTAGTTATTATTTTATTAGGTTTTAGCTAGTTATTATTTAGTTATTTAGTTTATTAATTTTAATTCATTAGTTATTTAGGTTTTAGTTTATTAGATATTAGTTAGTTTAGTTTTTAGTTATTATTAGTTAGTTATTGAGTTATTAGTTTCATTAGTTTTAGGTTCAATTTTAGTTAGTTATTTATGTTTTTAGTTTTATTATTAGTTTAGTTATTAGGTTTTTATTTATTTAGTTATTAGTTTATTAGTTATTAGTTATTATTAGGTTTAGTTATTAATTATTTTTAGTTGGTTTTATTATTATTGTTAGTTATTTGTTTAATTTATTAGTTAGTTATTATTAGTTAATTTTAGTTTATTAGGTTTTATTAGTTATTATTAGTTTTAGTCATTATTATTTATTAAATAGTTTAGTTAATTATTAATTATTTTATTAGTTATTAGTTATTTTTATTTTTATTATTATTAGTTTTTTTATTAGTTTTGGTTTAGTTAGTATTAGTTAGTTTGGTTATTAGTTTATTAGTTTAGTTTATTAGTTTTTTATTGGTTATTTATTATTGGTTATTAGTTAGTTAGTTTTTATTAGTTACTATTTGTTGTATTATTAGTTAGTTTTGTTATTTTTAGTTTATTATATTAGCTTTTTAGTTGGTTATTTTTTAGTTTTATTGGTTTATTTGTTTTTTAATTTAGTTTAGTTTTTATTAGTTTAGTTAGCTAGGTTATTAGTTAGTTATTAGTTAGTTAGTTTATTAGTTTATTAGTTTAGTAATTATTTATTAGTTATTAGTTAGTTTATTAGTTTTAGTTATTTTAGTATTAGTTATTTATTAATTTAGTTATTAGTTATTAGTTATTTATCTTTAGTTATTAGTTTAGTTTAGTTAGTTTTTTAGTTTAGTTTATTTAATTAGTTTATTTAGTTTTAGTTATTATTATTTAGTTGTTAGCTTATTAGTTTTATAAGTTTTATTAGTTTTATTAGTTTTATTAGTTATTTACTTAGTTACTTAGTTATTAGTTATTATTAGTTTTTTATTAGTTAGTCAGTTTAGTTATTATTTAGGTTTTATTATTATTAGTTAATAGGTTTATTAGTTTAGTTTTAGTTATTATTAGTTTTTTTGGTTTTATTAGATTTATTATTTAGTTTGTGTTTTAGTTTTTTGGTTTTATATTTATTAGTTATGGTTTAGTTACTATTATTAGTTTTAGTTTAGTTATTAGTTATTTTAGTTTTAGTTGGTTATTAATTATTGGTTATTTATTGGTTAGTTTTATTAGTTTATTAGTTTATTAGTTATTAGTTATTTATTAGTTATTTAGTTATTTAGTTATTTATTTATTAGTTAGTTATTTTATTAATTATTAGGTTTAGTTATTAGTTTTATTTGTTTATTAGTTTTATTAGTTTATTATTATTAGTTATTAGTTATTTATTATTAGTTATTAGTTATTAGTTTTAGTTTTTAGTTTATTAGTTTTATTAGCTATTATTAGTTAGTTTTTAGTTAGTTTTTAGTTTAGTTATTAGTTTTAGTTTTAGGTTTTTATTATTTAGTTATTTTTTATTAGTTAATTAGTTAGTTTATTATTATTAGTTTCATTAGTTATTAGTTTAGTTATTAGTTTATTAGTTTTTATTAGTTTTTATTAGTTTTATTGGTTAGTTTATTATCTAGTTTTTTTAAGTTTTATTATTATTTATTATTATTATTATTATTATTATTTATTTGGTTATTGGTTTTAGTTGGTTATTATTGGTTATTAGTTTAAGTATATTAATTATTTAGGTTTTATAGTTGTTAGTAATTATTAGTTAGATTTAGTTTTAGTTTTAAGGTTTTTTAGTTATTATTATTGTTTATAAGTTATTTAGTTTATTTAGTTTTGGTTTTTAGTTTTTATTTATTTTATTTGTCATTAGGTTTTTTAGTTAGTTATATTTATTAGTTTATTATTATTATTATTATTACTTAGTTAGTTTTTATTTTATTAGTTAGTTTTTGTTTAGTAAGTTTAGTTTATTATTAGGTTTACTTTTTATTAGTTTATTAATTATTAGTTTAATTAGTTTAGTTTACTAGTTTGATTCATTTTTAGTTTTATTATTTTAACTTTATTATAATTAAATTATTATTAATTATTTTAATTATTATTAGTTATTATTAGGTTGTTTTATTAGTTTTTATTATTATTGTTATTTATTATTTTTTTGTTATTATTAGTTAGTTTTAGTTATTATTTAATAGTTAGTTAGTTAGTTTATTATTATTAGTTTTATTAATTATTAGTTTAGTTATTAGGTTTTATTAGTTATTAGTTTATTAGTTTTTATTAGTTTTTTTAGTTTTATTAGTTAGTTTATTATTTAGGTTTTTAGGTTTATTATTATTATTATTATTATTATTATTATTATTATTATTATTATTATTTAGTTATTAGTTTTTAGTTAGTTATTATTAGTTTAAGTTTATTAATTATTTAGGTTTTATTAGTTATTAGTTATTATTAGTTAGTTTTAATTTTAGTTTTAAGGTTTTTTAGTTATTATTATTAGCTATTTAGTTAACTTAGTTTTAGTTTTTAGTTTTTATTAGTTTTATTTAGTTATTAAGTTTTTTAGCTAGTTTTATTTATTAGTTTTATTTATTATTATTATTAATTTAGTTAGTTTTGTTTACTAAGTTTAGTTTATTATTAGGTCATAGTTTTTATTAGTTTACTAATTATTAGTTTTATTAGTTTAGTTTACTAGTTTGATTCATTTTTTTTTTATTAAGTTTATTATTATTAAATTATTATTAGTTATTTTAATTATTATTAATTATTATTAGGTTATTTTATTTGTTTTTATTATTAGTTATTTATTATTTTTTGTTAGTTATTAGTTAGTTTTAGTTATTAGTTTAGTTATTAGTTAGTTATTAGTTTTATTAGTTATTAGTTTTAGGTTTAGTTTATTAGTTATTTATTATTATTAGTTTATTAGTTTAGGTTTTTAGTTTTTATTAGTTATTATTATTATTAGTTCATTTTTTAGTTTATTCTTATTAGTTAGTTAGCTATTAGTTAGTTTTCAGCTTAGTTTTTTATTTTTTATTATTAGGTTTATTATTTATTAGTTTTTTTGTTATAGTTTTAGTTTTTAGTTTATTAGATTATTATTATTAGTTTTTAGTTATTATTTTTAGTTTATTATTACTATTATTATTAGTTATTAATTATTATTAGTTTTATGATTAGTTAGTTTTATTAGTTTTAGTTATGGTTGAGTTTAGTTTTTTATTTGGTTATTATATTAGTTTTAGTTGGTTTTTTTTTTGGTTGGTTAGTTATTGGTTATTAGTTTAGTTATTTATTTATTATTAGTTTAGTTATTATTACTAGTTAGGTTTTAGTTAGTTATTATTAGTTTTAGTTATTAGTTTTAGTTATTAGTTACTATTAGTTAAGTTGTTAGTTTTGTATTAGTTATTAGTTTAGTTTTATTAGTTATTTATTAGTTATAATTAGTTTTATTATTAATTATTATTATTATTAGTTAATTATTATCAGTTTTATTAGTTATTTATTAGTTTTTTGAAATATTAGTTTTATTGTATTTTTTATTATTTTCGTTAGATATTAGTTTTTATTAGTTATTATTAGTTTTAGTTTTTAGTTATTATTAGTTGGTTATTAGTTATTAGTTATTTAGTTATTAATTAATTATTATAGTTATTATTATTATTAATTTTTATTTTTTATTTTATTAGTTATTAATTAATTTATTTATTTTAGTTATTATCAATTTATTAGTTATTATTACTTATTAGTTTAGTTAGTTATTATTATTAGCAATAAGTTTTAGTTATTAGTTTTTATTAGTTATTAGTTTAATTTTATTAGTTATTATTTGATTATTATTAGTTAGTTATTAGATAGTTTAGTTATTAATTTTTAGTTTATTATTAGTTAATTATTTATTTTATTAGTTAGTTATTAGTTTTTAGTTATTAATATTAGTTTTAGTTATTATTATTTTTATTATTATTATTATTATTATTATTAGTTTAGTTTATTAGGCTAGTTATTAGTTAGTTATTAGTTATTTTATTATTATTAAGTTTAGTTTTATAGTTTATTAATTTATTATTATTATTAATTATTTAGTTTATTATTAGTTATTATTATTAATTAGTTAGTTAGTTTAGTTATTAGTTATTTACTTAGTATATTATTATTAGGTTTAAGTTTAATTATTAGTTAGTTTTAATTTAGTTATTTAGCTATTAATTAGTTAGTTTAGTTATTTTTTTAGTTATTAGTTTGTTATTATTAGTTATTATTAGTCTAGTTTATTATTATTTTTATTATTTTAGTTTTATTAGTTTATTAGTTTATTAGTTAGTTATTAATTTATTTATTATTTTAGTTATTATTATTAGTTTATTTATTATTATTTTTATTATTTCAATCATTTAGTTATCTAGTTATTTAGTTTAATTAGTTTTTAGCTATTATTAGTTTTTTTATTAGTTTTATTAATTATTATTAGTTCATTTTATTATTATTAGTTTTATTAGTTTTAGTTTATTTATTAGTTATTAGTTTTATTAGTTTAGTTTTTTAGTTATTAGCTATTATTAGTTTAGTTATTAGTTTAATTTTTAATTATTCTTGGTTTAGTTATTATTTGTTTAGTTTTTAGATTATTAGTTATTAATTTTTATTATTAGTTAGTTTTTTTAGCTTATATATTAGTTATTATAATTATTAGTTTATTATTATTAGTTTTTATGTTTATTAGTTATTAATTTAGTTAGTTTACTTATTAGTTTCATTTTTTAATTTTTAGTTAATTATTTTGTTTATTATTTAGTTATTATTATTAGTTATTAATTATTTATTATTATTATTTTTTTATTTATTTTTTAGTAATTAGTTATTAGTTTTTTATTATTAGTTATTAGATATTAGTTTTAATTATTATTATTAGTTAGTTATTAGTTGGTTTATTATTAATTATTTATTTATTTATTAGTTTATTAGTTTAGTTATTAGGTTTTATTAGTTATTTAGTTTAGTTATTTTTATTAGTTATTAGTTTAGTTTATTAGTTTATTATTTTTTAGTTAATTTATATTTATTATTATTATTTATTAGTTATTAGTTAGTTTTTATTTATTTATTAATTATTATTAATTAGTTATTATTATTAGTTAATTAGTAGTTTAGTTTATTATAAGTTATAAGTCTTATAGTTAGTTATTAGTTTAGTTTGTTAGTTAGTTTTATTAGTTTGGTTAGTTATTATTATTAATTATTAGTTAGTTATTATTAGTTATTATTAGTTGGTATTTAATATTAATTTATTTTGATTTTTTATTAGTCTTATTAGTTATTAGTTAGTTAGTTTATTATTAGTTAATTATTAGTTTAAGTTTATTAGTTTTTTTATTAGTTAGTTTAGTTATTAGTTAGTTATTAGTTATTTACTCTATTATTAATTTTTAGTTTATAGTTTTGTTTAGTTTATTACTATTATTTTTTTATTATTATTATTATTATTATTATTATTATTATTATTATTATTATTATTAGTTTATTAGTTTTAGGTTTAGGTTTATTAGTTTTTTAGTTATTAGTTTTATTTGTTTTTTAGTTTTTAGTTTTATTAGTTAGTTATTATTATTATTATTTATTAGTTTAGTTATTTTATTAGTTTATTATTAGTTATTAGTTAGTTAGTTATTATTAGTTTTTTAATTTAATTATTAGTTATTAGTTTATTTAATTTTTATTAGTTTTATTATTAGTTTATTAGTTCAATTATTATTAGTTAGTTTTAGTTTATTAGTTATTTGGTTTAGTTATTAGTTTTGTTAGTTTTATTAGTTAGTTTATTTATTTTATTATTAGTTTATTAGTTTACTATTTTAGTTTTTAGTTATTTATTTATTATTATTAGTTTGGGTTATTATTAGTTTAGTTATTTATTAGTTTATTATTTTAGTTATTAGTTATTATTAGTTAGTTAATTTTTAGTTATTCATTTAGGTTATTAGTTAGTTAGTTTTTAATAGTTTAATAGTTTATTAGTTTAGTATTAGTTGTAGTTAGTTATTTATTAGTTAGTTAGTTTTATTAGTTAGTTTTATTAGTTTATTATTAATAATTTGTTAGTTTATTAGTTTATTAGTTTTCAAGGTTTTATTAGTTATTAATTTTATTTTAGTTATTAGGTTTTAGTTTATTAGTTTAAGTTTAGTTTTAGTTTTATTAGTTTTATTATTCGTTATTTAGTTAGTTATTAGTTTTATTAGTTTTAGTTATTATTAGTTTATTTGTTTTTATTATT
>CM038225.1:95696999-95864184 GCA_021442155.1 Cymbidium sinense
TTTTAGATTAGTTTTAGTTTTATTTTATTTTTAGGATTAGGTTTTATTTTTATTTTTATCTTTAGGTTTAAGTTTAGGTTTTTATTTTACTTTTTTAGGTTTATGTTTTAGGTTTTTATTTTAGGTTTTATTTATTAATTTAGGTTTAGGTTTATTTTTAGTTTATTTTATTTTATTTAGTTTAACGTTTAAGTTTAGTTTATTTTAGGTTTAAGTTTAGGTTTTATTTATTTTATTTTAGGTTTAGGTTTATTTTATTTTATTAATTTTAGGTTTAGGTTTTTTTTTTAGTTTAGGGTTTTATTTATTTTATTTTGGGTTTAGGTTTATTTTTAGTTTACATTTTATGTTTAAGTTTTTATTTTATTTTATTTTAGGTTTATTTTATTTTTATTTTATGTTTTATTTTTTTTATTAAGGTTTTTTATTTTTTTGGTTTATTTTATTTTTTTTAGTTTAGTTTAGGTTTTATTTATTTTATTTTAGTTTTGTTTTATTTTTATTTTATTTTTTTAGGTTTAGTTTAAGTTTGGTTTAGTTTAGGTTTTAGTTTAGGTTTTATTATATATTTTTAATTTATTTAGCTTTAGGTTTTAATTTTTAAAATTTTATTTAGTTTAGGGTTAGGTTTTAGGTTTTGGTGTTTAGGATTAGTGGTGGGGTTAGGGTTTAGGGTTTAGGGTTTGGGGTTGTAGGGTTTATGATTTTAGGGTTTAGGGTTTAGGTTTGTAGTTTATTTTAGGGTTTAGGTTTTAGGTTTAGGTTTAGGGTTTAGGGTTTAGTATTTTAGGTTTAGGATTTGATTTAGGGTTATAGGTTTAGGGTTAGAGTTATTATTATTTATTTTTTAAAATTAAGTAAACTCATTGATTTAGGTTTATTTAGTTTATTTTTTATTTATTTTAGTATATTTTATTTTTTTTATTTTAATTTAGGTTTATTTATATTTTATTTAAGTTAGTTTATTTATTTTAGTTTAGGTTTTTTTCGTTTAGTTTTTAGGTTTAGGTTTAGGTTTTAGTTTATTTTTTTAGTTTAGTTTTATTTTTATTTTATTTTTTAGGTTTTAGTTTTATTTTTTATTTTTCGGTTTAGGTTAAGGTTTTTATTTTATTTTTTTAGGTTTAAGTTTTAGGTTTTTATTTTATGTTTATTTTTGAGTTTAATTTTTAGTTTAGGTTTAGGTTTATTTTTAGTTTATTTCATTTTATTTAGTTTAGGTTTAGGTTTAGGTTTAGTTTATTTTAGGTTTAGGATTAGGTTTTATTTATTTTAGTTTTTATGTTTAGGTTTTATTTTATTTTTTTTATTTTAGGTTTTTTTTTTTGAGTTTAGGGTTTAAGTTTTATTTTAGGTTTATTGTTTAAGTTTATGTTTTTATTTAGTTTTTATTTTATTTTATTTTAGGTTTGTTTTTATTATTATTTTTGTTTTAGTCTTTTACTTTGTTTAAGTTTTTTTTATTGTTTTTAGTTTAGTTTAAGTTTTTATTTATTTTATTTTATGTTAGTTTTTATTTTTTATTTTATTTTCTTTATAGGTTTATGTTTAGTTTAGGTCCAAGTTTAGGTTTTAGTTTATGTTTTATTTTATTTTATTTTATTATTTTCTTTAATTTAAATTTTTTATTTTATTTTAGGTTTTATTTAATTTAGATTTCAATTTATTTAAGAGTTTAGGGTTTAGGTTTAGGGTTTAGGGTTTAGGGTCTTGGAGTAGGGTTTAGGGAGCTTTTGAGGGAATGATGAAAGGTTTAGTGGAGTTTTAGTGGTTCCATGGTTTAGTTTAGGTTTCAACGTGATTCATGTTTAGCCAGGGTTTTGGTTTAGGTTTTGGGTGGTTAGGGTTTAGTGTAGGATTTAGGTTTTGGGTTTAGTTTAGGGTTTAGGGTAGTTTAGGAGTTTTGGTAGTTGGGTTTAAGGTTTAGGGTTTAAGTTTAGGGTTTAAGGTTTATATGGTTTTATGGTTTAAGGTTTATGGTTTAGGGTTTAAGGTAAGGGTTTTAGGATTTAGGGTTTAGGGTGAGCTCTACCCTTATACAACCCGGAATATGAAAGAATAATTATAACCGTATTAAATGCTATGGGGTCTTCTTTCTTCATATCTCCATTTCTGATTTGGTTCCTTCTTTCATTTGGATGGTGCTTGCTTCAAAGGCATCACAGGCAACTCTAGGACAAAGCCTTCTATCCAATGCTCATCCTAATCCCTCACATCACTATTCCTAAATCCTATTGCAAAAATTACATTTATGTGAGGAAAGTAAATCTAACTACACCTGCAAAATAGAGGTTAGCTAAATATAAATATAATCCCAAGCAGTTGTATTTATAATTTGGACTTAGCACCCTACATATGGGTAACTAAGCCCACCTATCCTAACTTGGATTATGCTTAAGGATTTTAGCAACTTGCAAAAAGAGCATTCACATTTATTTTTAAGTATCCCTTAAGCATAATCCCTTGCAAAAAATATGATTAGGTTAATATTGGCCTATCATCTAGTCTACAAAGCATACACCCTAATATCCAATCTAAAATAATACATCATAAAACAAAACATACATCACAGCATACATAACTTAGAGGTAGAAGTGGTGACTTAATTCTAATGTGTATAAAGGCTTGTGTGGTAAGTCTTGTTAGGCATTAGTGTTGTATTTTCTAAGTGTAGAAGGATTCAATTTAACATGGAAGGTTGATTTCACATGAAGTAGTTTAATTGATTTGAGAATTTTAATTTGTGTATTTTTTTCATTTGATTACACTTAGCAACTAAGTGTTATAAAGAGAGGAAAAGAGGATTGCCCTCTTTCATCCCTACCTTAAGTCACTTTCTAAACTATTTTAATTTGCTTTAGTTCTCTTTAGTGAATGACTTACTAAATGATTTAATTAATCCTTAGTTTAGGTTCACTTTAAATAATCATATTCAAAATGAAAGGCATTTTAAGATTAATTTAATTGAATTAGCACATGACACTTGGGTGACCCATTGATGTACAAATGATCGATGTAGACACTAAGAGTTGTAGTAAACTTACATCTTCTTAAGCAGGGACCAGCCACTTGGGTGACCCATCGATGTTCAATAGATCGATGTAGACACTATGAGTTGTAGTAAACTTACATCTTCCTAAGCAGGGACTATCCACTTTGGTGACCCATTGATGTACAACAGATCGAACCCAACCTAGGGCTGCCCATCAGTGTGCAACGGTCGTGCTGGAAAGAATGTGTAGCAAAGTTACATCTTCCAAAATGAGAATGATCGCAGGGGTAACTTGTTTGTGGCAAAATATATTGAACCTGACCTAAAGGCGACTACTAAGAGAGTGTCGTGGGGGACTTATGTCAACTCAGTCGCAATTCCTATAGCAGTTTCGACACTGCTCTTATTGACTTCATTTTTGGAGGGAGTTCTCAACTTTTTCATTATAGATCTAGGACTCTTGTAGACACTAAGAGCTCCTTAGTCTTAAGACACTTCTAGTGATTAGGTGAACACTTAACCTAAGCAGAGACTTAGGGTTAGCTATAGAATAGGTTATGCCTTAGGGACTTAGGAAGACTTACCAACCCTATAGCCTAAACCCAATCTATGCTTTCCTCCTCAAACCAAACCTCAAATCTAACTCAAATACCAAATCTAAATCCAAATTCCAAAGCAAATGATTGAAACCTATAATCAAATCCAAATATCAAAACACTTCCTAAGCCCTTTGATTTCATCTTATGGACTTAGCCTTAACCAAATTCAATTGAATCAATCAATCCATGGTCATTTATCAAATCCAAATCCAAATTCCAAACGAAATGATTATAACCCATGATCAAATCCAAAATCAAAATCCCTCTCAAAGCCATATGGTGGAATTCCATAAACCTAGTTAAATCTCATCCCAATTTAACACAAATTTGATTGATCTTTTCATGAATCATTTATATCTTCATTTATACTCACAAACATAAATGAGATATAAATTCAAATAGCCAAAACTAAATCAACCTAAATCAAACCAGGCCAAATCCCCTCTTAAGCCCTATGGACCTATCTCCATAAGCTTAGCCAAATCTCATACAAATCAACCCAAAATTAATTGGTTTTTTTATAAACCTATTACTTCAGCATTTATACTCATAAATTTAAATGAAACCCACCTTCCAATGACCAAAAATAAATCAAACTAAATCAATTCTCTACTTAAGCCAGACCACATCCTTAAGCTTGGTCAAATTTTCTTCCAAACCACTCAAAACTCAAATGATTTTCTCATGAATCATTTATATCTTCATTTATATTCTTAAATATAATGATATAAATTCAAATAGGCAAAACCAAATCCAAAATCAAGTCAAAATCCAATTTAAGCCAATTTCTTGGACTTAACCAAATCCTACCCAATCAAGGCAAAACTAATGGTTTTCTCTTAAATCAATCATTCCTTCAATAATATATCAAAATGTAAATGAAAACTACAATCATCAAGCCAAATCAAAATCAACTCAAGTCAAATCCATCCTAGCCCATTTGACTTAAAATATTCAAATGAACCGAAACTCATTTGAACCCAAACCAATTGTAATTGAATTTATATGTCAGTCTCAAATCCATATGTAAACTGACATAAATCAAACTCAACTCAAAATCAAGCCAACTAAACCTAATTAGCTCACTTGACCCAAAGTGGCCAATTTGGTCTACATGAACCAAATCCAATTTAATTCAAATCAAAGTGAATTAAGCCAATCCAAACTTCATGTCATGATTGTTGATCATCCTAAGTTAATCAATTTGCATGTTGGGTCAAACCAAGTCAACCTAGCCTATTGACCAAGTCAACCCTTTAACCCATATGAACTCAAACTAGCCAAATGACAATCTAAACCAAATTGATTGCAACCAATGGCTCTAGTTCATTCCAAATTCATTATTGAACTTGACCAAAGCCATAATTGTGCCCAATTCAACTAGTTGGTCAACCTAACCCAACTTAGCCCAAATTGATCTAAAGGATCAAATTGGCCAAAATCTAAATTAAATCCAAATTGATTCAATCCAAAGCCTATAATCATATTTAAAATACCATTTGTACTTAAACCAACACCCAACCCAAGCTAATTTGGCCAATTTAGTCAAATTGGTCAACTTGACCCATTTGACCTATATGAATCCAAAAGAGACAAAATCAAATCCAAAGCAAATTGAACCAAACCAATGACACCAATACACTCTACATGGTCATGTGAACTTGACCCAACCTTTGGTTTGACCCAATTCCACCAATTGGTTAACTTGACCCAACCTAACCTAATTTGACCTAAATAAGTTAAATTAAGCCAAATCAAACTAAATGAACTCCAAATTACTCAAAATTTGAGCTAACCCATTTTTGACTCATCTCAAATCTATCCAAATCAAATCCATTGCCAAATGTCCAAGATAGCATTGGGCTAGGGCATCACATGAGGCAAGTCACTTCGAGGAATGGTCATTTCCTTTCTTTGGCAACTTGGTAGCAATCCATTGGTCAACTTGGACACCAAGGACACAGGTTAACTTGACCCAAGGGTGGTTGGGTCTGCCATGAATCATGGGGAGGTGAAATGACCTCCCCATTCCTATTGGAACAATTGGAAAGCCATAGACACCCACCACTCCCATCCACTCTCACACCCTACTCCACTCTGAAGCTAGCTAAGGTGATTCCTTGCCCAAATTGAGCTCCCCATGATAGCCATTTGATCAAAATAGCCAAATAAAGCTAGCCATCCGATCTAAGGAATGAGGGGGTATACCTTCCTCATTCTCACTCAAATCCAAAAACACACTTGATTTAAACCTTGCAGCCAGGGACGCACACACCAGAGTGATTTCCAAGTTTTCTCGGGCTAACCAACTCTTCCTCTATCAATTTTATGGAAAACTAAAATAGGGGATCCCCAATCCAATTGTCATTTACTCAAACCTCCATCAAAGTGAAATTAACTTTGCACACACCATCCTTGGAGCTAGACAAGCGAGAACGAATCATCTCCCAAGCTTCTTGATGACTGGAGGGTGGAGCTTGATCGAAGCCGACCACTTCCATCCTGTTCCATGGCCTTCCAAGCAATCCACTCAAATCAAAGCTCGTGCCACCCAATAGGGCTTCATTTCTACTAAATGAAGCATCCTTAATCTTTGGAACCATCAGTCCTAAGCTCTAGTGAGGTATGCCATTGAACTGACCTTTAGCTTAAAATGGTTTAGAGCTTTTTTAAGAAAAGTTGCATGTCGTGTGATTTCTACCTTCAGATATCTTCATTTTGCTTCCCTGATGGTGTGGAATCAATTTAATCTCCATTCGAGCTGGAGTAAGCTCAGATCGAGCAATGAATGATGGAAAACCTCCATCTCTCACCGCTCAAGAGGAGATAGATCATGGACCGTCTATTACGCATGATTGGAATGGACAGTCCTGATCAAATCATGCTAGATCAATTGAATTAATCCTACTTAATTGTGGGTTTGATCATGGTCATCCAATCTTTGATCAGACGGCTCATGAGAAAGCACGCCCTCCTCCGCTAACTCAGTTATGCGATGTGATAACTTAAATAATCAATCTCGTGGCGCCATATGGAAAGCACGCCGTGTCAGCATGCCACATGGCACCGACAGGCTTAAGGCTTCAATTAGGGTTAAGTAATCCATTTTTAATGATGAAACTTTAAAAATTCATAACTAATTATAGAAAAATCTGAAAAATACAAATGTGAGCTCATTCTAAAGTTATTTTAGAGAGAAATCCATTAAAATTATCCTTAATTAATTTTGAATTGTAATTTTGGCCTAATTAAGGTTTAATTGAAAACTTAATTAGCTTAATTACTCCTTAATCATCCAATTGATTTTAAAGTTTTGAGGATGTTTAGGAGATAACCTCTACATCCCTATTTTTCTTGGAATATATTGGTTGGTTAATTTAATTGATTAATCCCTTATTACCTTCTTAACTTAATTAAGTGATAAATATATGAATAGTAATTAATTAGTTGGACTCCTTAATTCTGAACGAAGGGCTTAGGAAATGAGATTAGAGCTTCCCCCCTAATCCTTTCCCTAATTTTTCATCTTTTCATCAAAAAAATACTAATTAATGATTAGTTAATTAATCAATGACTTAATTGGCTAAATTAAAACTTAAATTATATGAATTCATGCTTGATTAATTGGATAACTTATGGAGTTAGGTTGGGACCTCTTTTTGAACCTTTTTCTCTTAAGTCCATCTCATTTTGAAAGGATAATCAAAAGTTGATAATTAAGAAAGAGAAAAATGAATTAATGGACTAATCCTTTGATCGATTAAATTAAAATTTTAATTAAATTTAATTTCCTAATTAATCCTTGGGTAGTTCTGGTGTTCAATAACCTAAAGAAAGCTAATGAAATTATGGTTATCTCACATGTGTGAGAAAACCATAAAAGCAATTAAGTGAGTTCCTTAAGCTTAATTAATTAATGATTGTGAGCTAATTGCATTAGGCCCCTTTAAGTTCATAGGAGCATTGCTATTTACTTTTCAATTTATTTGCATATCATATTAGATCATAATTATTTAATTAATTACTTTTAGGTAACATAGGTAAGGGTTTATTTAATTGATTTAATCCATGCTAAATTTAACCAATTCATAAAATCAATCTAATTACTTTTCATTAAATAAAATTAATTCACATATGAAGAATGGGATTAGGATTAGCAAATCTTTCTTACATTTCTTAAATCAAATAAAACATGAAAATGGCATTAAGGAACTTTGGTTTGTTTTAAATGACATTGTTTAATATGATTGTCCTTAGGAATTAATTAGATTGAATGAAATTATGTTCTTATGTTCTTTTATTTCTCTTTAATTGTATTAAATGTTGTATGCCACTTGTAATCATGCATTCATCCTTTTAAAAAATTAATCAAATAAAATGACTTCTTTTATGTCAAGTTGCATGTGTTGGCTTAAATTAAGAACTTGTGTGGCTATTATCACTGTTAAATAGATAATTAAATGTAAAGTATATTAATCAACTATAACACATAGAGTAATGATAATTATGAGTATTTATAAGCTTGTATGTGCTTACAACTTAGAACATGTGATTTAAAGTTCTCTTTTCTTTAATTTTCATGAATTCACATAAGGATATGAATATTAACAAGTGTATAGTTCATTTGAAAAGGACACCACTTGCTTGGATTTATTCTTATGTATATCCATGTTAGAATTTAGATAGAATTTTAGCTCACATATATAAAAAAATCAAAATATAATTCTTGCATGGTTTACATTATTATAGTTGTTTGTACACTCATGAGTATTTAAGAATAGGAGTATATTTAGTCCCGGACACTGGGATGCATGGCTTTAAGTAGCCCCAAGGAGGTTCCTTCCTCATTCTCCAGATCAAACAGTCGTGAAGTACTTACTTATAACTTTTATACACTTGTGTGTGCATTTGGCTAATGAGTGAAAACCTCACCTTATTCCATATGCATAATTCAAAACAAAAAAAAATATAATTTTTGCATGATTTTCATTCTTATAGTTATTTATAAATCCACATGTATTTGAGAATAGGGGGTATATCTAGTCTGGACACCTAGGGGACGCACAACTTTAAGTAGCCCAAGGAGGTTCCTACCTCATTCTCCTGGTCAAACAATGGAGAAGTACTTTCTTAGAAATTTCATACATTTGAATGTGTATTTAGCTAATGAATGAGAATCCTCTTTTTTAGAAAATAATTCATGCATCCTGCATTTAAATGTGCCAAAAACATATTGTATGCATAGATATATTTAGGACTTAATCATATGCATGCTACATATGATGGAAAGAAATGAACAAACATGTGCTGTGTGATAGTAATTAACTCCAATTAATCTTAAGATGCCTTTCTTATTGAATAAGATTATTTAAAGTGAACGTAAACTTAGGATTAATTAAAATATGTAATAAGTCATTCATTAAAAAAATTGATTAATTAATATGCTTATGATGTGGCTTAAGGTAGGGATAAAAGAGGGTGATCCTCTCTCTTTTTGTTCTCTTTATAACACTTAGCTATTAAGTGTAAACCATGTGAAATGAAAGAAACATTAAGTAAAACTTATAAATCAATTAAGCCACTTAAAGTGAAATCATCCTTTCTCACTCAAAAAATTATAACAGAGCCTAGTTAAGACATACCACACAAGCCTTAATAGACACAACCAAGATTAAGTCACCACTTTTATCCTTATGTTAGGGCGGTGCATGGTTTGATGTATGTTTGGTTTTATGATGTATAGTTGTAGTATGGATCTTAGGTTATATACTTCGTAGACTAGATGTTAGGCCATGATTAGCCTAATTATATTTTCTACAAGAGATTGTGCTTAAGGGATGCTTAAAATAAATATAAATGCTCTCTTTTGCAAGTTGCTTAACCCCTAAGCATAATCTAAATTAGGACATGTGGACTTGGTTACCCTTGTGCAGGGTGCTGAGTCCAAATTATACATATAACTGCTTGGATTGTATGGTATGTTTAGCTAACACTTGTCTTGCAGGTATATTTAGATTTACTTTTTTTAAATTTTATTGTAATTTTGCATTAGGAATCAAGATTAGTGTTATGGGGGATTAAGATGAGTGGAGGATAGAATGCTTTATCATGGGAGGCCCTCGTGATGCCTTTGAAGCAAGCAAATCCAATTGAGGAATGAAGGAGACATGAAGAATGAAGAAATGAAGACCTCCATAACATTTATTTATTTGTAATTTCCATTATTCTTTCATTTATCAGGTTGTATAAGGGTAGAGCTCAGTTACCCATTTCTCTTTTCAGGTTGTATGGCAGTACCCGATCGCACTGGCCTATTATTCTTTTATATTGGGTTTATAAATTATCTGATATTTTGTTTACAATTGCAAAATAGAAATGACATGTCTCTTTCTAGTTTCTTCATATATGGTGAATTAACATGTGGCTTGGATTTGGTTAGGCTCTTAGGAAAATTAATTTTTCTATCCCAACTATAACTCATAACCTCATTTAAAGCCTAGGTATTAAATCAAGATAACTAAAAGATTTAGCACCCCTTAGTTGGATGTTGTATGCTTAATATCATGCATGTCATCTTGTTTCACTTTTGATGGTCTTCCCTATGGTGGAAAATACCTTTTTCTCTCTAATTTAGCCAATAACCTCATTTTATCATGCATTTAGATATATAAAATTCTATAGCTTTTGTCAAAATGAAGAGTCCAAAATCAAATAAAATTGAAAAGATTTACATTAGACTAAGTCATTATTCATACCACTCATTCTCTAGTCTCTAGGGAGTGGGCTTAAGGACTTTAGTTTCTTTCTAATAATAACATCCTAACCATCTTGCAAAACATATGACTTGAGGTTTTAAAGCATGAGGAAAGTTAGTTGGCTTCCACTCTAGGCAGTTATAAGTCTAGCAATCAGGTGGTTCACCCTCTCTTATGGAGGTAAACCATATACCCATCTTTGCTTAGATTTAGGATGTGCTTTGGCCCTCATTAAAGCTCCCTAGATTTATGATCTGAGGTTACTATTTTTCCTCAGGCAAAAAGCATAAGTCCTCACCTCTTAGGCTTTCCCACAATCTGGTATTATGAGATTATAAGTCTTAGCTTTCTAATAAATTTTAACTCAAACATGTAATCCTCCTTAATTTCAAACATATAAAGCCCAATCATAAGATAGGATAGAATGCTCACTACGTGTCCTAGTATCATGAGCATTCCCTACTCATCTCCTTTGGCTTCAATAATAAGTCTCTCCTTTTTGATCTATCCCATTTGATTTTTAACATAGCCAATTTATTGATAGTCTTATCTTTGAAATCTTTGGAGATAATAATTAACTACTTTAATCAAGAGTATTCCTAAGGAGTTCACTTTCTTAGGATGTAATTAACTATGGGGGATTGCCCCCATCGAGAACTTTAGAACTCGGCTTAAAAAAATGGCTTAAATAACATTCAATTTTATTTATTTTAGTTTAGTTTATTTTTGTTTGGGTTTTATTTCATTTAGGGTTTAAATTTTTTTTATTTATTTTTAGGTTTTTTTTAGGTTTAGGTTTTTTATTTAGTTTTTATTTTATTTTATGTTTATTTTATTTTTATTTTAGGTTTACTTTTATTTTATTTAAGTATTTTATTTTTTTATTTTAGTTTAGGTTTTTATTTATTTTATTTTAGTTTATTTTTTATTTTTTTATTTTTTTGGTTTAGGTTTAGGTTTAGATTTTAGTTTATGTTTTTATTTTATTTTATTTTTTTAATTTTTTAAGTTTATTTTTTATGTTTTATTTAGTTTAGGTTTTGGTTTTAACTTTTTGGTTTAGGGTTTAGGGTTTAGGTTTAGGTTTAGTGTTTAGGTTTTATGGTTTAGGGTCAGTGTTTGGGGTTAGGTTTAGGGTTTTTTTAGGGTTTAGGGTCCAATTTTGTGGTTTAGGGTTTTAGGGTTTAAGGTATAGGGTTTATGGTTAGCTTAGGGTTTAGGGTTAGTTTAGGGTTCTGTTTAGGTTTAAGTTTAGGTTTAGTTTTATTTAGTTTGTTTAATTTATTTTGTTTAGGTTTAGGTTTATCTTATTTTTATTTTATGTTTAGGTTTTATTTATGGTTTTTTTAATTTTATTTATTTATAGGTTTCAGTTTATGTTTATTTTTTTAAGTTTATTTTATTTTATTTTTTAGGTTTATTTTATTTTTATCTTAAGCTTAGTTTTAGTTTATTTTAGGTTTTTTTTATGATTTAGTTTAGTTTAAGTTTTATTTATTTGTATTAGTTTAATTTTTTTTTGGTTTAAGTTTATTTAGATTTAGGTTTAAGTTTTAGTTTAGAGTTTTATTTTATTTTGGTTTAGGTTTTTTATTTTTTTTAATTTTAAGTTTTATTTAGTTTAGGTTTAGGTTTTTATCTTTTTAGGGTTTAGGGTTAGTTTAGGGTTTATGGTTTAAGGTTTAGGGTTTAGAGTTTAGGTTTAGGGCTTAGGTTTTAGGGTCTAGTGTTTAGGGTTTAGAGTTTAAGGTTTAGGGTTTAGGTTTTAGGTTTAGGGTTCAGGTTTTAGTTTAGGGTTTAGGGTTTTTATTTTTTTTAATTGGGAAGAAATTCAGATTCAACATTTCTTTTTTTCGATTTCATCAACCAAGTAACACACCAAGTTTTGTAAGACATAAGCGACAACATTGATAATAAATGAGCATGCATAGAGCAAACCAAAAACCCCAGATAATTGAAACCATCTCTACTATAAAGACACATTTCCATAAACAGCAGATCAGATCGGCCTTATTTTAGTTTTTCCAATTCTCATCAACCACTCCTCAGTAGCGGATCCACCATCATATCCGATCTCTCTCCACCACCATGGCTGTAACCTTTGTCGCTCCTCTCACCTCCATAACCACCATGTTCACCAGACCTCGATATCCACCAAGACTTCCAAATCGCCCACCACCATGGGATATCGCCTCTCGCCTATACCGCTAGATTTACTAAGCCCGATTGATGGTGATGTTCCTATAGTTACCAATTAGGGTTTAGGTTTAGGTTTATATATTTAGGTTTCACTTTATTTTTTAAATTATTTAGTTACTTTATGTTTAGGTTTAGGGTTTGGGGTTTAGGATTTATGGTTTAGGGTTTATGGTTTAGGGTTTAGGGTTTAAGTTTTAAGGTTTAAGTTTTAGGGTTTAGTGTTTAAGGTTTTAGGGTTTAGGGTTTATGAGTTTAGGGTTTAAGGTTTATGGATTAAGGTTTAGGTTTAGGGTTCAGGCTTTTATTTAGGTTTAGGCCCTTTCGACATTTTACAACAGAGAACAAAGGGCTCATAGGGCTCAGGTCCAGGCCTCCTGGGCTAAAGATCAGTGTTTAGAGTTTAGAAGTTTAAGGCCTTGTTTAGGGTTTAGGATTTAGTTTAGGGTTTGTTTTATTTTGGCCTAGAGTTTAAGTTTAGGGCCCAGAATTTATGGCATGTCCTGGTGGGGTGGTAGTTTAGGGTTTAGGGTGGGTGGATGGTTTAGGTTTAGTCTGGGTTTAGGCTTTAGGGTTTGTTTAGGGTTTAGGGTCATTAACAGGGCATGCTTTAGGGTTAGCTTATGGTCTGGTTTTTAGGACTTAGCAGGTCATTTAGGGTTTACGTTTAAGTTTAGAGGTTATTTATTTATAGCCTTTAGATGTATTTTATTTTATTTTTAACTTTAGGTTTTTTGTTTAGGGTTTTTTTTTTTATTTATAGGTTTTATTTTAGGTTTAAGTTTTAATTTAGTTTTATTTTATTTTATTTTAGGTTTTTTTTATTCTTATTTTAGGGTTAGTTACTATTTTATTTAAGTTTTTTTTTATTTTAGTTTAAGTTTTTATTTTATTTTATTTTAGTTTAGTTTTTATTTTATTTATTTCATTTTAGGTTTAAATTTAGGTTTTGTTTAGATTTTAGTTTTAGGTTTTATTTTATTTTATTTTATTTTATTTTGCTTTAAATTTTAATTATTTATTTTAATTTTAAGTTTCATTTATTTTAGTTTAGGTTTCTAGGTTTTTTTAGGGTTTAGGGTTTAGGGTTAGTTTGGGGTTTTTTAGGGTTTAGGGGTTTAGGGGTTTAGGGTTTATGGTTTAGGGTTGTGTTTTAGTTTGGGGTTTAGGGTTTTGTTTTTTAATAGAGATCAAATTCACATTAAACATTTTCTTTTGATTTCATCAACCAAGTAAGAAACCAAGTTTTCTAAGACACAAGTGACAACATAGATAAAAAATGAGCACGCAGAGAAAATCAAAAAGCCTAGATAACTAGAATTGTCTCTACTATAAAGACACAGTCCCATAAACAACATATCAAATTAGCCATTCTTCAGGTTTTCCATTTCCCATCGAACCACCTCCTCGAGTAGCGGATCGATCATCATATACCCGATCTCCCTCTCTCCCACCACCATGGTTGTAACCTCTGCCGCTCCTTCCCTCCATAACCACTACTTTGACCACCACCTCCATATCAACCAGACTTCCAAATCTCCACCACCACAGCGATAGTCACCACCTCCGCCACCACCTCCACTGCTAGATCTACACTAAGTCTAGTTGATGGTGATGTTCATGCTGCTGCCAATTCTGGTTTAGGGTTTAGGGTTTAGGGTTTTTAGGGTTTTTAGGGTTTAGGGTTTAGGGTTAAGGTTAAGGTTTAGGGATTATGGTTTAGGGTTTATGCTTTTTTTTGTTTAAGTTTTTTTAGTTCAATTTTTTTTTTAGGTTTAGGATTTATTTTTTATTTTTATGTTTAAGTTTATGTTTTTATTTTATTTTTTTTTGGTTTTGGTTTTAGGTTGTTATTTTAAGTTTATTTTTAGGTTTTATTTTTTAGTTTAAGTTTAGCTTTTATTTTATTTTTTATTTTATTTAGTTTAGTTTAGTTTGGTTTAATGATTTTAGGTTTAGGTTTTATTTATTTTAGTTTAGGTTATTTTTAGTTTAGGTTTAGGTTTATTTTTGTTTATTTTTTTAGATTTAGGTTTTTTAGTTTTAGTGTTTAGGTGTTATTTTTATTTATGTTTAGGTTTATTTTTAGGTTTATCTTTAGGTTTACTATTTAGTTTTATTTTATTTTATCTTATTTTATTTTATATATAGGTTTAGTTTTATTTTATTTAGGTTTTTATTTTTATGTTTGTTTTATTTTTTTAGGGCTTAGGTTTTGGTTTAGGTTTAGGTTTTAGTTTAAGTTTTTATTTTAATTTATTTTATTTTTGTTTAGGTTTAGGTTTTAGGGTTCACGCTTAGGATTTATGGGTTAGGGTTTAGTTTAAGTTTAGGGTTTAGAGTTTAGCAATTAGCGTTTAAGGTTTTAGATTTTAGGGTTTGGTGTTTAGGTTTTAGGTTTGTTTAGGATTTAGTTTAAGGTTTAGGGTTTTGGGTTTAGGGTTTAAGGTTTTCTTTTTTTCATTTTCAACAACCAAGTAGCACACCAAGATTTCTAGGACATAGGCGATGACATAGATAAAAAATGAGCACGCATAGAGCAAATCAAAAACTCTAGATAACTAGAACCATCTCTACTGTAAATAAACAGTTCTGTAAGTAGCAGATCGGATTGACCATTCTTCAGTTTCTTCAGTTCCCATAAGAACCACCCTTGCCTCTCGAGTAGCGGGATCCACCATCATATCCGCAATCTCTCCCTCCGTCACCACCACGACTGTAACCTCCATCGCTCCTCCCGCCTCCATAACTACTACTGACCGCCACCTCCATATCCCCACCAAGATTGGGATAACGCCGCCTCCACCTTCACCTCCATCGTAAGATCTAAGCCGAGCCCGCTGATGGTGTTGTTCCCCGCCATCAAGGATATGCTGTTCTTAGGGTTTAGGTTTATATTTTTATTTATTTAGTTACTTTAAGTTTAAGTTTAAAGTTATGGTTTAGTGTTAATGGTTAGGGTTTATGGTTTAGGATTTATGGCTAAACCCTAAACCCTAAACCTTAAACCCTAAAATCATAAACCCTAAAATCCTAAACCATAAACCCTAAACCCTAAACACTAAACCCTAATCCGTATCCCTAATCCCTAAACCCTAAACCTAAGCCTAAAGTAATTAAATAAATTAAAAAATAAACCTAATCCCTAAAACCTAATAAACCTAAACCTAAACCTAAACCCTAAGAATAGGCAGAATCTTGAAGGCAAGAACATCACTGTCAACCAGGCTCACTCTAGACCTGGTCATGGAGGTGAAGGTGGAGGCCCGATTATCTTAGTGGTGGTTAGGGATATGGAGGTGCTGGTGGATATGGAGATACTGGTAAAAGAAGTGGAGGTTATGGAGGTGGGAGCAGCGACGTAGGTTAGAGCCATGGAGGTGGCAGAGGTAGAGATCAGGGATATGATGGTGAATCCCACTATTAAAGAGGTCGGGGTGGTTTTATTGGGAACTAGAGAAACTGAAGAATGATCGATCCAATCTTTTGCTTATAGAACTATGTCTTTACGATAGAGATGGTTCTTGTTATCTAGAGTTTTTGATTTGCTCTATGCGTGATCATTTTTTATCTATTTTCTCACTTGTGTCTTAGAAAACTTGGTGTGTTACTTGGTTGATGAAATCAAAAAGAAGAAATGTTCAATATGAATTTATTCTCCATTTGAAAAAGTAAAAAAAAAAACCAAAAACCCTAAACCCTAAACCCTAAACTAAAACTTAAACTTTAAACATAAAACCTAAACCCTAAACCCTAAGCTTAAAACCTAAACCCTAAACCCTAAAATCCTAAACATTAAACCCTAAAACCTAAACCCTAGACCTTAAACCCCAAACCATAAACCCTAAACCCTAAACCCTAAACCACAAACCCTAAATCCTAAACCCTAAACCCTAAGCAAACCCTAAACCCTAAATTGTAAACCCTAAAAATCTAAAAACCTAAACCTAAACTAAATAAAACCTAATAATAAAATAAATAAAAAAACCTAAACCAAAATAAAATGAAAACATAAACAAAAACCTAAACCTAAACCTAAACCTAAGAAGAAAATAAAAAAAAACAAAAACTAAACAAAAATTAATAAGTTAAAATCTAACTAAACTAAAAAAACTAAATAAAATTTAAACTAAACCTAAAATAAAAATAAAATAAACCTAAAATAAAATAAAATAAAAACTAAATAAAAACCTAAATCTAAAAAATAAACCAAAAAGTAAAACCAAAAAATAAATAAAAAATAAACCCTAAACTAAAAAAAAGGCTAAACTTAAATAAAAATAAAATAAACCAAAAACTAAACTAAACTAAAATAAATAAAACCTAAACCTAAACCTAAAATAAACTAAACATAAATCTAAACCTAAACTAAAAACTAAAGCCCAAAAATAAACTTAAAATAAAAACCTAAAACATATAACTAAAAAAAATAAAATAAAAACCTAAATTTAAACCTAAAAATAAAGAATAAAATTGAAACCTAAAAATGTAATAAAGAGAAAACTACACAAAAAAATAAACCTAAAGCTAAAAAATAAACAAAAATAAAAAAATTAAACTAAAATAAATAAATCTAAAATAAATAAACTAAACTAAATAAAAATGAAAAAACAAATCCTAATTAAAAATTAAAAATAAAGTAAAATTATAATAAATAAAAAATAAACTAAATAAACCTAAACCTACGAGTTTACTTAATTAAAAAAATTAGAAATTAAAAAAAAATTTAAAAAAACCCTAACCCTAAGAAATAAACTGGAACCCAAAACCCTGAACCCTAATCTATCCTTCAAACTTAAGCTAACCCTAAACCATAAACCCTAAACCATAAAAACCCTAAATCCTAAAATAAAAATAAAACTAAACTAAAAAAATAAACATAAACCTAAACCTAAACCTAAAAAATAAACTAAAATAAAAAACCTAAACTAAAATAAATAAAAAATAAAGTAAATAAAATAAATAAACCTAAACCAATCGATTTACTTAATTTTTTAAAAAAACTGTAAACCCTAAACCATAAACCCTAAACCCTAAATCTTGAACCCTAAACTCCAAAACCAACCCTAAACCCTAAATACTAAAACCTAAAAAACCATAAACCCTAAAACTAACACTAAACCTTAAACCCAAAACCCTAAACCTACAACCCTAAACTCTAAACCCTAAACATTAAAAAACCCTAAATTGTGAACCCTAAACCCTAAATCCTACAACCCTAAACCCTAAACTCGAAACACCAAACCCTAAACCCTAAAGCCTAAACCCTAAAATCCCAACCCTAAACTCTAAACCATAAACCCTAAACCCTAAACCCTAAAAACCTAAATACCTAACCTAAACTAAATAAAACCTAAAAATAAAATAATTAAAAAAATGTAAACCTAAATAAAGTAAAAAAATTAAATAAAATAAAAACCTAAACTAAACTTAAACCTAAACCTAAACCTAAACTTAAAATAAAATAAAATAAAAAATAAAAACTAGACCAAAATAAAATAAATAAAAACCTAAACTAAACGAAAAAATAAAAGTAAACTTAAAATAATTAACCTAAATAAAATAAAATAAAAATGTAAAATAAAATTAAAATAAACCAAAAATAAAATAAAATAAAAACTAAATAAAAACCTAAACCTAAAAAATAAACCTAAAAATAAATAAAAAATTAAACCTAAAGACTAAACTAAAAACAAAAACCTAAATCTAAATTAACCAAAATAAAATTAACCTTAACCTAAAATAACATAAACTAAACTAAAATAAATAAAACCTAAACCTAAACCTAAACGATAAACTAAATAAAATAAAATAAACTAAAAATAAAAACTTGAAATAAGCCTAAAATAAAAATCTAAAACTTAAAGCTAAAAAAATAATATTGAAACCTAAACCTGAACCTAAAAATAAAAAATAAAACCTAAACTTAAAAAATAAAATAAAAACAAAACTAAACTAAAAAATAAACCTAAACCTAAACCTGAAAAATAAACTAAAATAGAAAAATTAAAACTAAAATTAATAAACCTAAAATAAATAAAGTAAACTAAATAAAAATAAAAAATAAACTTAAATAAAAAAATAAAATTAACTAAAAAAATAAAATAAATAAAGCTAAACCTACAAGTTTACTTAATTTTAAAAAAACCCTAAACCATAAATCCTAAACCCTAAATCCTAAACTCTAAACCCTAAACCCTAAAACTAACCCTAAACCCTAAACTGTAAACCTACAACCCTAAACTAACCCTAAACCCTAAACTCTAAACCTAAACTATAAACCCTAAATCCTAAAAACCCTAAACTTAAACCCTAAAGCCTAAACCTTAAACACTAAGCTAACCTTAAACACTGAGCTAACCTTCAATCCTAAATCGTAAACCCTAAAAAACCTAAACCTTAAACCCTAAACACTAAACCATAAAACCTAAACTCTAAACCTTAAACCTTAAACCCTAAATCTAAAATAATAAAAAATCCTAAACCCTAATCCCTAACCCTAAACCCTAAACCCTAAAACTAAAATCCTAAACTCTAAACCCTAACCATAAACCCTAAACTCTAAACCCCAAACAGTAAACCTAAACTTAAAGTAACTAAATAAATTCAAATATAAACCTAAATTTTAAAACTTAATAATCCTAAACTTAAACCTAAACCCTAAGAATAGGAAGAACCATAATGACATGAACATCACTATCAACTAGGCTTAGTCTAAATTTGGCAGTGGAGGCCATGGTGGTTCCGGAGGGAGAGATCGGGGATATGATGGTGGACCCCACTACTCGAAAGGCCAGGGTGGTTCTAATGGGAACTGGAGAAATGATAGAACGATCGATCCAACCTGCTGCTTTTGAAACTATATCTATACAATTGAGATGGTTCTAGTTATCTAAGGTTTTTGATTTGCTCTATGCGTTTTCATTTTTGATCTATGTCGTCACTTGTGTCTTAGAGAACTTGGTGTGTTACTTAGTTGATGAAATTGAAATGAAGAAATGTTGAATTTGAATTTGTTCTCTATAAAAAAATGAACAATCCTAAGCCTAAATTAAAACTTGAACCATAAACCTAAAACCTAAACCCTAAACCTATAAATAAATAAATTAAAAAAATATTAAAAAGACTTAACATTAAACCCTAAACCCTAAAACTAACCTTAAACCCTAAACTATAATCCCTAAAACCATAAACCCCATATCTGAAACCCTAAACCCTAAACCCTAAACTTAAACCCTAATAATAAACTAACAAACACTAAATTAAACTAACCAAAACTAAAACTAATAAATAATAAACTAAAACTAATAAACTTATAATAAAAAAACTAATAATAAATAAAAATAAAAACTAATAAAACAAACTAAACTAAACTAACTAAATAATAACTAGAAATCTAATGAACTAATAATAATAAAAGCTAACTAAACTAATAAACAAACTAATAACTAAATTAAAAATAAACAAAAAAACCAAACTAATGAACTAACTAAAAATAAACTAAACTAATAATAACTAATAAAAAAACTAAAACTAATAATTAACTAAATAAAACTAAAACTAATAATATATAACAAATAACTATAATTAATAACTAATAAACTAATAAACTAACTAACTTAAAAAAACTAACTGATAAAACTAAACTAATTAATAAATAAACATAAACCCTAATAAATAATAAACACTAAAACTAGACTAATAAATGAATAATAATAACTAGTAATAAATAACTAAATAACTAACTAAAACTAAACCCTAAACCTAAACTAATAAACCATAATAACTAAGTAATAAATAAACATAATAATAACTAAACTTAATAAACTAACTAATAACTAATAATAAAACACCTAATTAAAAAAATTAATAATAACTTAACAATAATAAACTAATAAACTAATACCTAAATAAAGAAAAATTAACTAAATAACTAAACTAATAAACCTAATAAATAAACTAATAATAATAATAAACTAACTAACAATAACTAAACTAATAAAAATTAATAATAATAATAATAATTAATAATTAACTAAATTAATAAACTAATAATAATAAAACTAATAATAAACTAACTAATAAATAACTAAATAACTAAACCCTAAACCCAAACTAAATAAATAAACTAAATAATAATAATAAAAATAATAATAATAACATAAATTAATAATAATAATAAACTGAAAAAAAACTAATCTAATACTAAACTAATAATAAATAACTAACTAAACTAATAGTAATAATAATAAATAATAAATAACCAATAATAACTAATGAAAAAACTAAACCATAAACTGAAATAAAAAATTAATAATAATAAACTAATAAACCTAAACCTATAACTAAAATAATAAGACGAATAAATTAAACTACTAAACTAACAAATAAACTAACAAAACTAAACTAATAAAACTAAACCTCTAACTAAAACTAACTAAAACCTAAATAATAATAAAACCATAAACTAATAATAACTAACTAAACTAAATAAATAACTAACTAACTAATAAACTAATAAACAAATAAACAAACTAACTAAAAAAACTAATTAATAAAATAAAATAATTAATAAATAAACCTAAACCTTTAAATAATAAATATTAAAACTGAACTAATAAACTAATAATAATAACTAATAATAAATAACTAAATAACTAACTAAAACTAAATCCTAAACCTAAACTAATAAGCCATAAAAACTAACTAATAAATAAACATAATAATAATTAATAATAATAATAATAAAAAACTAACTAAAAATAACTAAACTAATAAAAACTAATAATAATAATAATAACCAATAATTAACTAACTAAACTAATAATAAAAAAATAATAATAAACTAACTAATAAATAACTAAATAACTAAACCCTAAACCCTAACTAAATAAATAAATTAAATAATAATAATAAAACTAGTAATATTAAACATAAACTAATAATAATAGTAAACTAAAAATAATAATCTAAAATAAAACTAATAATAAACCAACTAACTCAATTTAAAATAATAAAAAATTATAAATTACCAATAATAACTAATAAAAATTAGACCATAAACTAAACAAAAAAATTAATAATAATAAATTAATAAACTTAAACCCAAAAATAAACTAATAAACTAATAAATAAACTAACAATACAAAACTAATAAAACTAAACTACTAACTAAAACTAACTAAAACTTAAATAATAATAAAACCATAAACTAATAATAATAAACAAACTAAACTAAATAACTAACTAACTAACTAATAATCTGATAATAACTAATAAATAAACTAAAACATATTAAACCATAAGAAATAAATAAACTAAATAAACTAATAAACTAAACCTAACCACCCCCCCCCTCCACACCTAAACTAACCTAAAATAATAATAACTATAACTAAACTAATAACCTAACTAAATCTAAACTAACTAAACTAAACATAAAACTAATAATAACATAAAACTAATAAAACCTAATAATAACTAATAAACACTAAGCCTAAAACCTAAACCCTAAAACTAAACTAAACCCTCTTATTGAGCAATTTTGGGATCCCTCGCATTCTTGGTGAGTTTTTGAGTGATTTCTCTCTTGGATTCCTTAAAGATTATCGTCCTTGGGCCGATCTTGACCTGTTCTTATCACGACACCATGACTCATGGCGTCAGCTACTTGAAATCCATGGGGTAAATCCCTTGTGTCGATGGATCCTACTAGGGCATCAGATTTTTTGGGCAGCCCTACCTCTAAATTACTGTTGTTACTAAATCTTTCAAAGAGGTTTTATTGGTAAGAATTCCTCCACCGAGCCTCCTTTGAATTTGCTTCATAATACTTTTAAAGATACTTCGATAATTATGATTTCAGATGAGGATATTAAAAGATTTACTAAGCCTTTTTCTTTTTCTATCATTGGAAAGTTTTCATTTAAATGGCAAAAGATGGAAGATATTCATTCTTTTTTTGATAGCTCAAATTTATATAGTTCTTTTTCTATTAGGCTAATTGATGCAAGGCATGTTCTAATTAAACATTCTAATGACCTTGATTATAGAATAATTTTTTCTAGGTGTTCTTACTATGTTTTCAATTGTCAAATGCATATTCTGAATTGGACACCTATGTTTGATGTTAATGAAGAGTCTCCTATATTCCCATTTGGATTTCTTTACATAACATGAGGATTCATCTATTTAATTATTAGTTTCTTTATTCTATTGGGTTGAGTTTTGGTTGGCCTTTGCAAGTTGATCAAGCAACAGTTGCTTCTTCTAGATCGTCTATTGCTAGAATTCTTGTAGAGATTGATATTACTAAAAAATATCCAAAATAAATTTGGTTGGGTTCAAAGAAATGTGATTACTTTCAAAAAGTTATTTTTGAGAACTTTCCCATTTTTTGTAATCATTGTAAGTTTCATAGGCATGAAATTTCTGAATGCTTTATTGCTCATCCCTCTCTTAGGAAGAAAATCACTAGTAAGAATTCAATTATTGGAAAAACTAATGATTCCCTCAAGTTGGATAATAGAAAATATGCTTTTCAAAATTTTGATGTTTTGCAAAACCAAATTTATGAATTTTCTAAAAAGTTTTACTTATTAATGATTTGTCTAATGTGAAAGGTAATTTTGATGTTTCTAAAAAGTTTTAACTAATATTCATGCTCTAAGTGTTTCTTTAGATGATTTTGTTAAAGGGAAGACTTTAGAGGCTGTGGTTAATGATTATAATGGTTTGGATGTTGTGCATAAGTCCTTTAATAATGATGATTCGAATATTGTTGATGCTAACACCATTTCTTCCAATCAGTTGGATGTTGTTTCTCTTTCTCCTATGTCTGCTTTAGATCAAGGGAAAGAGACTATATCTTTGCCTTCTTTGATTAAGAATGGTGGTGAAAAGAAAGTTCTTATTTTTGATATTTTAACTTCTGGTCGTGACAATCTTTTTAATATTGTTGATCTTTCTTTTAAAAAATAAGATTTAGATACCTGTGACAATTTTCTCATTGTGAATAGTTCTATTTCAGTTCAAAATGATGGTTTTTCTATGGATGGTAATTCTGTTTAGAATTTTGGTAATATGCTATGTGTTTCTAAGGGATTTGAATCTTATTTTAATCCTTTAGTTGAAGATTATACTAAAAATCTGGATTCTGCTTCTCTTGCTTCTTTTATGAATGAAGAAAGGAGGATACTCTTTAGATTTTGTTGGAAGGTGAAAATATTGGTAATTGTCTTTTTAATAGAGCTATTTTTGCTCTTTCTTTCACTTCTAATTCTAAAATGCATACTATTTCTGATTTTCCTTTGTCTAATGCTGTGGATGATTCTTAATGCTCTTGTTTGAAATTGATAGCTTCTGCTGATCCCCGTGCCTTTTATAACAATAATGATTCATTTTTAGATGGAGATTTTTTGGAGAAAGGACATGGTTATAAAACTATTTATAAGAAGAAAAAGTGTTCAAATTATGCCCCTCCTGAGGGTAACTCATTTTAAAGTTTCTTGGAAATAATCTCTCCTATCCTTGGAAAGTTTTTGCCTTTGGCTAATTTTTTCTCTGTTGGCTGAACTTTTGTTGTCTATTTTCTGGCTATCTGGAGTATTGGCTTCTTGGCTAAGTTTCTTCCTTTGGCTTGGGATTTCTAGCTTCGTGTGTTGAGTTTTTTTTAGTTTCCTTTGACTGGTTGGTTTTATGCTAGTGGCTGTGTTCCTATTGGCTTGCCTTTCTTTAGTTGGTTCTTCTGCTCTCTTTATTGGTGGTAGGTTGGGCCTTTTGTCCTTAGCATGTGGTTTGTCCATTGGATGGTTGTTTCTCTAGCTATTTATTTTATCTATTGCTAGCCTTCTTCTTTTTGTCTATTGGTTGGTTTGGTCCACTTGCTCTTTCCTGAGCTATTTTTCTTGGGTGCTCTGTTGTGTGGCTTCTCTGTTAGTTATTTCGTTTCCTTTGGTTGGGCCTTGGTGGCTTTGGATGGTGTTGTTGTGGGCTTTATTGGCTTGGTGCCTTGGTGGCTTTGGATTGGTATTGTTGTGGGCTTTGTTGGCTTTGTCTTTGAGGGCTCTTTTCTTCTTCTTTTTTTTGGATTGTGATCTTCTTTTCTTCCTTTTTTTTTAAGAGGAGTTCATATTTTGTTTTGTTGGGATTTCCTTATGTTAATTTTATCTGTTGGTCTCCTCTCTCTTTTTGTTTCCTTAGCTTCACTTTTTATTTGGTGGTATATTATGATAAGTTTATATTTTTCTTTGGTTGGGATGGCTATGATCATATGATGGATTTTTTCCTTAATATTTTTGTGGCTGGTGACTTTTCTTATTTGTAACCCTTCTTTGAAGTTGGATACACTTAGGATTTGATGCCCCTCATTATTATGATTATCCTTCTTTTCTCATATATCAACCTGAGTTATTTTCTCTTTATATTTTTTGATCTCTTTCTGGCTGAGATTTCTGGTTGTAGGTTCTCTTTTCAATTGGTCTTTTCTTCTTCTTGGAGGGAGTCAAGTCTTACTAATGGTCTCTTTTTCTTAGAAGGTGGAGTTGTTTTCGTAGGTAGGTTTTCATTTTCTTATGGATCTTCATCTCTTTCGAGGTTCTTTTGGAGCTCCATGGATTCTTCCCCTATTTTGCCTTTTGCTTGGCTTTCTTAGTTTTGTCTTTGTTTTTTTTCTTTATTGCTATTTCATTTATTAGTTTAGGTACTAAACTCTTTAGGATTCTCTTGTTCCGCATTTGAGTAGTAGTTTCTTATTTTCTTGAGTTTAGTCTCTAATATGGTCTTCTTGTACCTATTTTTCTAAGCAATAAATTCCTTTTAGTTAAAAGAAACTCTAAACCCTAAACCTCAAACCTTAAAACCTAAAACCCTAAACCCTATACCCTAAACACTAAATCTTAAACCCTAATCCCTAAACTCCAAAACCCTAAACCCTAAAATACTAAACCCTAAACCCTAAACCCTAAACTGTAAACCATTAACCTAAACCCCCCCAACCTTGAGCACGGCGCTCTCTGGCGATTGCATTTTTTCCTTCCTTGATTATGATTTCCTTACAGTTTGGCCAATTTCTGATCATTCTTGATCAATTTCTTTGATCGTTGTCTTTAATTGGCCTTTCATGTGAGTTTCCATTGCTCATTCTATGGCGGAGGAACCGATTACCGTGCAGCCGTGCTTCTCCATCTTGGAGGCGTCGGCTAGGGCATCAGAATTACTTGGAATTATGGATTCGAAAACATCCATTACTCTGCCTGCAGTTAAGTCCTTTAAGGGCATATTATCTGGTAAGAACCTTTCCACTAATGCTTCGGTGAATTTGATCTTGACCTCATGGCATGCCATTATGTGTTCGATCTAGATGTGGAAAAGTTTAATCCTTATGAATTCACTTTAGTTGGTAAATCTTTCTTACAATGGCCAACTCTCGATAACATCAGATCTTTTTTTCATAGACTTAAACTTTCAAGTGCTTTCACTATCGGATTGATTGATCCAAGGCATGTTTTAATTTCGCTCTCTAATGACTTAGATTATTGAAGAGTTTTTGCATGTCGCTCTTACTTTGTGTTTAATTGTCAAATGCGACTTCTAAAATGGTCTCCTATTTTTGATATAAAAGAGGAATCCCCAATTGTTCCTATATGGTTAGCTGTTCTTAATATGAGAATACATTATGTTACATATCAAGTTCTCTTTGCGGTTGGGGCTCTCTTTGGTCTGCATCTTTAAATTGATCAGGCCACCGCGATGAGATCACGACCTTCTGTTGCTCATATTTTGGTTGAAATTAATATCTCTAAAAAGCATCCTAAAGAAGTTTGGATTAGCTCTGAGAAGTTTGGTTATAAGCAAAAAGTTGAATTTGAGAATTTTCCTTTTTTTGTACACACTGTAAAATTCATGGCCACGATCATTCTAAATGTTTTGTGTTGCATCCACAATTTAAAAAGAAAAATTTGCCTAATCCTAATCCAACTCTATCAAATGATAAAGTCAATAAATTTACTTATGTGCCTAAGGTCACTTAAAATGGGAATCCTATGCCTACCCCTACTCTTTTTGTATCCACTGCTTTATCTAATGGAGAGCAATCTGAGCAAGTTAAAGACACTACTAATGAGGTTCTTGAGGAGGCAAATGATAGCTTGATTATCAATCCTTCTAACTATAATAATTTTCCTCCTCAAGATAATACCTTGATTCAGTCTAACCAACCCCTCTTGGCTGGTGAACCCGAGGAGACTCATATGACCCTTAGTGGTCATTTGAGAGGAAATTTGAGGTTGGAACAAAATCTAAAAATTTGTTTGGAGCTGATCCTTTGATGATGGAACAAAATCTAAAAGATAATTTTGAACCTTATCCGGAAATTTGTGCTATTAATGGCTTCAGAACCTCTCCTTCTCTACATTTGAGAGTGATACGCATGCTAACCCACTCTCTCAGCTTAATTTTGAGATTGAGGAAGGGGAAATTACCATTAGAAATGCTTTGACTGATACAGGTCCTATTCTGAATATCACAAATTAGTCTCTCTTGAATGGTGATTCTTTGGAAAAAGATAGACCTTTTCAAACTGTTTTAAAAAAAATCACTTAAAGCAAAAATGTTCACTAATAGCTCCACTAGAACTACTAGTTCTTCCCTAACTTCCCATAAATAAATGTTTCTATTTCACTTTTCTTCTTACTTTATTATATCTTTAGTTATCTATTTTCTTTTCTTTTCTTATTTTATTATGATCAACTTACTTATTTGGAATGTTCGAGGTATTGGGATTCTCATTGTCCACAGCCATATTAGAAGTCTCGTCATTATTCATAACATAGCCTTACTTGTTGTTATTGAACCTTTCATACACTCTTCTCAGATCAACCATGTTGCTAGAACCCTCGACTTTCACAACTTCATTTATAATATTAGCAATAAAATTTGGTGTTTTTGGAGTAATTTAGTCAATATATCTATCCTTGATGATCTTCAAGAATTGTTTAATGTCCACATCTCATTGGGTGATTTCTCTACTCTAGGTTCCTTTATTTATGCTTCTTGTAATAGAGTAGAACATCCTTTGGGACAATTTAAGAACCTTTGCCTCCTCGATCAACAAACCTGGTGGGGTGATATTAACACTATTCTCTCTTCCTCGAAAGAAGGGGAGGTTGCTCTCCAACATTCATTCCATGGAAGAATTTTCTAATATGATTCTTGATTGCAATCTAATTGATATTGGTTTGTTTGATTACACTTGGCATAACTCTAGACTCGCAACATTAGACAGATTCTTTTAATTCTCTCTAGATCAATCAATGGCCTCATACTTTAGTTGAGCATTTGAGCATAACTTTTTCTGATCATGCCCCTCTTTCGATATCTATTAGAAATCCCTTTAATAGATTAACCTCCCATACCTCTTTCAGATTCCAAAATATGTGGATCCAGCACATTGATTTCTTAAATGTTGTCTCCATCAACCTGGATGGCCCCTTCACCCCGAGCATCATTAAAGGCATGATTCACTGCTTAAGCTTAAAAGGCTTAAATAAAACCTTAATTAGTGGAACAAGCATCATTTTAAAAATCTCTTTGCCAATATCAAAAACATGGAACAATTGGTTTGTTCTCTTGAAAATGCTATTTTGACTGATTCCACTAAAATTGAGGACTTCAATGAAGACAAAGATAACTTGGTTAGCTACCAAAATATGGAAGAAACCTACCGGCAAAAACTGCTAGCAAATATATTGCTGATGGTGACATAAATACCAAATATTTCTATGCTCTTTTCCAAAAGAGAGCATTAAACTCTATTAAAAAAATTAAAAGTGATAACGGCAATTGGATCACTGACAATAATGATATTAAAGATTCACCCATCATTTTAAAAACTTATTGAACAAGAACCTTCCTTCAGAAGCTATCTCCAACTCCTACTTGATTCCCTCAACAATTATTAATGATGACAATCACTTGCTTAATATGGTTCCTACGGAAGCTGAGATTGGTAGAATTCTTAATAGATAAATGTTGAATCTGTTGCTGCCCCTGAAGGCTACATGACTCAATTTTTTCAGCATTGTTGGCCTATTATTAAGTCTAATTTAGTCGATTGTGTCATTGATTTCTTTAATGTTAATCCCTTACCTAGATATTTTTCTAGCACTTCCATTGTCCTCATTCCTAAAATTAATAATCTTGAATCTTGGGATTTCGCACCTATCCTTTGCACCTTCTTTCATAAACTAATTACTAAATTGATTGCTAATAGAATTAGTCCTCTACTTTCTAAAATTATTTCCTCAACCAAACTAGTTTCGTTAAAGGTAGAGCTATATCTGATAACATTTTTTCTTTCCCAAGAGTTGATTCATGATTTGGATGCTTCTATTAGAGGTTGTAACATCCTATTCAAATTGGACATCTCAAAAGCTTTTGACAACTCTCTTGGAATTTCCTCTTCCAATTTCTTCATTTGTTTGGTTGTTCTGATAAATTTATCTACCTCATTAAAAATTGTATTAGCAATGTTTGGTTCTTTGTTATCCTGAATGGTGAGGCCTTAGGTTTTTTCCCTTCTATGCATGGCTTGAGACAAGGGGATCCCTTGTCTTCCTCTCTTTTTATTATTGCTAGAATAGCTTTCGAGGAGCCTTTTGACCTTTTCAATAATAATTCAAGCATGTCTTTTAGAACTCAAGGTGATTTTTCTATCTCTCATCTTAGTTTTACTGATGATTTCATTATCTTTTGCAATGCCTCTATTCATCACATTAAAAATATTAAGAATTTTTTAAATAAGTTTGGAAATGAAAGTGGTCTCTTTCTTAATGAAGGGAAAGTTGTTTCATTCCTTCCTTTAAAATCTCTAGTAATAAGATCAACCAAATCTTGAGAATCACTAATTTTCAAAGAACAACTTCCTATTAAATATCTTGGTGCTCCTCTTTAAAGGTCTAAAAAAGATCACATCTTTTGATGAGTTAATCCAAAAAATCTCTAATAAAATTTCTATTTGAATTTCATTTACTCTCATTTGGTGGTAGGCTCACTTTGATTAAGAGTACCCTTAACTCCATGCCTTTATATCTTATTCAAACCATGTGTCAATTCTACCATTAATAGAATTGAGCACCTCCTTAATAAATTCTTTTGGGGTTCTAACAATTCTACTAAAAGAATGCATTGGACCTCTTGGTATAAAAGTTATGACACTCTTGCTGAAGGTGGGTTTCGCTGTAAGCCAATCAGTGAAGCTATCATTGCTTTTTCTTATAAACTTTAGTGGAATTTTATAAGCAACAATAGTCTTTGGGCTCAATTCATGATTGCTAAATATTGCGAGGGTAAGCACCCTCTCATTTTCCCTTACAAAGTGGGATGTTCTCATGTATGGAAAAGACTTTGTTCCATCAAATGGGAGGTTGGATCCTTAATTTCTTGGGGGATTAACTCTGGAACTTCCTTCTTCTGGCAAGATAATTGACCAAAGTGGCTCTATTGATGATTTACTTTCTACCCACTCACTACGCCTATTAAAGTGAGCTCTTTCGCAATAAGCTTACGACTATATTCCTATCTCTCTTTTAGATAAGCTTACTACCATCCCTATTAGCAATCATGATCAGATTCTTTTTCAGCTTTCTCAAAATGGTGACTTCAACCTGAAAGATGTCTAGATTCATATTAGAGAAGCTCATGATTTCTCTAATGTGTTTTTTAAACTTTGGATTAACACTATCCCTATTTCTTACTCTGTTCTAACTTGGAGAATTTTGAAAAATTTCAACCCTATTGATTCCTTGATGTGTAAAGGTTTTCACTTACCTTCAAAATGCTACTATTCACATTGAGAATGTCAATCATGTATTTGTTAATGGAGCCATTGCTTCCAAACTTTGGGTTTGGTATGATAAATTTTTTAATATTGACAAATTCAATGGCTCCTTAACTCTTTATCAACTTCTAGAGGTTTATTTTGAAAACACTATTAAAGGCCACATTAAAGTCATAACTACTATCACTCTTATATGGTTCATATGGATGGATAGAAATGGTGCAAAACATCATGGGATTCCTATGAACCATAAGAGGATAATTTCTAGAATTAAAGATAAAATCCATGCTTTATTTAATGCCAGTTTAATTAACTATAATCAATTTAAAGGTTGTAAATTTGTGGCCAATAAACTGGGGTTTAACCTGCCAGACCATCCCAACTGTAAAGATGATAAGCTTATTTATTGGAAAAAACCTCTTGATAATATTATTATAATTAATACTGATGGCTTAGTTTCTCAAAATGCTTCTGGCCGTGGTGGCATTATCAGAAACCTTAATGGTAAAGTTTTATGTGCCTTTGCTTATCCTCTTACCACATGTTTTGTTCTCTTTGCGGAGCTAATGGTTGTTAACAAAGCTATTGAGATTTTCCTACAAAAAGGTTGGCTCAATATTTGGATTGAGGTGGATGCCCTGTTGCTAATAGATCTATTGACTTCCACCAAAGTGGGAAATTTAGAATTGTACTACCTCCTAAAGCATACTAGAGCTCTCCTATCTCAACTCTATTTTAAAATCACTCATGTTTGGCTTGAAGGTAATGCATGTGCTGATTACCTAGCTAATCTAGGTGCTAGATTAGATAGAATAAAATTCTTTGATCATCTTACACTTCCTAAACATTTGTGTGGATTGGTTAATTTGGACAATACTGGACTTCCTTATCTCAGAAACTAATTTCATCCTATGTTTTGGCCTAATTACAACTTGTATTACTTTGTTTTATTTATATGGTCATCTTTTGTTTATCTTTTATTGATTGTTGTTTCTCATCTTCATTTTACTAATGCATTTCCCTGATAATCTTTTCTGGTTCTATTGTGATCTCTGTAGCATCTGTTGTTGGCTTTCTGCTAATTATCCAATCTTTTTTTGGGGTCTTACTGTATCTGCTGTTTCCCTTGCTAATGGAAATGTGCTTTCTGTTTCCCTAATCTACTGGATGGAGATGTCTTTTTTTCTAATCTGCAAGGATGGACTGCTTGCCATCAATACTATTTTTTGGGACTTACTATATTTTGCTTTTCTTTTCATGATTGAGACTATTTCCTGTCACTTTTTCCAGTTGCCTATTCTTAAACTGATTTTTTATTCTGGCTACCTATATTGGAGGCTCATGTCTTTGTTGTTGTAGTTGTTGGTTTGCTATGATTTTCACAGCTTCATGGTGGGCCCTTCTTTATTTATATCTTCCCTCTTTAATAGGGCTGTGGCTCCTATTTTGCTCACCAACACCCCGTCCTCAACCTGTAAGGGAAGAATGTTTAATTTACCAATTATTACTACTATTTCTTTGCAAGATTGGATTTGCTTCTTGCCTTCCTTTCATCCTGATTTTATTGATGATGTTGGATTAGATGTTGTTCTGCTTTTCGTTATCTTGAAGGATTTTAATGATGGTTTTCTCTTGATCCCCATTTTGGGTCTATGTAATACTACTATTACTGAAAGGATTACCCTCTATTGGGTGCAATATTTGGTTTGTTGTCTTGGTTGTTGGCTGAATGGATTATCAGGTTTTATGCCCAGCTAGCTACTTCTAAGGTTATTTCTTTGATTATTTTTTGTGTTGTTTGCAGTGGAGTGCAGCTTATCACCTACAGCTTGTGGTCTATCTAATCTGCTGCTGCATTCCCATCTTAGTTTTATTATAACTTGTGTAGTTCCTGTTGTGTTTATGCTATTAACTTAGTGTTTGTTAACATCAAAGTTTATTTTGAATGGCTATCCTTCTATGGGCTATATTCCTGGGCTGTATTCCTTTCTTGTAAGCTTTATATGATTTGGGATGGTGTTATTTACATGCTAATTGATATGCTTAGCAGGATTTCAGCTGGCTTTTCAGCCGGTTGTCTATTGTTTCTATCTTCTACTACCTTTTTTTGTTGTCTACTTATGGTGGGTTTTCTGGCGGCTTAATTTTACTCTTGGATCTGGTATTAATATGGTGGATGTGGCCAAGATGGTTCATTTTTATATGGGTAGGGATTCTCATGCTATGGTGACAATAGTGGTGATACTTATCCCCATTTTGCTCTTTACTGTCTCCTTTTCTATAGTGTATATGGCTTTATTTAGGTTTGCAGGTACTAAGGCTCATAAGACTTTCAACAAATGGATGCTATCTTCCCACAGGTTTGTAGGTTATGATGGCTATGATGATTTCATCCCTTTTTGGTTTGGCAATAGCTCTTGTGATGTAACCCTTCCACTGAAGTTTGGATGCTCATATCTACATTGGCCCTAATTTGGTGTGACTGAGCCTGAGCCTTCTCTCACACACTTCTCTATAATTTCTCTAAGTTTATGCTGCTTTTACCTTCCACTTTGTTTGTATTACTCTAACTGTGCTAAATTTTATCTTTCTACTTATTTGCAGATGCATTTTTCTCTTTCTCTTGCAGGTTTGCTCCCTAGTGGCATGCATTCCCTCATCCAGATGAGCTTTGGCCCAATTCTATCCATTGGCTTCTCTATGTTAATCATTTTGTATATTTTGCTTTCAGTTTCTCTTTTAATTTGCTTTAGGATGTACTTAGATAGGGGATTTACTCTATAGGCTGATTGTAGCTCTTTGAGCAGTAGTTTTGGAGTTTATCCCCTCTTAAGGATCTTATAACCTTCTTTTTATGCCAATAAAATTCCCCCTATATGTGATTTCAAAAAAAAAAAACCCTAAACCCTAAAAACCTAAAATCTTAATCCTAAACAAAATAAAACCTAAAAATAAAATAAATAAGAAACCTAAACCTAAATAAAATAAAAAAATAAAATAAAATAATAACTTAAGATAAAACCTAAACTTAAAAATAAACTAAAATAAAATAAAACTATATTAAAAATAAAATAAACTCAAAAAATCTAAATAAAATAAAACAAAATGTAAAATAAAATAAAATAAACCCAAAATAACATAAAATAAAACCTAAACCTAAAAAATAAATCTAAAAAAATAATAAATAAAATCTAAACCCAAAAAAACTAAACCTAAAATAAAAATAAAATAAACAAAGTAAAATAAACTTAAACTTAAACTAAAATAACCTAAACTAAAATAAATAAAACCAAAACTTAAACCTAAAATAAACTAAACCTAAACCTAAACCTAAACTAAATAAAATAAACAAAACTAAAATAAACATAAACCTAAACTAAAAAATAAAATCTAAATACAAACCTTAAATAAAAACTTAAACCTAAACCTAAAAAATAAAATAAAAACCTAAACCTAAACCTAAAAATAAAAAATAAAACCTAAACTTAATAATAAAATAAAAATAAAACTCAACTAAAAAAATAAGCCTAAAAAAACAAAAATAAAATACCTAAACTAAAATAAAGAATCCTAAAATATATAAACTAAACTAAATAAAAATAAAAATAATCATAAATAAAAATAAAAAAAATAAAACAAACTAAAAGAAATCATAAATAAACTAAATAATCCTAAACCTACCGTTTACTTAATTTTTTAAAAAAATCCTAAACCCTAAATCCTAAACACTAAATGCTAAACCTGAACCCTAAAACTAATCCCCCTAAACCCTAAACCTTAAAGCCTAAAAACCCTAAACCCTAAAGCCTACAAAACCTTGAACCTTAAACCCTAAACTTTAAATCATAAACACTAAACCCTAAACCCTAAACCCTAAACCTAACCCTAACCCTAACCCCTAAACCCTAAACCCTGGTTGAGCTTATTTTTATGAAAGGTGATCTTAATGAAGTGAGTGAAGAGGTTGCGAAATACAAAGTTGGTGCTCTTGCCCATGTTGGCCTTATTGCACCTATTCATGTTGTGGTTCCTCCAGGCAACATTGGTCCGGATCCTTCACAAACTTCTTTCTTCTCTGTTCTCAATATCCCAGATCAACAAAGTGCTTGTTGAAGTTATCACCCGATTAAGCTAATTAGAAAAGGCGATGTGGTGGGATCCTCGGTACTCCTCAATAAAAGGGATTAGGCCATTCTCTTATGGCCTTGTCATGTCGTATGATGATGGATGGGGATCACGAGGTACTTGACCTCACTAAACATGATCTCATCGAGAAGTTCTCGATAGGACATTCAATGGTCACTTCTCTCTCACTGGCCCTCTCTTATCCCAAACTTGTTGCAGCGCCCCACAAGTTCATCAACGCTTACGAGAATGTTCTCGCCATCATGATTGACACTGATTACAAATACCCACAGGCCAAGAAGGTTAAGCGGTATTTGAAGGATCTTAGTAAATTTGTTGTGGCTCTTCACGATGCTTACGGTACTCTTTCTTTGCTGCTGCTCCTATTGTGGAAGAGAAGAAGGAAGAACTCGAGAATCGATGATGATATGGGATTCACCTTGTTTGACAAAGCTTTGTTGGCCTTCTATTAAATAAAATTTTATTTTCTCTAAGAGTTAAATTATTTTGTAAAATTCTATTTTTGGAATTTTTGAATTATGTTTTATTTTATCTTATTTTATTAGTTGTTAGAGGATAATGTCTTGAATGTTTTGGTAATTTCTTATTTGTTATGAAATCATTTGAGTTTGAAAAAAAATCCTAAACCCCAAACCCCATTCACTAAACCTAAACCTAAAGTAACTAAATAAATTAAAAAATAAACCTAAATCCTAAAACCTAATAAACCTAAACCTAAACCAATACCCTAAAAATGGGAAGAACATTGACAGAAGGAACATCACCGTCAACCATGTTCAGTCTAGATCTGGCAGTGGAGGTGAAGGCGGAGGTGGCAGTTATCGCAGTGGTGGTGGGAGATCTGGAGTTGTGGTGGATATGGAAGTGGTGGTTAGAACAGTGGTGGTTACGGAAGAGGGAGGTTACAGTCGTCGTGGTGGCAGAGGGAGAGATCGGGGATATGATGGTGGATCCCAATATGAGAGGTCGTGCAGGCTGGACAAATTGAAGTGCGGCGATCCACTACGCTTATGGAACTGTGTTTTATAGTAGAGACAGTTCTAGTTTTTTATTTTCTCTATGCGTGCTCATTTTTTATCAATGTCCTCGCCTGTGCCTTAGAGAATTCGGTGTGTTACTTGGTTGATGAAATAGAAAAAAAGAATTGTTGAATCTAAATTTGTTGCCTGTTGAAATAAAAACTAAAAACCCTAAACCCTAAACTAAAACATGAACTGAAAACTTAAAACCTAAACCCTAAACTCTAAATGAAAACCCTATCCCAAAAAATAATTAACCAAAAAATAATGGGTTTAAAATAGTCTTATTTTGAAAGATCATTTATTCTTAGATCTATTTTAGAAGTATATTTTAAGCATTTTAAAATCAATTATTTTGCTGAAATTATTTTCATATTTGCTAAATCTCTCTTTTTAATTAAAAGCTTACTAGCGTACTTAGATCTATCATATTTTAATTTAAGTATTTTGTGATCACTAGCATTAATTGATAGAAGATTTTTTGATTAAAATAAAATAAATTATTCTTTGAAATTTATTTTATTGTGCAAAATAATATTATGAATTTATTTTGAAATCATTTTTATATTAGTCTACAAATTGTAATAACATAAACATCTTAGTAAGATCACTTTAAGATATTTATTTTATTATTCCTTATCAATATTAAGTGAGCATTTTATCTTGCCAAAATTTTAAGTTGTAAAGTGATAATTTATAAGTTGTGAGATCATTTTTGAATTGGATAGCTTGGTATATTTGTGAGAGATTTATTTTATCAAACTTTATTATTTTGAATTTTTCTTTTTGTGGTGTAAAATTTATATTGGGGTTATACTCACCCCTTTATAGGAGAGTAAATATTGTTGTAGGGGTTGTACTTTCCCCATTATAGGAGAGTACTATTTGTAAGTTATTTTGCATTTAGTGGATTCCTAGCCGGGGATGGCTAGGCATGGACGTAGGACGATTTTGGGGTTTGGTCGAATCTAAAATTATTGTGTCTCTCTTACTTCTGTATTTTTTTTATTTTGCTGCATTAAGAATTGTATCTTACCATTATAAAATAAAAAAATTAATTTTCTATTAAAACTTAAAATTTTTAATATTCGACCCTCTTGGGTGCTATAGTGACTCACACCCAACATGTGTAACATATGAATGAATCCTAAGCATATCTATACATGCAAATGAAAATGTTTAGCACACTTTAATGATGAATGCTAAGAGAATTTGTTTGAGAATTTTGAATGTTTTTATGATGCATGATTTTGTTAAGTAGAAAAAGAGGGATTCTTTATCGATTTTTCATATGCACACATATATGTATGAAAGGAATAAGTGAGTACGACGCTATTGTTAGCACCAATGGTGTAAGGTACATGACCTACTTAGGACTACTTAAAGCCTCGCAACCCCGGGGTTGTTTAGACTAATATACGACTTTCCTTAAATACATATACATGTACAAAAGAAATGAATGGAAAAAGTAAGATGCAAATGTTTGTGTTTGTTTGTTTGATTTGCTTATGCAATTTATATGTGGATGATGTCCTTTAAGTAATAACATAAGAACGAATAGGAATGAAGAAAGTGTTGTGTTCTTTTCAAATGAACTATACACTTTGCTAAATCTTATTCAAAACTATGCTAAAAGAAAAGAGAAGGAAAGCCACACTATGCACATCTTTATATTTTTACTCACATGCAAGCTCATAAATAATTATAAGTAGCATACCTTTCAGTTTTTATGTTTGATTCATAAGCTTTGAAATTAATTTTGGATTTAATTGTGATAATAGCCTTTCATATTCTTACTGTAGCCAAAACATGCAATTTGACATAATGGAAACATTTTGTTTTTTAATTTGATTTTCAAAAAGCATGAATGCATGATTTTAATATGGCATACACATTTTAACATGCTAAGAAAGAAATAAAGTAATTAAATCATGTAAATTCATTCACCCTAATTAATTCCTAAAGATAATCCTATGAAATAGAATTATTTAAAGCAAATCAAATTTATTTTAAAGAGATTTTTAGTTTTGTTTGAGTTTAATTAGGACTTAAGAAATGTGAAGTGGTTTGATAGTCCTAACCCATTTCCCACATGTGTATGTTATTTTAATTTAATTTTATAACCATTAGATGATTTTTATATTTTAGTTTAGGTTAAGGTATGAATTAAGTGCATTACCTACACTTTAACTTTTATATTTAATCAAATAATTATGAGCCAATGTATGACATAAAACCACAAGGAATTTTAATCAGCAATGCATCCTAGGAAAGGAAGGTACCTAATGCAATTAGCTTATAATTAATGATTAATTAAGTTAAAGGGTTTAGTTTAAGTACTTTCATAACCCTTTCCCACACATGTGGGTTGAATTTTGATTTCCTTAAGCTACCTAGGTTATTGAACACCTAAGCACCTACCCAAGATGTATTGGTTAAGTTCTGGAATGTTTTGATTTTGAAAAGTTTGATTACTTGAGCCATTTAATTAATTGATTAAACTTATTTAATTAATTTTTACCTTAATTAGATTTTATCCAAATGAAATGAACTTAGGAAAAGAAGATATGGGAAAGAACCTAATCTCATTCCTAAGTCCACTCCTTTGTTCTAAGGTGATTAACAACTTTAATTAATGAAATTATCACTATTTAAAAGGTTAATTAATCATTTAATTGATTAAGAGGATAATTAGGAATGAACCAAGCAATTACTCTAATTAAACCACTAATAAATCACAAGAAAATTAGGGGAGGCAGAAGTCATCCCACTAAATGCACATGAGAAGTTTGGAAGTATTCAATGTGATAATTAGAGAGTAATTACTATAATTAAATTCCCAATAAAACCCAAATTTAGAAAATATCACTGTACAAAATCAATTAAAATTAATTTTAGATTATTCCTCTTTGAATTATCTTCACAATGCTTTTTATTTTGTATTTTTATGATTTTTCTTAAATTAGTTATACTATTTTTAAGTTTCCATGATTATCCATTAACTAAATAGCCTAATTAAATGACTAATCCCATCAGCGCCATGTGGAGGCTGGCGCGGCCTGCGCTTTCCACATGGTATGATGGGAATGGTCACTTAAGTTGTCACATCACAGTGCCACATCAACGGTGGCGCTACGTGCTTTGTCCTCATCCGTCGATCATATATCAGACGGTTGAGATTGAGCCCATGGTTCTTAAGGGATTAAATCAAAGATCCTATGCAGCTTGATCATGGCCATCCATCCAAAATGCGTGGATGGACGGCCCATGATCCGTCCCTAAGCTTCGCTGCGGAGATGGCCACCGCCCATCTTCCATGGCATGATCGAAGCTCGATTGAGCTCAGATCGAGTTCAAACTCATCACACACCATCATCATGCAAGGGAGAAGACATCCAATAGCTAGTTTTACTTGAGATGAAAATTCCTTACACAAAAGACCACACACTCCCTATTCTAGGCTTGGTTTTGATCCATACCTCACCGGAGGCTATCACTAGTGCTCGAATCCATTGAGGTAGCTTTGTCTAGTGGAGATGAAGCTCTGTTGAAAGTTTAAAGCCTTGAGATTGAGTAGATCTTCCTATGGACCAAGTCACCCTTCAAATTCTCATGACCTTAATCAAAGTCCCCTCTCCCTTGCCTTGAGAACTTGAAGCTTAGTGAGCTCGATTAGGTCCCCTCAAGGTGCTTGAAGGAGGGATTGGCTTGATTTTTTGTATTGGATGAGATGGATATTTAAGGGAGCTCCTCTATTTTTGGTTTAAGAGAAACCAAAAATGCAGAATTGGAAAGGAGTTGAGGAAGCTTGGAGGAACCTTTGGGTGCTAGCTCTGAGTTCCCTAAGCTCAATCGAGTGTATGAATGTTGAATTCAAGTGGAATTAGGGGGAGTATATCTCCCCCTAGGTGAATTGGATGGTCACAAGATCTTTTTCCATTATAATCCAATTCACCATATTCAATGGGTTTGTTAGGCCGTTTAGAGTTTCATTGCATTCAGTTTTGGGTGTGGAGTGAAGTAATGAAGCTCCCATGTGCTTGAATTGAGTGGAGGAAGGATTCTCATGTGTGCCCATGTCAAGTTAGGTGATTAATTTTGACCTTGGGTTGGGTTTGGCTGACCCAAACCCAATAGGTCATGTGCACCATCCTCATTAGTGACCATTTGGTCCATTAAGAGGATGTCAAGTGTCCATGAAAAGGAATTGATCAAATTCCAAGTGGTTTTGATTTTAGGTTACCTTATGGACTAAGGGTAAAATGGTCATTTGGCTTAGATTTTAATTTGAATATGTTTGGTATGATTGAAAAATGGGTTGGGCCAAGTTTCAATGAATTTGGAGTTAGTTTGATATGATTTGGCTCATGTTAACCCATTTAGGTCAAAATGGGTCAACTTGGGTCAAGTTGACCAATTGGTCAAACTCGATCAAACTAAGGGTTGGGTCAAGTTCATATGACCATTTGAAATATTTTGGCATCATTGGTTTGGTTCAATTTCATTTATATTTAGATTTTGTTCATTTCTTGTTTTCAATCAATTTGGTTTATATTTGGATTTGGCTCAATTTGACCTTTTAAGTCAAGTTGGGTTCAAGGTCAATTGGGCTAGGTTGGGTCTAGTTGGCCAATTGGGGCTTTGGTCAAGTTCAACAAGTGATTTGGAATGAACTTGACCCATTAGTTTCAATCAATTTAGCTTAGATCAAATTTTGACACATTTTGACTTTTTAGGTCAAGTTGGGTCAACTTGGGTCAAGTGGCCAATTGGGCTAGGTTAGGCTCAAATGATGACTTGGTCAAGTTCAAACATTGATCATGAAGGAATTTTGATCAATGGTTTCAATTAATTTGGCCTATAGTGGATTTTGGCTTGTTTAGGTTTCATTTTGGCTAAGTGTTGACTTGGTCAACCCTAAGGTTTGACTTGGTTTGATCCAATTTGAGTGATTGATCATCCCATGATGATTGTTTCTCACAATGTGAGGCTTAGTTGGGCTTAGTTCAATCCAATTTGGGTTAGATTAGAATTTGGCTCAAAAGGGTGCTTTAGGTCACTTCGGGTCAAGAGAGCCTAAGTAGGTCAAATGGCTTGGTCAAATCTTAAAATGAGTTTGATTGAACTCACATATGGACTTATGATTGGAATATAAATCCATTTGCAAGTTATTTGGAGTGAAATGGGTTTTGATTCATTTGAAAATTTCAAGTTCAAAAGGGTGAACATGAGTTTGACTTGGGTTTGATTTTTGAATGTAGTTTTAGTTTGATGATTGGAGTTTATATTTATATTTGGATTCATAATTGAAGGATTGATTGAATCATGAAGAAAAATCAAGGGTTTGGCTTGATTTGAAATTGATTTGGCTAAGTTCAAGAATTTGACTTGAAAGGCTTAGGTTGAATTTTGGTTGAATTTGGGGTTTGATTTTTGAATTTAGTTTTGGTTATTTGAATTATATGTCATCTATATTTGTGAATATAAATGAGAATATAAATGGGTTGTGAGAAAATTCCTTGAATTTGAATTGATTTAGATTTGATTTAGGCTAAGTCCATAAGATAGAATCAAAGTGATTTAGGAAATATTTTGGAATTTGGATTTGAGTTTTGAATTTAGTTTAGATTATTTGAATTTATATTTCATTTATATATATGAATTTAAATGAGAATATAAATGGGTTGTGAGAAAATTTCTTGAATTTGAATTGATTTAGATTTGATTTAGGCTAAACCTATAAGATAGAATCAAAGTGACTTAGGAAAGATTTTTGGAATTTGGAATCCAATCATGGGCTTCAATCATAAGTTTCAATTTTTTGGTATTGAATCATGATTTGAGAAAATCCATTGAATTGGTTCAAGGTTTAAGTTAGAGTTGGAGTTGATATGAGTTTGGTTTGAAGGGAGGAAGCGAGGAATTTAGTTCAAGCTCTAGGGTAGGCAAATTTTCTTAACACCCCTAAGGCATGACCTATTCATATGGCTAACTCTTCTAAGTCTCTAGGGTTGGGTTGAGTGTCCACCTAATCACTAGAAGTGTCTTATGACTAAGGAGACTCTCTAAGAGATATGTCTAAGATGGAGGGGTTGAGAGCTCATTCTAAAAATGAGGTCAACGACACCTTAATCATGCATCTAATTGAAATGAAACTTTAGAAAAATCAAACTGGCAAGGAACCCCACTTGATATAAAATTTTCAAACCTAATTGACTTTTGGATTAAGAATTCTTAAAGTTCAAAGTCACTAAGTCAATATACATCAAATAATAAATTAAAAATCCATAAAATCATAAAATTCATAAAATTGGTTTGAAACACCTTGACCAACACTCGAACACTTAAGGATACTTTTCTAACATTCTAATGTCAAAGAATTTTGGTTAATTACAATCTTAAGGTTTATTGGAATCAGTAAAAATGCAAAACTTAATTAAACCTCACAACAAACAATTCATTAAATTCATAATCAACCAAATTAAGAAAATCTTAATCCATAATCAATGAAAACTAAGAATGAACTAAATCACTAACCTAAATGTGTTAGGTTAACATAATTCAAACCAAATGAACATAAATTAAGTGGACATGAACATTAATTAAATAAATGTTAACCAATTCAATCCAAATAAAACAAATCAAATTAAACATAAATTAAATCAAAGAAATGAAATGAAGAATTAAATTCCAAAGATAAAATTAAAATATTGATATAATTTAAACCCAAGCCCAAATAATATAAATGAATCTAAAATGAGCTATTTAAGATACTTAGGATCTTAGTTTGATCTTAAGGATGAAGGTTTCATTCTATTAGGATTTAGGATAATGAATGGAATAGGTTCCACCCAAAAGTGTAAGTTATTTTATTCTTCATTCTTGAAAACTTAAACTTCACTTTAACTTAAAAACAAATTTGAAAATTAAAACAAGAATCATAATTCATTAAGTCATTTGAAATTGAAACCATCCAAAGGTAAAAATAAACAAACTTTAAAAGTTTAGGGTTTGAGAAATTATCATGTGCTTAACAAAGTTGAAGAAGAGAAACTTGAATCTAAAAAGGCATAATAAAGTTTTGCCACACAAGCCTATCTTTTTAACACATTAGATCATTATGTCACCAATGCTAGACTTAGGTTAGGCTAATTTGTGATATTTTATGATACTCTATGTTGTGATGAGTTCTATGTCTTTGTAATGTATTATTTTAGACTACATGTCTAGGATTGTTTGCCCATTAGACTAGATGATATGATATTCTTTTTAGAATTAATGTTATCTTCTATAAGAGCTGTGCTAAAAGGGATAGCTATAAATAAATTATAAAATTGTCATTTGCTTGCAGGTGCTGAATAGTGCCTTAGTATAGCCTAATAGGACAGGTCGGCTTGGCAAGCAACTAATGATAAGCCCATATATTTGCAAAATATAACTATGTGTGTTGTTTGTATTTTCTTGACATCTATTTTGCAGGGCTTAAATTTTTTTTTGAATTTAAAATGTAAATTTAAGCTTAGAATTAAGTTAGGATCTATGGGGTCTAGGATTAACAAGTGTTAAACTTACCAGTAGATGAGTGTAGAGGTCCTCTATGATGACCAATGGAGGTCCCTGAAGATGGAGACAATCTTGGAATGAAGACCTATTGATCTAAACTTTAGTTGTAGGCTGGGTTATATAAGGGCAGAGCTTGGCTGCCCATTTTCTCTTTCTTCCATGGTGTACAGTGATATCTGGTAGCATTGGCCTTTCTTTGATTTAAAATTGGCATAATTTATTTTAGATGCATAATAAAATCAACCTACTTCTCTAAGTTTCTTTATGTACTCTATTTTTTGTGATGAATCTGGACGATTAGGCTCTAAGAAAACTAATTTTTTTACCCAATGTAAATCTAATCTACTCAAACACCAAAATAAATAAACTTGAAACTTCAAATAAATTAAATCCCTAAGAATAACCTAAAATGAAATAGAAATAATTATCTCTTGCGAATCATACTATCATATTGCTCTTAACTCTTGAATTAGGCAGTTCACTTATTGCACAAAAAGGGCATTTGACCTTTGAGGATGTCTGCCTTCTTGGGGAAGTATGCCTTCTCTTATTGATTTGACCCATGGCCACTTCTAATTGCATGACATTTAGGCATAAAATGCATACTCCAAGACCTCAATTGAATCATGAGTCAAAAAATTTAAAAGCTAGAAAATGTGCATTAGCTAGGTGCATTTCATATCGTGCATGATCTTAGGGATTAAGGAGTGAGTCTAGGTTCTTAGATTCTTTCCAAAAAATATAACAGCCTAGCCATCTTGCATACATGAGACTTGACATCATGAATTTAAAATGAACTTAGGTGGTGTTAGCTAGCAACCATTCTAAGTGAATTATAAGTCCGAAAGAGTCAGATAAGTATGTTCTCTCAAGTGAGAGGAATGACCAATAATTCCTAGAAGTAAAACTAAGTTGAGCATCTGACTTGTGTTAAAAGCACTTATAAATTTAGGTTATGAAGCATCCTCCTTGGAGTGAGTCTTCAACCCTAGGCATTTTGTAGTTTATGTCGCTAGAATCTAAGCCCTAGATTTCTAAGAACATGTAAACTCTAAATTCAAATTAAATTCCAAAATTTAAAGCCCAATAGTATGATAGTTGAAATTCTATTGGACATCCAGTTTCAATAGTCATTCATTACTTAATCCCAATTTATTCAAAAATAAGTCTTTCTACTTTAGATCATTCCCAATTGCAATTTCAAATATCATTTGTTTGAAAATTAGCTTAGAAATTCATAGAAATAATAAATTATTTCTTTAATCGAGAGTATTCTTAGGAAGAGATCCTTCATTCCTAAGATGTTACTAACTATAAGAGCTTGCCCTAATAAGGAACCATGAACCTAATTTAAAGTAAACCTGTTTTACTTCCCATGCATTTTAGGGGAAAACTCTAGTACATAAAAGACCCATTAGGCTTAGGAGTTATGGTATTTTAATTTGGAGTCATAGGGACACCACACAGATCTTAGGAGGTATTTATTAAAGTGATCGAGTGTGATAATAAGGTATGATATTGTTGACCTCACTTTTGGAGTGAGGATTCAATCTTCTATTCTTAGATTTAGAATTTCTAAATACTAAGACTTCTATAGTCATAAGATGCTTATAGAAATTAGGTGAGCACTTAACCTAAGCCTAGATACTCAGAAGGGTTAATAATAGGATTAGGCTATGTCTTAGGACTTAGGGAGACAAACCTACCCTATAGCTTAAACCCAATCAATGCCTACCCCTTTGACCTAAACCAAACCTCAAATTCAATTCATATCAAATCTGAATCCAAATCAAATGATTGAAACCTATAATCAAATGCAAACTCAAAACCCTTCGTGAGCCCCATGATTCAATTCCATAGACTTAGCCTTAATCAAATCCAAATAAATCCAAACTCAATTGATTTTCTCATGAATCAATTATATCTTCAATCATCATCCCAAATATAAATTAAACCTATAATCAAATCTACAATCATACCAAATCCAAATATCAAATCAAATCAAACCCAAGCTAAGGCCATATGATTCAATTCCATGAACTTAGCTTTAATCAAATCCAAAGAAATCCAAACTCAATTGATTTTCTCATGAATCAATTATTCCTTCAATCATCATCCCAAATATAAATGAAATTTATAATCATCAAGCCAAATGAAATCAATCCAAATCAAACCTAACCTAACCCATTTGACTTGAAATATCCAAATGAACCAAAACCCATTTGAACCCAAATCAATCGCAATTAAAGTTATATGCCAATCCTAAGTCCATATACAAACTCAACAAAATGCAAATCAACCCAACTAAACCCAATAGGCTCACTTGATCTAAAGTGCCAAAAGGACCTATTTGACCCAAATTCCCAACCTAAATTGGATTGAACCAAACATACCAAAACCATGATTTGATTGATTTATCATTTGGTCAACCCTAGACATTTGATCACATCATGAACCAAACTAGCCAAATCTTAAAGCCAAATTGATTGAAACCATTGAATGATTATGATTGATTGAGACTTTAAACCAACCCAATTGGCCCTTTGAATCAAGTTGACTCAATTTGACCTAAAAGACCAAATTAGGTAAAATCATGATATAACCAAAATTGATTGTAACCAAAGGCTCAAGTTCATTCCAAATTGATTATTGAACTTAACCGAAGCCATAACTGAACCTAATTTGCCAATTGGTCAACCTAAACCATTTAGCCCAAATTGACCTAAAGGGTCAAATTGGCCTAAATCCAAATCAAATCCAAATTAATTCAAACCAAAGCCTACAATCATTTTTAGTTAACCAATTGATCAGGAATTGACCCATAATCCAAGAAAATTTGGCCAATTTGACCAAATTGGTCAAGCTGACCCATTTGACCTACATGAATCCAAATGAGCCAAAATCAAACATAAGCCAAATTGATTCAAACCAATCAAACCAAAATACTTTAAATCATCATTTGAACTTGACCCAAGCCTTGGTTTGACCCAATCTGAATTGGTCAACCTAACCCAACCTAGCCCAATTTGACCTATAAGGGTCAAATTGAGCCAAACCCACTTGAACCTAGCTCAAACCCAATGGAACTTGACCCAACCCATCCTAAACTGACCTTAGGTCAACCCCAAGCTAGCTCAACCTAAATTGGGTCCCATCCAAAGCCATTAGACATTGGATTTTCCTCCCCAAATGGGATTTTTACAAAATGACAAGGTCAAACTTCCTATTTTCCTCTTGGAAGCCATCACGAAATGGAGACCTAACCTACTCACATAGCCCAACCCGAGTGGGCTAGGTCAGCCTTGGACTAAAGGGAGGTGAGTTAACTCACCTCCCCATCGAAGCCAAAACTAATGGATCCATGGGAGGCAACTGCCACCTTGAGCCACCAACCAAGCATCCCACTAACCAAGTCGAACCACGTGGAGGTGACACCAACCACTCTAGCGCTCATACGGTGACTTATCGGCCAAAATTTGGGATCCAATCTCATCCATTTGATCTAAGGGAGGGGGGATATAACCCCCTCATTTTGATCCAAATCAAATAAAAATACACTCAAATAGGTTCCTAGAGCATTTTCAAAATTCCAAGAGCCTTCGTTGAGCTTCCTAAGCCATCCCATCAGATTCCACTATTTTAAAATAGGGCAATCCTCCATTTGATCCAACTCCACCCATACTCAACCAAATCCAAATTCCTTTTACCCACACCTTCCCTAGCCTTCATCGATCAAGAAGGAATTGCTTCCCAAGCTTCTCTACCACCATAGATTCAAGTTCAATCAACGTCTACCTCCAAATCGATGGTTCATTGTCCATTGAGAAAGCGGAAGGAATTAGCATGTGCCAAATAGGGGCTTCATCTCCACCAAGCTTCCTCAATTGATTGTGCTATCGGTCTTGAGCTCTGGCAAGGTAATTCCCCTCTTTTATGAAATTTTTCTATGGATTTTTGAAGGAAACTAACATGTCATGAATTTTCCATAGTTGGATCCCCTTAGATCATCATCATGAAGATGTGGGATCCATTTTGAGTCAATCCAAGCTCGGTTGAGCTCAGATCGAGCGATAAAAGGCAAACAATGTCCATCTCTCATCGCTTGGGAGATGATGGATCACACACCGTCCATTCCACATGATCAGAATGGATGGCCATAATTATTCACTAGATTTATTTGATTTTAATTAAGGTTGGTTTGATGCGTCATCTTTAGATCGCAGATGAAAGTCACCAGCCACATAGTAATCGAGTTAGATGTGCAAAGTAATCTCACGTGCCACATTAAAAGTGTGCCACATCGAGCCCGCATGGTGTCGATGGGATTAGGCTTAATTAATGGTTTGAAACTTCATAAATTCTTAACAAATTGTAGAAAAATTCAAAAAAATACAAATAAATACTTTTGAAAGTATTTCAAAGGAGATTTATTAAAAATTAATTCCACTTGATTTTGAACAGTGAATGGAGCTTAATTAACATTTAATTATAAACTTAATTAACCTAATTACTCCTTAATTACTTGAGTAATTAATCCTGAATTTTGTGAGTTAGTTTAATGGGATGACTTCTACCTCCCATGATTTTCTTGGAATTTATTGCTTAGTTAATTAGTGTAATTGACTATTTATGCCCTAATCACTCTCTTAACTAGCTTAATTAATTAATTAACCTCCTACATAAGGAAAATTAATTGATTAAGTACACTAATCATTGTTAAACAGTGAATGGGCAAGGGGATTGGGGTTTAAGGCCTCCTTCCTAACCTATTTTCCTAAGTCCATTTCTCTTTAAGGAGAAATTAATTAAAAATTGAATCAATTAAGAGTCTAATTAATTAATTAAGTGGCTTAATTAATCAAATTAAAATCAAAATCACATCTGATAATCAATAATGGAATTAAGTTCCTTTTATGTGTTTAATAACATAAAGACTCTTAAGGAAATCATGATTAACCCATAAGTGTGGGAAAATCATAAAAGTACTTAATTAGGTTCTTAAATTTAATTAACCCTTAATCATTAGCCATTTGCATTAAGTCCTTGTAGATGCATTGCAATTTTATTACCTCACATGTTCACATCATTTGTGGCCTATAATTAAATGGTTAATCAAGTTAAAGAAGCATATGTAAGGGTGATTAATTAATTTAATTAAAAATCTAACTCAATTAACTCATAAAATCCATTTAATTATCTTTGCTTAAACCAAATCAAACTACTAATGTCGGAATGGGATTAAAACAACAAGTGATAAATTCTTCTTTTTCAACTTAATCAAAATCCCAAATCATAAACTAATAAAGGAATCTTGGTTTTCTTTAAATGGGTTTATTTAATGTAATTGCACTTAGGAATTAGTTTAATTGAATGAATCATGTGTTGATATTTAATTTTTCCTTTGAAGCACATTAAATGTTGCATGTCATTTGATTTCATGCATTCATGCTTTCAAATTTAAATGAATCAAATGAATTTCCTTTATGTAAGCTTGCATGTGTTGGCTTAATTAAATATATGTGTGCCTATTATCACTAATAAATTCAAAACTATTTTTCAAAGCTCATGATTCAATTATATTATTTAGGGTGTTGATAGTTATGAATATACATAGGATTTTCATGTGTTTATAGCTTAAGCATATTAAATAAAACTATATTTCTTATAATTCACATATAGATTTACTTGAGTTTGAACAACAATTGGTATATAGTCTGAACATTCCAGGAATATGAGGCTTTAAGTAGCCCCAAGGAGGTCCTTCGATTTCCTTACATCCTTAGTTTAATAGTGGAACATGCTCAGTTGGTTTCATTCTTATGTATTTTGATATTAGAATTTAGATAGAGCTTTAATTCATATGCCTAAATGATTTGATTAAAGAAAATATAATCTTTGCATGATTCTCATCTTTATAGTTGTGTATACATTCATATGTATTTAAGATAGCAAGTTGTTAGTCTGGACATCCCGGGAATATGAAGCTTTAGTTAGCCTCAAGGAGGTCATTTGATTACCTCACTTTCCTGGTTAACAATGGCACATACTTGCTCACATCTCTTATACATGTGTATGTGTGCTTGATTAAAAGATGAAGATCCCCTTTTGTTACCAAAAATACATGCATTTATATACACCTATATGTGCTATATAAATTAGTGCTTCATTTCCTTCTTCATGTATAGATTTACATAGGTTTGTAATGTTAATAAGTATATAGTATGGACATCCCGTGAATAAGGGCTTTAGTTAGCCCCAATGAGGTCATTTGATTATCTCACTTCCTAGTTAACAATGCCACACTTATGTGATTCCATCCTTATGTATGTTGGTATTAGAATTTGGATAGAGCTTTCCATATAATTCAACCAAAATATAAATATAAATTCCAAACATACACTTTCATCATCATTTAAGTGTGCTAAAACATATTACATGTATAGATAGCTAAGTATTAAATTATATGCATGTTACATGTAATGGAAAGGAATGACTTAGTATACTTCATATGATAGTAATTCAATTAAATTAATCCAAAGATGCCTTTCATATTGAATAGGACCATTTAAAGTTAACTTAAACTTAAGATTAATTAAAAATCATTTAATAAGCCATTCATTAAAGAGAACTAAATCAAATTAATATGCTTTAGAAAATGGCTTAAGGTAGGGATGAAAGAGGGTAATCCTCTTCCATCTCTTTATAACACTTAGTTGCTAAGTATAAATCACATAAAACAAAATAAAATACAAACTAAAATTCACAAATCCACTAAATAACTTAAATTGAAACCAACTTTCATGTTAACTTGAACATTTTCCAAAAATAGAAAAATATAACTTTAATGCGTAGTTAAGACATACCACCCAAGGCCTTAACACACAAATTAGAATTAATTCACCACTTCTAGTTCTATGTTAGGATGGTGTATGACGTGATGCATATTTTTTTGTGATGAAATATTTTAGACTGAATGTTAGAGTGTATGCCTCATAGACTAGATGTTAGGCCTTTCTTATCTTAATCATGTTTTATGAAGGGGATTGTGCTTGAGGGGATGCTTAAAAATAAATATAAATACTCTCTTTGCAAGTTGCTCAAACCCCTAAGCATAATCTAAGTTAGGGCAAGTGGGGTTGGTTACTCATGTGCAGGGCACTAAGTCCAATGTATACATATAATTGCTTGGGATTGTATGCGTGTTTAACTAACCTCTATTATGCAGGTGTAGTTAGATTTACTCTTTCCTATATGAATATAATTTTGTAATAGGAATTAGGATTAGTGCTATAGGAGAATAGGATAAGCAATGACCAAAAGGCTTTATCCTGGGGTGCCCTATGATGCCTTTGAAGCAAGCACATCCAAATTAAAATAGGAGGATGATGGAAGAGTGAAGAATGAAGACCCCTTATAGCACATATTTATTCAAATTGTAATTATTCTTTCATATTCTGGGTTGTGTAAGGGTAGAGCTCGAGTACCCATCTTTTCTCATTTTGGGTTGTACGGTGGTATCTGACTGCACTGGACTTTTTAATCTTTTACGATAGTTATAAAATTGATTAATGATTTGTTTAAATTGCACATTAGAAATGACATGCTTTTTCATAGTTTCTTATGATTGATGCATTAATGTGTGGCCTGGATGCGGTAGGCTCTTAAGATGAAAATAATTTTTCTACCCAATTAATCACTCATAACTAAAATTTAAACAACTCATATTCTCATTATAAATCCTAGGACATAAATAAAATAATTAAAAGATTTAGCAACCCCTTAGCTGTATAATTATATGTATCACATCATACATATCATCTTCAATCACTTTTGCAAAATGAAGATCTTCATTCTTACATGCATAGGGACCTCTTGACCCATGAGAGCAACCCCTACTGATAGAGCTTTGTCCTCTCTCTTTTGATTTGGCCAATAACTTATTTCATCATGTATTTAGGCTTTTAAAAATTTATAAGCCTTTGTCTAAATGTTGTGTCAAAAAATGAAATAAAATTTGAAAAGATTTTGCATTTATAGATTAAGTCATATGCTCATACCACTCATGCTCTAGTCTCTTAGGGAGTGGGTTTTAGACTTTAATATATCCTACAATTCATAGGAGGAGTTAGCTGGTGGCCACACCAAGAGGTTATAAGACCAAAAGTCGGATGGTTCATCCTCTCTTGTGGAGGTGAACCTTTATGTCCACCTATCGCATAGATTTAGGTTGTGCTATAGCTCATGCTAAAGCTCCCTAGATTTAAGATCTGAGCTAGCTATTTCCTTTGATCTACAAACATAAATCATCACCATTTAGGAATTTCCACATCCTTGTGTTGAGGGATTATAAGTGCTAGTAGTATAATAAAATTCAACTCAAATAAATAAGTCTCTTCACTTTCAAATATACAAAGCCCAATTCTAAGATAGATTGGATGGCTCACTAGGATTTTTAGTATCATGACCATTTCCTACTTCCTCCTTTTAGATTTTGAAAATAAGTCTTCGCTTTGAACTTTCTCAATTGATCTTCTAAACATAACCAATTTGATAGCTAAACCTTGAAATCTTTGGAGATGATAATTTTACTTTAATCGAGAGTATTCTTAGGGAATTTCATTCCCTAAGATGTGATTAACTATGGAGGCTTGACTCTATATGGAACTTAAGAACCCGGTTTAATATAAACCTTGCTTTGATCATCCATGTAAAGTAGGGGAAAAATCTCTGGAATATTCGAAGACCTATCATGCCTTAGGAGTCTTTATTAGGTGATTAGGTCCATTGAAGGGTGGTGTCTCTATCTCCTGAGATAGTATATCATCCCTCAATATCATACTCGATCACTTCAATAAGTACCTCCTACGATCTATGTGGTCTCCCCCACATCCAAAAATAAACAACACAGATATACTATCTCGAAAGATAGAAATATTACCCTACAATGGACTCAATTATCTAATAAGGACTCCTAAGGCAGATGGGTCTTCATATATACCATAGATCTTTCCCCCACTTTACATAGATAAAGTAAAGTTGGTTTTATTTTAAGCTAGGTTCTTTAGTTCCTTATGGAGGCAAACCCCTACAGTTAATTACATCATAGGAAATAGGAATTTCTTAAGAATACTCTATTAAAGTAGTCAATAAGTATCTCCAAAGATTTCAAGGCTAGACAATCAAAGAATTGGTTAATTTTTGGAAATTAAATGGGAAGAGTTCAAATGGGAAGACTTATTTATGGATTCCATAAGAGGATAAGTAGGGAGTATCCAAGACACTAGGAAGCCTAGTGAATACTCCAATCTACCTTATGATGAGGCTATATATTTTGAAAGAGAGAAAATTATTTTGTTTAAGTCATAATCTTATCTGAATGCTAGAACCTATAACCCAATAACACAGGATTATAGAATTGACTAAGATGTGGGACTTATACTGAGCTAAGAAAATAACTAGCCTCAAAACCTAAATCTAAAATGTTTTGCCACTAGCTAGAAGCATGACCTAAATCTAATCTGGAAAGTGGAATGTAATGGTTTACCTCCACAAGAGATAATAGACACATCCTGACTCGTTTAGACTTATAATCCATTGGAGTGGGCGCTAGCTAACACTGCCTACACTTTTAAAACCATGTAGGCTAGTTTTATGTAGATGCATGATAGTTAGGCTATTATTTAATTAGGAAGGAGGATAAAGTCCTAAACTCACTCCGTAAGTGACTAGATAATGTTTGGCATGGAAACATGACTTAGACTAATGTTAAAAATTTATAATTTTTTAAAATTATTTGACACATTTATTTTTATCCCAAAGCTTTGAACAATTTTGCCTATATGCATGATGAAATTATGTTATGGGCTAAATCAACTAGTAGAGGTGTTCTCCACTATAAGGGATCGCTCTTAAAGGTCAAGCATATCCCCTATCATGCAAGAGTGAAGATCCTCTCTATTAAAGAGTGACACAATATGATATACATGTTGTTGTAGCATACAATCATTCAGCTAAGGGGTTGTTAAATCTTTTATTATCTTGATTAAAAGCCTAGGCTTTAAAATAAGGTTGTGAGTTACATTGAGATTTAGTTATGAGTTACATAGTGAGGGTAGAAAATTTAATTTTATCTCAAAGAGTCTACCATATCCAAGCCACACATCAAATCATTAAACTTTAAGAAATCTAAGAAAAGCATGCCATTTCTATTGCACAAACTAAACATAAAAATCAAACATTTAAATTTCATAAAAGAATATAAGATTGATTCATCCAGGTACTGCTGTACACCTCAAAAAAGAGAAAATGATGAGTTGCTGAACTCTACTCTTATACAACCTGGATTATAATTGAATGTTAAAATTAAAATAAATGATATGAGGTCTTTAATCTTTGGTTCTTTTTTTCTTCCTTGGATTAATTTGATCCATGCTTCACGAGGCCTCCTAGGTCTTTGTCTTCTAGCCACTACTCATCCTAAATCCCATAGAACTAATCCTAATCCTATTACAAAAATTATAAATTCATAAAAAATAAAGGCTAACTATAGTTGCAAAATAGATATTAGCTAAACAAACATACAAGCCAAGCAATTATATTTGACATATTTGGAATTAGCACCCTACACTAGGGTAGCCAAGCCTAGCTGTCCTAATTAGATTACTCTTAGGGGCATAGCACAGACCTATAAGCAAGAACATTTATATTCATTTGTTATTACAATGACCTCTTTAGCATAATACCCTACATAAAACATAATTAGGCTACTAACGACCTAACATCTAGTCTACGCATGAACAATCCTAACATCCACTCTAAAACATTACAACATAAAATAAAACACATCACCATAACATACTATATCATAACTTAATACTAGAATTAGTGACTTAGCATTCTAATGTGTGTGCTAATACTTTGGTTTGGTATGTCTTGGTTAAGCTTCGGAAGTATGATTGTCTAAAGTTTTGGAATTGTCTAAATTAAATGTTAGGGATGGTTTCACTTCAAGTTTTTTAGTAGATTGATTGATTTTACCTACTTAGCATTTAAATATTATAAAGAGAAGAAGAAGGCTTGGCACCTTCATCCCTATCCTAAGTTATTTTCTAAAGGAAAATTCTTATAGCTTTAGTCCTATTAGTGAACTACTTATGAATTTTCTTTTATTGAGTCTAAGTTTAGATTAGTTTTAAGGATTCTTATTCAAAATGAAAGGCAACTTAGGATTAATAAAATTAAGTCACCATCACATGAGTAATATTCCACTGCTTCTTTTCATTACCAATAACATTCATATTCTTTCATCTTTAGCCTTCTTAATACTCGATTTAATATATATATATACATGTAATATACCCATATTTTTGCACACTTGATGAATCTTAATGCATGAATTTTATAGAAAATGGAGATTTCATCTCATAGCTAAACATATGCAAACATGTATTAGAATTTTAAGCAAGTATGTTCCATTATTAAACCAAAGAAGTGATTATCAAAGACATCCTTGGGGTTACTTAAAGCCTCGTATTCCCATGATGTTAGACTATATACTTGCCAATTCAAATACATGTAAACATACATATAAACATAAAAACAAAACTATGCAAAGCATATATAAAATCTTTTATTCATGTGGAGTTTAATGAAATGAAAAGAAAAGTTTTATCCTATATTCTAGCACATGTATACATATAAATGAAATTAAGCAAGTATGTGCCATTATTAAACTAGGTAAATGAGATTATCTAAGACCACCTTGGGGCTACTTAAAGCCTCGTGTTCCCGTGATGTCCGATTATTTACTCTAGCCCAAATACATGTAAACATACACATAAAACATAAAGATAAAAATATCCATTACTATCTTTAAGTTACAACTAAATGAAAACTTCATTAAGTATTTATAACAAAATTAATTTAAACTTCACACTATTTGATTCATTATGAACTTATAATTTCAAAAATAATTTAATATTTATTGGTAATAATAACCACACCATATAAGAACATTTATCTAACTCATTCAACTTAAATGCATATTCTTTTACAACATGAACACATGAAACAAATGGCATGCACATTTATCATAATTGAAAGGAAGTAATTAAATGATACCACATAACATACACAATTTCATTGAATCCTAAGGACAATCAACTAAATAAACATCCCGTAACACTGACCAAAGCTTTCATAAAATTTAATTTTGATGTTTAAGTAAAGAAGAGAAATGATACTTAGGATTCAACCCTTCCCATGTTGCTTTTTTGACATGTTTAATGATGGAAGTTAAATAGGTTTTATGAGTTGATTAAGTTCAAGCCATTAATCACATCCACTTAATTACCCTTCCCAAGCTTCTTTAATTTAATTAACTACTTGATCATGACCCTTTAATGATATGTTTTAGGAAAATAAAATCAAAATTGCACCTAAATAAGTCTAATGCAATTAAGCTCATGCTTAAGAGATAATTAAATTAAAGGAGGAAATTATTTAAGTTAAATAATCTTATGATTTCCCCACACCGATGGGATAATCATTATTTCTTTAATGACTTTATGCTATTAAACACATAAAAGGATTAATTAACTTGAATTATCTAAATACATCTTGATTTTTATTTTATCATTGCTTTTTTATTTCTTAATTATTAAACACATTAATTAACCCTCTTAAGGAAGTACACGTGGAAAAATAATTAGGAAAGGAGGCTTAATTATTTCTCTCATCATACCCACTATTTATATTGATTAATTAACACCAATTATTTAATGTTTACTTTTCATCAATTTTAATAATCATTTAATTAATTAAAGAGGGTAATTATGATTAAAATTCTAAAATCTTCAAACCACATTGCAAATAATCCCAAGAAAATTATGAGAGGTAGAGGATATCCCATAGAATTATCCCACCGAATTTAGAATTAATTAGCCAAGTAATTTGGCCTTAGTTAAGGTAATTAGCCTGAGCATCGAACCTTAATTGAGCAATATTCATTAGGTATTAATTTAGGATTTTATTTTTGTTAAATTCTCCTCTGTCTAAACTTTTCAAAATGGGTTTATTTGTATTTTTTCAATTTCTCTATAATTAGTTGTAACTTTTTGACATTTTGGCTATTTAATTATATTTTTAAACCTTAATTAATCCTCTTAAACTGTTGACACCATGTAGATGCTAATGTGGCAGTGCTTTCCACATGGCATTGTAGTATTGGTTACTTAAATCGTCTAATGCGGTAGCTTACTTAGTGGTGGCATATGCAGTTTCATCTTGGATCAGATGGTTGAGATTAATCACGTGATTTTGAAGGGTTTAAATTGAGATTTCTAACATGATTAATCAAGACTGTCCATTCTAATCACGTGGAATGGATGACCAGTGATCCGTCATCCCATGGGTGCCAAAAAATGGACATTGTCTACCTTTCACCACTCGATCCGAGCTCACCGGAGTTCATTTAATGGTGAAATCAACTTTAAAATGATTAAGGAATAAATTATTGGAGATCCAACGATGGAGATCACACAAAAACATGGTTTACTTCAAAAATGAACAGCACATAGAGGGCAATACTATGGTTGCAATATTTTTACCTTGTTGGAGCTATAAACTGACAGTCCGCTGATAGAGATAGCTTCGTCTTGAAGAAATGAAGCCCTGTTGAGAAGATCTCAAGCTGCCTCGCCACTGATCGATCTGTGGACCAACCGTCACTGCAAAGCTCTCCAAAGTTGCTCTAGGGATGCCTTCCACTAGTCAAAACACTCAGAAAATGATTCATTTTGGCTCACCATAGTGAGGTGAAGGTGTGGAAAGAGTTAATTTAAGTTTTATGTAGGTTTGAGGAGTTTGAACAGACAGAGCTCTCAGGTCTAATAAGGAGCTGGTCTTGCCAGTGGTGGAGTGCATGGGAAGCTCAGAAGAGTGTATGGAACTATTTGTAATGCTCTAGGGATGTTCTCTATTGAGTTTGAATGGATGGGGAGGAGTATACTCTCCTCCCTAGTTGAAAAAAATGTTGGGATTGGTTTAGCCTTTAGTTAGGTTGGGTCAGTTGTCCTTTGTCCAAGAAAGGCCAAACGTGGCTGCCAAGGTGGTCCAAATGGGGATTTTGTCCCATTTGGAGGGCTTGGTTTAATGGGTTTAACTCAAATTGGGTTCAACATGGGTTTTGGGCAGGCCTACCTAACCTAAAGATGCCATGTCGTTTTGGTTGGGTTTGGGCTTGGTTTGGTTTAGTTTGGCTCAATTTGACCCATGTAGGTCAAATGGGTCATGTTGGGCTAAATTGACCATTTTGATCAAATTAGGTCAATTTGAGGGTTCAAGTAAGTTTAACTGATTAGTTGGAATGAGTGAGTGCAAATGATTTGATTCAATGTGGCTTAGATTTGAATTTGGTTCATATGGTTCAATTTAGGTAAAATGGGTCATGTTGACCAATTTGACCAAATTGACCAAATTAACATGAATGGGTTAGGTATATGTTCAATTAGACATTTGTAATTGATTAGAATAATTGATTTAAATTGATTTAAATTATGTAGTGATTTAGCTTAATTTGACCCTTTAGGTCAAATTGGGCCAAGTAGGTCAATTGGATTGCGTTGACCAAATAGGATCCAATTGAAGGTTGGATCATGTGTAATATTGAATTGGTAATTGATTAGAGCATTGATTTCAACCAATTTGGTCTAAGATTTGATTTGGTTCAATTTGATAATTTGGGTCAAATTGGGTTAGCTTGGGTTAAAGGGTCAAATTGGCTTGATTATGTTCAATTGATTATAGTGGAATGTTCAATAATGACCTACAATCATCAATGAAGGGATTAGATGGCTTGATTTGCGATGGGAGTTTGATTGGAGTTTGGATTAATTTCCCTATTAGGTCACTTTAGGTCAAGTAGCTTGGTCATGTTAACTTAGACCAATTGGAGTTATGGATGGTTGGGACGTGTTTAATGATTAATTTGAGGTTGATTTGTGGCTTTGATTATAGTTGATTTGGGATTGATTAGGTTTTGGCTCATTTGAACCTTTAGGTCAAATGGGCTAACTTGGGTTGATCAAATTCACTTGGTTCAATGAGCTTGGTTGCAAATGTTGGAGAAGTTTGAAATGACCTATTGATTAATTGGAGTGATTGAAAAAATCAAATTGAGTTACTTTTCTTGAATTGGTTTGAATGGAGTTATAAGATTGTAGTGGGTTAACTCGGGTTAAGGTCCAAGTTGATTTGGGTTTCCTTGAATTGGGCAACTTCACCTATTGCATAAGGGGCATCTATCCTGTGAGGATGACCACCTTTTGGGGAAGTCTGTCTTCTATTATTGATTTGGCCCATAACCATTTCTAATTGTAGGACATTAGGCATAAATGCATACCCATGGCCTAAAGTAAATCTTGAGACAAAATTTATAAAAATCTAAAAAATGTTTATTAGTTAGATGCATTTCATACCTTACATGACTCTAGAAATTAAGGAGTGAGTTTAGGTTCATAGATTCCTTCCTAAAATGCAATGACCCAACCATCTTGCATTCATGAGACTTAGCATCATGAATTTAAAATGCGCTTAGGTAGTGTTAGCTAGAAGCCCTCTCTAGGCGGGTTATAAGTCTAAAAGAGCTAGGGATAGGATAGTTCCCGCAAGTGAGAGGAATAATAAAAAATCCTCAAAGATAGAACTAGGTCGAGCATTTGACATGTGTTAGAAGTGCCTATAGACTAGGTTCTGAAGCATCCTTTTAAGAAATAAGTCTTCAACCCTAGGCATTTCTATAGTCTTGTGCTGCTAGAATCTATGCCTTAGATTTCTAACAAAATGTTAAATTGAATTTTAAATTAAATTCTAAATTTAAAGCCAAATTATAGGATAGTTGAAATATCTACTAGGCATTTCCTTCTTTTTTCCATTTGGCCTCTAAAAGAACTCTCTCCAATTTGGATCAATCCCAATTGAAATTCCAAAAATCAATCCCTTGAAAACCAACTTAGAAATCCTTATAAATAACAACTTATTTCTTTAATCTAGTATTCTTAGGGAGAGACCCTTCTTAAGATGTAATTAACTATAGAGGCTTTCCTTTATAGGGAACCATGAACCCAATTTAAAATAAACCTTGTTCTACTTTCCCATGTAGCTCAATGGACAAATCTCTGGTACACAAAAGACCCATTAACCTTAGGAATCTTTATTAAATGATTGAATCCATTATAGGGAAACATGTTTATCTTTCAAGATAATATGTTTATTCCTTAATACCATATTTGATCATCTAAATAAGAATTTCCTAAACTCTACATGGTGTCATAAATTTTCTCCATATAGATATTTTCTGGTGACTCCATTGGGGAATGGTTCCTCTCTCCATCTTTAGAAATAAGTGATTATTTCTATATATCGGTAGTGTACTAGTGCCACTCACTGGTCAAGACTGCCTTTCTTTCTGTTGGATACCTCTCCATTTCACTCTTGGTTGAACCTATCCAACAACCTGAACTAAGGTTCTAGAACTCTTCATTTATCATAAATGATTGGGTCCTAGAACCAAATCCAAAAAAAAGTGGGAGAGAAATAAATGAAAATTAATTCATTTATGTTAAGACCTAAAGCTAGTCAAGATGGATTTGAAATCATTCCATTGTGAAATAGAAATGTTAAATTTAAAAAGTTTGAAAATTACTTCAAAATTTGAAAAGTAAATCCCAAGAATAAAATCTCAATGTTAAACTTATCCTCGATCTTACTTTACCTTTATACTAAAGCTAAAGAGAATGAGGAAAAGGTCATAAGTGGGTACCCTTTATTCTAATATATTCAAAGGTGGCAAATACCTAAGGATGTAGAATGAAATGAAAGAGGTCCTTCAAATCCTAAGAAAATATAAATCAAAAGGAGGCATAGTTGTGCCTATTTCCCCTTACCATCATGATTAAAGCTTGAATTGGATTTAAAGAAGAATCAACTCAAAAGAAAATAAAAAGAGGGATAACAATAAAAATCATCCAAAAGAATGCCTTACTGACCTTGGGTAGAGGTTGATTAAGGAATAAAATGTAAATCTTCTATCGTTATAGAAGAAAATTTTACATAAATGCAAATCAACTTTAATCTTAATTCATCTCCACATGTCCACTAGAATATTAGAAAATCAATAACTCCGCCAATTCTAGTGAGTGACTTGGAGGTAACCCTCTTTTAGACCTTCCAAAACCTTAAATTTTTAAGAGTTTAGAGAGAGTCAAAAGAGGAAGATGATATGACATAAACAAAAGTGATAGCATTCACTTTTGCTCTAATCAATAGAAGAATAAAGGGGTAAAAAGAGAATTGATTTTCCTGATAAAGTTGAAATGAATGAAATTTAAACCAATAAACTTAAATCAACTTCCTTAATGGGAGATTTCTCCCATTGAATGAAATGATATTCCATGAATGGCCTTAATTAACTTTAAGGCCAAATCATGAAAAGAAAATAAATGAAGACTTTAATTCTTCTAAAGAAATTATGACCTTAGAATTGGGTTCTAAGGGTGATATTTCTATCTCTCAGAGTGAATTTATGAAGCTTCTATCTCTAGTTAGTTGATAGATTAATCACATAGGATTTTATTAGTCCAAATGAATGAAGAAAGCCTTAGTTTTCTCCATTCAAGGAATAAGGCATTATATGCTTTCAATATAAAGTGAATCTAAGGTGAATCCTTTGCAATGTCTTATGACCTATTTGACATTGTCTTAATGTCTAACATAGTGGTCAAATATTTTCTTGCAAGTTGAGATTACCTTTATTCTCGTATGTGCTATAAAAAAATACAAGTCAAATTGGACTTTATAATAGCACATCATTTGCCCTAGAGGGTCCTCTTTTAAATGATGATCCTATAAATGAATAGATCATGAGGTCTATTGATATATTAAGGATAGAGTTAGACCTACCTTCCCTCCATATCAAAAGGGAAATTCTTGAAACGAAATACAAAATGGTAGAGTCATACCACTTCAAATTACATTGAAAAGAAATGACAAATAAGTCATCTTCAAAATGTGATGTCTTGCCCATCTTAGAGAAGTTGCTTTCAAAATCAAGCATTGTAATGCTCTATTTAAAAAAAAAAGAAAATAAAATGAAATAAATAAAATAAAATAAAATGAAAAAGAAATGAAAGTAAAGCAAGGCATTACATAATCATGTAATTTGCCAACTTTAATTATAAGCAACTTCCTGATGTGGCATTCCACTATAAGGAAGTTTTAGGGTTATCTCCTATGATGAAGATAAACTACTAAGAACTTATCAACATCTTGGTTGATGTGGAAAATTCAAAAGAAGAAAATCTCAAAAATATATGTTGAATCGGGAGCGTCAGTCAACATCAATTATAAACATGAAAGTGAATTTATATAGGCCCAATTCTAATCAAGCTTTGATAAGATGGTGCCATGTAAATTCAATCAAATAAAGAATGGAGTTTTAAGTTTCATGAATATTTAATCTTGAAAACTCAACCTAGAAAAGAATTTAGTCTCAATCACATTGTTGATTGAAGACAAAAATTCAAACATAAAAGAGCAACTTATGAATTCATAAAACATCTTTAATATTCTTGGATGGTCCTATCCAGCTCAACTACAAAAGAAATTAAAAAAAATAAATGAAAGAAAAAGAAGAAAAATATTGATTATGGAGGGATGCTCATATTCATCCTAAATTTAAAGTGTTGAGTCTTTAGGAAATTCATTCAACTACTCCTAAATGACCTCACTAAATATTTGATTTTGACAAAAATTTTTGATTTCAGAAGTGTAAAGTTTTCAAGAAAGTCATTATGCTAACCTTAAATGACTCCACTAAATAATTTTGAATTCAGAAGTGTAACATCTTTAGAAAGTCATTTTACCAATCTTAAATGGCTTTACTAGATTTGTTGTTCCATGAAATTATGAAAAAGAAATTGAAATGTTGGATCATATTGTATGATCAACCAATCAAAAGAAAGAGTTGAATCATATCGAAAAGTCAATCAATCAAATGTTGTATTTGGACAAAAAGTCCAATACATCTAATTTCCTAGTAAATCATTTAGTGGAGTCATTTCATGAAGAATGAAATGTTATGGAAATGAGTCAAATACATCCAATCTCTTAGAAAGATTTGTAACTGGGAAAAATGTCTAATGTAACAGTTCACAAAAAATGAAATGTTATAGAAATGCTGACAGAAAGAAAGAAAGTAAAGCGATGGAAGGACTATATCCAAGAGAAAAAGGATAAAGTCTAAAATTTCTAAACATGTGGACATTTTTACCTTTAAACTCCCCCACATCAAAATAAAGTGGTAGGGTTAGAAGTCAAAAATTATCATTAGATAAACAAAAATAATCAGATATCTCATACTTTATCATCATGACTTGTGCCTTGTTAGGTGAGCTCATTTGTCAGGTTAAAAGAGATAATGGATCTTCTTTTCTAGGGGTCCATATCCTTTGTATGCCAAATATTCAATTGATTATATTTTGATTCCATTGTATGTGGCCTTTAACCATAAACAAAAAAAGTTATGAAACTATAGAGCCATTGCAAGTTGAAAATTGTTAAGTAGTCAAGGTCTTGACTTTCTTTTCAAAAGGAACTCCAACATATTGAATGAATGTTGTTTAGATGTGTCTGGAGATCTATAGAGTCTTCAAGTTCAGGATGCACCCCTATAATTTGAAGAGGAATCAATAAGTTGAAAGAAATAAATAAAAAAATAAATGAAATTTATCTACATCTCATATCAATAGTCTAACTCTTTAATGAGTCAGCTATTGATGACTTGATCAAGCAATCTTTTGAGTTTAAATACTACTTTATCTAGAAATAAATTGAAATGATCTCTAGATATAGAGGTCTATAGACTTAAGCTTGATGTCATTTCAATAAAATAAGTCCCTTGATGACTGTCATGGTCAAACTCCAAAAGATAAGAAAAAATTTTGCTAAATTAAAAATTAGAAAATGATGGCTTTACATGAGAAGAAAACATTCTTCTTGGTTAGCTAACATCATTGAAAAAAATAAAATAAAATGAAGGATAAAAAGGAAAAGAAAAAGATCAAATCCATATGACCCACATCTTGGGACTAGGATAAAATCTTTACCTTGAAAATGGGTTCATATTACCCATATTTCATTTCAAAATCAAAAAGACTTTCATGCATAAGATTATACTCCTGAAGGATAACTTATATAAAAATTGTCAAACCATAATAATTCTAGAAAAGAAAATTTAAAGCATATGTTATGACATTCAGAATCCTTACAAAAATATCTTGTTACATAGTCATATCATTCAGTCTCAAAATATTGTGATAATTTGTCAAAAAGTCATAATCAAAATTTCTTATAATCTCCCTTTTAATTAACTGGACAGTTATATTGAAAATCTTGCCAAAAAAATAAATAAAAATAAAAGAAACTTCAATATGATTTGAAAAAAAATAATATCATTACATATAAAGTCTAGAAATATACTTTCGAAGTAATTTCAAGGAGCTTGTAGTAAAATGTAGAAGGATCAAAAATGCAAAAATAAAAAAATTAATCAAAGACATTTATAAAAATTCATTTCATAAATCTTTCAAAAGAACAATAGATCAACTAAAGAAATTCAATTTCAAACTTATTAGGAGAATATTAACAAGTTAATCCTTTCAATTCCCTTATTGATTAGGGACAAATAAATAAATAAAATACAAAAATGCATATCAATGAGAATCCATAAGTTTGTTTATCTTGATTCCCATTCATTTTAGAAACCTTCAAAGGAGTCTCTTGATCTTTATTGAATCTGAGAGAAGGCCTTATAAGATATTGATTCATGTCAATAAAACAAAAATGAAGTACATGTCCAAAAAAAAGGAAAAGAATTTCATTTGAGAAGCACTGGTTGACTTTGGTTCTTACTGCCTAAAGAACTACATAGTCATATGAAAGCTCAAAAAGGTAGAATTCTCAAGTTAGTACCCTATGATGTCTTTCTTAAAGTGAATTAGACATCTAGCAAGGTTCAATGTAACTTTGAGAAAAAAAATGATGAACTTTTATACTCATGGCATAGTGAAGCATTGGGTCCAAAATATACCAAAATCCTCCATCAAACATAAATTTCAACTTTTTGAAACCTTCTTCACTAAACTTCGTTATGTGTAAGAAGTATTAGTGAAATCAAAAAATGGAAGAAAACCTTCCATTTCCCTTTCATCAAGTTAGACTAATCAAGTAAAGATCAAGTTCATTTGACTTTTACTTATTAGTCAAAAGATTTGAGGATTAGGAATTAAGTCAGTTTGACCCATTTTCCTCACACATATCATTTATAGGTTGGGAGCAAGCCATTTATGGCACCTTTCCTATAACATATGTTAACTTTGGAGCAAGCCCTTTGTGGCACATTTTTCATTTCTTTCCTTATGAGTTTTGAGTAAGCCTTTGTGCACCATTCTCATAAATTTAGAGTAAGCCATTTATGGCTTAACTCTTTCTTTTGATAAGATAGGAGTAAGCCCCATGTGTGGCACCTTTATTATAAATTTTCATAGGTTTGGAGCAAGCCTTTCATGGCACCATTCCTATTGTGTACATGATAGGATCAAGTCTCAAAGACTCCTTTCATGTCACACAGGCTATTTGTCATAGGAATTAAGTCACTTTGACCCCTTTCCTACTAGCCAAAATTTTGAGGATTGGATAACGTCACTTTGACCCCCCTCCTCTCTTTAGCTAATTAGGATGGATCACGCCATTGAAGGCCCCATCTTATTAGTTAATCACATAGGAATAAGTCCCCCAGTCGGCATCCTATTGAAATGACTAGGGTTAGGATAATGTCATTAAGACCCCTATCCTTAAGTCAAAATTTTGAGGATTAGATAATGTCACTTTGACCCCTCTCCTCTCTTTAGCTAATCAGGATAGATCACACCATCGAAGGCCCCATCTTATTAGCTATTCACATAGGAATAAGTCCCCTAGTTGACATCCTATTGAAATGACTAAGGTTAGGATAACATCATTAAGACCCCTATCCTTAAGTCAAAATTTTGAGGATTTGATAACATCACTTTGACCCCTCTCCTCTCTTTAGCTAATAAATATGGATCATGCCATCGAATGCCCCATATTATTAGCTAATCACATAAGAATAAGTACCTCAGTCAGCATCCTATTAAAATGACTATGGTTAGGATAATGTCATTAAGACCCCTATCCAGAAGTTAAAATTTTGTGGATTCGATAACGTCATTATGACCCTTCTCCTCTATTTAGCTAATCAGGATGGATCTTGCCAAAGGCACCATCTTATTAGCTAATCACATAAGAATAAGTTTCCCAATCAACATTATATTAAAATGACTAAGTTTAGGATAACGTCATTAAGACCCCTATCCTTAAGTCAAAATTTTGGGGATTGGATAATATCATTAAAACCCCTCTCCACTTTTTAGCTAATCAAGATGGATCATGCATCAAAGGCCCCATCTCATTAGCTAATCACATAGGAATAAGTCCCCGGCATCCTATTAAAATGACTAAGGTTAGTATAACGTCATTAAGACCCCTCTCCTCTCATTAGCTAATCAAGATGGATCATGCCATCAAAGGCCCCATCTTAATAAGAGTAAGTCCCCTGAAGGCATCTTATTTAAGCATAATGATTGCATTAAGACTAGACCATCCCTTAGGTCTATTCTTAATGACATTCTTATTCATCTTAGAATTAAGTGAAGTTAAGTTCCTATGAGTGAACCATTCTAAGACAAGTATAGGCATACATATGTCTAGATTTCACAATCAAATCCAAACCAAAATCAAAATCTTAGATTTGAATCCTAAGCTTATGCTTGTATGTCGATCAATCCGGTTATTGCCAATATGTGTAGTGTACTTTGGCCGATACACTACACATATTGGGGGTCACTTTGTTGACCTCATTTTTGGCTGAGGTTTACATCAATCTAAAATTAGCAATTAGGATGTCCTAATTTCAAATAGGAACCTCCTAATTTAGTGCTTAGGACACTACACCTAGTGTCCTAGGGAATCTTCATTGGATTTATTCTAACCTAGTTGACTTAGGTGAGACTCACCTAGCCAATAGTTAACTCATCAAAAATTTGAACCTAATTCAAATTCAATTCAAAATTGAATTTGAATCAAAACTCAATCAGTCATCAATTCAAGATGATTGAATTCAAAATTAAAAAGGTTTAAATTAAAATCCAACACTTTGAATTCAACTACATGGTTTTGATTTCAATTTTCCAATCCAAGTCAAATGGATTCAAACCCCATCTCAAATCCATTTGAGATTAATTTGAGCATGTCATACATCAATTCAAACTAAGATAATAATGACATAAATCATAAAATAATAAAAGAAAAAAAATGGAATTTAAAAATCCAAAAGAAAAATGGGAAGAAGGGAAATTCAAATTCCCCTCTTCCCATGTAAAGCCATCCCACCTCTTATCCAAGAAAGATGGCTTCCTTCAAGTGAAGGCAAACCAAGCTAGCAAGCCAAGTACAAGTTGGCTTCTCCCAAGGGAAGGAAGAAGGGAAGAAGAGGAACAAAAAGAGAGAAGAGAGGATTGACCAACATGGAAATCAAGCAAGGAGCCTTCCTCTCTCTAATGTGAAGATCCCAACATGTTCATAAAGCCAAGGGGAGTTAATCCCACCCCTTGGCTGTCCTTGACATCGCTAGTGGATGGAGTTCAGCCACCAAAATCCTTCAATATAGGATTTTCGGCCACCTATGAAAGTAGGTAGGGGAAGTTTATTCCCTCCCCATTTTTATTCCAAAAGCTTCACCAAGGCAAGAGATGAAGTTTCCAACCATTCCCCGAACTTCTCTCCATGGACACACTGGCAAACGGACAAAGGCCAAATGCCCTCCAATGGTGAAATCTAAGGGAGTGGATTTCACCCCAATTGGAAGCTACCAACACATTCTAGGGGTTGAATTGAGCTCAAATGAAACTTTACCCATCCCCCTTGCCGCCGGGATGCCGAGAATTTATCTAAGGAGCAATTCAAAGGGAGATAAATTGATTCCTTTGGCAAATAAACTCCTCACATCGATCCAAAGCTATTGGGATTGATTTTGCTACCAGAGATTACCAGAATGGAGGTACACCATTAACTCCTCTCATTTTTTCTTCAAGATTTTTGATTTGGTAGTTTTGTGAAGAAAATTGGATCCCCAATTAGATCTATATGTATGGATGGGTCCTAAATCGATCCCTCATCAATTTGGGATTGAAATCACTGCTTAATTCACCGGCGATCACCGACAATTAGGGAGAAATCACAAACGATGTTCGTTTCCCACTGGTGAGCTGTGGGATTAAATCCTGATAGTCTGATTCTTCTATTAGGATTAGACGACTTTGATCTAGGTGAGCCACTTGATTTGAATCCTTAAAAAACCATGAGAGTGATCCAGACTATCCGGCCTTTGATCAGACGGCCTAGAATCATCCCGTGTGGCACTGCTATTGACCTCACTTTTCGAGTTAGCTCTCAACTTTTTCATCTTAGACATAGGACTCCTCTAGACACTAAGAGTTCCGTAGTCTTGAGATGCTTCTAATGATTGGGTGAACACTTAACCTAATCCTAGAGACTTAGAAGGGTTTATCATAGGATTAGGCTATGCATTAGGGATTTAAGGCAACCCCTTACCCTATAGCTCAAATACATCCCATGTACACTCTTTTAAACCAATCCAAATCAAATCTCAAATCGATTCCAACTCAATTTATTTTCTCAAATCTCAAATCAATCCCAAGTCAATTGAGTTTATCAAATCCAAAATCAACTCCAAATTCAATTCCAATCCTAAATGATTAAAATCCAAAATCAATTTCAAATCCAACTCCAATTTCAAATGATTGAAACCCATGATCAATTCCAAATCCAAAACCTTCCTAAGCTTTATGAATCACATCCATAAGCTTAGCCAAACCCTTCAAATCAACCCAAAGCCAAGTGATTTCATTATAAATCACTTATTCCATTATTTATATTCACAACTAAATAAAATTGGCATCCAAATCATCTAAATCAAATGAATATAAATCAAACCAAATCAAAACCCCTTTTCCAAACTTTTTGACCTACCTTAGCCAAATTCACAATTAAATCACTCCTAATTCACATGATCCTCTCATGGATCATTTATATTCTCATTTATATTCACAAATATAGATGAAATATAAATTCAAATGGCCAAAATCAAATCAATATAAATTCAAAATTCAAATCCAAACCCAATTTATATCCTTTAAGCCAATCTCTTGGACTTAATAAAATCAATCTCAAATTAATCTAAACCCTTGGATTTTCTCTTCAAACAATCACTCCTTCAATCACATGCCCAAATATAAACATAAACTATAATCACCAAGCTATAATCAAACTAACAAGTCAAACCCATGTTCATCCTTTTGACTTGAAATTGTCAAATGAACCAAAACTCATTTGATTCTAAACCACTTGCAATTGGATTTATATTTCCATCATAAGTCCATATGTGAGTTCAACCAAACTTTAGTCAAACCTTGATCAAGTCAATTGACCCATTTAGGCTTACTTGACCAAAAGTGACCTAAAATACCTTTTTTTGAGCTAAGTTCTGATCCAACCCAAATTGGATTGAACTAAGCCCATCCATTCCTCATATTGTGATCAACAATCATCCTAGAATGATCAATCACTCAAATTGGGTTAAAATAAGTCAAACCTAGCCTTTGACCAAGTCAACACTTAACCCAAATGATACCAAAATATGCCAAAATTCACTATGAGTGAAATTGATTAAAACCATTGATCTAAATCCATTCATAATCAATGATTGAACATGACCAAGTCATCAATTGAGTTAAATAGCCTAATTGACCAGTAGACCTAAGTTGACCCAAATTGGCCTAAAAAGCCAAAAATGGGCCAAATCTTGATCTCAGCCAAATTGATTGCAACCCCTGGGTCAAATTCTTTCCAAATTTATTGTTGAACTTGGCAAAAGCTTTAATTGACCAATTAGACCTAACCTAGCCCAATTAATCGTGAACTCAACTTGACCCAAAAGGCCAAATCAACATGAAATCAAATCAAATTAGAATTGATTAAAACCAAAGCTTACAATACATTTTAAATGATCAACCAAGCCTAAACCAACCCATGACCTAACCCAATTGGGTCAAATGAGTCATATTGGTCAACTTGACCCATTTCACCTAAATGAACCTAAATGAACCAAAACCAAATATAAACCAAATTAAACCAAACCAATGATACCCTTAGGCTCCAAATGATCATTTGACTTGACTTAACCCATGGTTTAACCAAATTTGACCAATTGGTCAACCTAACCTAATTTGACCCAACTTGACCCAAATGGGTCAAATTGAGCTAAATCAAATCAAACGAACTCCAAATCACTTGAAATTTGGCCAAACCCACTTTTAAACCATTTCATTTGCCAAAATCAAACTCATAACCAAATGACCACTTTACCATTAGGTCAAAGGGTATCTCATGACCACATTCACTTAGAATTTGGCCATTTCTTTCCCAAGGCCACTTGATACCTTTCTATTGGTCCACATGAGCACCAAGCAGGGTGGTGATCATGACCCAATGAGCTTGGGTTGGCCATGACCCAAGGCAAGGCCAAACTGAACTCCCCAATCACCTTTGAATGCTTGGCTCACCAAATCCACTTACCAAGCACATGGGCAGCCACTCTCCCTCATTCCTCTGCCCAAAATGACCCATGTGGGATGTTTTGCAACTCAAACTGATCAGCCAATCCAACTCATTGAGCCAAAATAATAAATCAGCCTTCCACCATCCAATCCAAGTAGGGGGTGGTATTACCCCTCCCTCATTCTCACTCAAACACAAGCCATTTCATTCCTCAAAGCTGTAGAGTTGAAGCTAAGTATCCCAGAGCATTCCCTAGCCATTTCCAAGCACCCTTGCTTCCCTACTCTCAATTTTACTTAATGCCCAAATAAGGGAGGTGAATTCCAAACCTAATTCACTCAATTCTCAACCAAAGTGAAATTAATCTTGCACACACCATCCTTGGACTAAGGCAAGTTGAAACGAATCAAATTCCAAGCTCCCCCACGACTGGAACTAGGAGTTCAATCAAAGCCAATCACCATTGAAGAGGAGCTTGGTCAACCAAGCAAACTACTTCAAATCAAGGTTGGATTTCTTCAACAAGGCTTTGACTCTATTAGATGAAGCTACCTCCATTATTCGAAGCACCGGTGGGAGGTGAGGTATTCCATTGAAACTGACCTTAAAGTATATTTTGCTTAGTCTTTCGTAAAGGAAATTATTATTTCACGTAATCTCCACCATCAGATGTATTTCTTGTGCTTCCCGAAAGGTGTGGGAAGAATTTGAGCTCCATTCGAGCTCGGGTGAGCTTGGATCGAGCGGCGATCGACGGACGACATTCATCTCTCACCGCTCAAGAGGAGATAGATCATGGACGGTCCATTCTGCATGATTGGATCAGATGGTCTTGATCAAATCACTAATTCCATGATGATTCTAAGCCTAAAATGTAGGATTAATCTCAAGCATCGATCTGTCGGATGACACAGAAGACACGTCCACTTGCCGGTGACTTCGACAATGGATGTGACAACTTAAATAACTTATCCCATCGTGCTACATATAAAGTGCATCGTGTTAGTGCACCGTGTCAGCCACCACATGGCTCGATGGAATTAAGAGTTTAATTAGGCTTAATTAATCCAATTTTAATGATGAAACTTTCTAAAATCATAACTAATTATAGAAAAATCCAAAAATGCAAACTCGGGCTCATTATAAAGATATTTCAGAGTAGAATCTAGAAAATTATAATTAATTGATTTTGAATAGTGACTTTATCTTAATTAGGGTTTCATCAAAAATCTAGTTAGTCTAATTATACCTTAATTAAGCACTCAATTAATATCAAATTTTCTGTGGATGTTTAGGGAGATGACCTCTACCTCCCCTATTTGTTTGGGATTTTATTGATTACTTAATTAGGGAAATCATTTGAGTAAGCCCTAATCACTCTCTTAATCAAATTAATTTTAATTGAGGGATGAACAATAGCTTTATTAATCACTTGAACTTAATTATCCATGATAAATAGTAAGATCACTTAGGGAATATGATTAGGAACATTTTTCTTAATTTTTTTCCTAAGCATCCTTTACCTCTGAAAATTAAAATAATTAATGGGTTAATGGAATGATTAGTTGATTAATCAAGTAATTAGATCTTCAGAATCTAGAACCTAATGAATTGAATGATTTAGAGATTTGGATTGAGGCTTTGCCCTTGATCATTTCCTTAAGTTAAATTAAAGCATTTAACCAAGAATTTAATTAATCTAATGAAATAAAATTATCAATTACTTCAATATGTAGCTCCATAAAAAATAAAGAAGATCTTTAGATTTAAGTAAAATAAATATTGCATTAGAGCCAGCCAGTTTTCATTTTTTAGCATTGAAAATTTACTTTTCATGTGGTTTTATCATATTGGATTATTATTAATTAGTTAATTAACTTAAGGTGATATAGGTAAGGCTTAATTAATCCATTTAATTCATACCTCAACCTAAATAAAATATAAAATCAACCTAATTATTTTAAATTAAACAATAGCAATTCACATATGGGGGAATTGGTTAGGACTAGCAAACCTCTCTCATATTTCCTAAATCAAATCAAAATCAAAAATAAAAATATCCTTAAAGAATTTTGATTCATTTTAAATTATCTTATTTTATATGAATGTCCTTAGGAATTAATTAGGGTGAATGAAGTCATGTACTTACATCCCATTATTTCTTTCCAAGTAGGCTAAATATTGCTTGCCATATGAAATCATGCAATCATTTCTTTTAAAAATTAATTAAATAAAATGTTTCCTTTTATGTCAAATTGCTTGTGTTCGCTAAATTAAGAATATGAGTGGCTATTATCACTATTAAACCAAAAATTATATTCAAAACCTATAAATCAAAGATTATGAATGAAGTGATATTAGTTATAAATATTTATAAGCATGCATGTGATTATAGCATAAGATGTGTATTATGAAGTTCTCTTTCTTTCTCTTAAATATGAATTCACATAGGATTTAAAAGTGTATAGTTCATTTGAAAAGAACACAACACTTGCCTAAATCTATTCCTATGCATCTCTATATTAAGACTTAGGAAGGATCTCTATATTACACATGTAAATCATACAACTAAATTAAACATAATCTCTTGCATGATTCTTTATCCATTTGGTTCTTTTTGTACATCAACATGTATCTAAGAAAAGTGGTATATCAGTCTGGAAATCCAGAGGCTGTGAGGCTTTAAGTAGCCCAAAGTATGTCTTGTACCTTATGCCCCTAGTGTAGAAAATAATAGCGATGTACTCACTTATAACTTTTATACATGTGAATGTGCATTTAGCTAATGGATGAAAAAAATCCCTCTTTTCTACATAATAAAGACATGCATTAATGATCCAATTAACAAATGGAATATCTAACCTTTCAAATCATATCTCTTCGCATTCATCATGAAAGTGTGCTAAGATTTGCATTGTATGTATAGTGTGCTTAGGATTATTCATATGCATGGTATACATGATGGAAAGAAATGAATGGGTGTTTGTTTTGTGGTAGTAATCCACCTTAACTAATCCTAAGAAGCCATTCTTATTGAATAGGACTATTTAAAGAGAAGCCAAACTTAGGACTAACTAAAATACATAATAAACCATTCACTAAAGAAACCAAAAAAATTTGTAGGAAGTTAAAAATTTCAACAAATTGAAATAGATCCTACAAACTATCACAAGAGTTTTTCACAAAAAAATGATTGAGAAACTTTGATGTGAAAAACAATGTCCAAAGACTAATCCATCAAAAATTATAAATTGGAAAGAATAAATAGATGGTGAAAATAGCATGAACAACTAAAAAGGATTAAGATCAAGAAGACAAACTCAAATAATTTGAGAAAGCTTGCTTAGTTGAAGATGTTGAAGTTTCCAAACCAAGGATTTGATCTTGCAATATTTGGAGAATACTTGGAAGAAAAATCTAAAAAATTTTCTCTTAGATTTGTTGGAGGGATTTTGAATTCGAATGATGAATGATTTCATGAAGAGGGTTATTTATAGACATGAAGGTCATTTTGAATTATTTTAAAAAAAATATTATTCTAACATCATGTTATCATCTAATAATTTAATATTCAATAAAAATATAATTTATATTAAATAAATATTAAATTCAAGCAGTCAAATTTGGCTATTCACATGGGAAAGTCAAAAATAATCAAATAGGGCTCTTAATATATTCAAAGCATGTAGCATGCATTCATTATTAAAATCAACTAATGTTTGAAAAGTCATAATAAATGCAATTTTAATCAAAGCGTAGGTCATGTAGCCTATCAAATTAAAGGAAAAAAATCCAAGGAATCTATTGGAGATAAAAATCATATAAATTCCTTGATTATAAAATGACTTTGGCTAAAATACAAAATTTCACATATTTTTGTTAATTTTGAAATATGACATTTAAATATTATGATATAATTTATATATAATCATACATATGTTAGATATCATATAAACTTCAAAGTAAATTAAAAAATTTAATTATATTAAGTAAATAAAATAATTACACTTAATAGTCATAATTTATTATCATTTATTATTTTGATAGTTCAAATGCTATGTATGAAACATATAATTGAATGTTAATTAGATATAGATTTATATTAATTAAACTCATTAAAATAATATGTTAAGTTGTGAGCAAATTGATTCTTGCCAATGAACTCATATGAATTTCTAAGATAGTTATAAATGGATATAACCTAAAATATTGTATCTTGAGCTTCACATTATCCATTTTTATTTATCTTTCATTCTTCTATTCTTACAATTTTCTCAAACATATTGTGAGATGTATTAGATATGTAATTAGCAATTAATATATCTAAAACACATAAAAACATTCATTAGAACATTCAAGCATTCGTTTGTTCTCATCAAAATTGATCGGATTGAACACGGGGCTCATTAAGCCAACATTGGGAAAGAAATGAAGTGATGTGTGTTTTGTGATAGTATTTCACTTTACTTAATCTTAAAATGCCTTTCTTTTTGAGTAGGTTTATTTAGGGAAAAATATAAACTTTAGATTAATTAAAACACATAATAAAATATTCACTAAATAAAAATCAAATATGAATCTACCTTAGAAATTACTTAAGGTAGGGAGGAAAGAGAAGTTCTCTTCTCTTTTCCTCTCTTTACAACTTAGTAATTAATTATAGGATTCAGTTAAATCAAATCAAAATACAAAATAAAATCAACCAAAGCAACTAAATCACTTACATGATACAAACCCTCTAAGTTGAACATTTTCATACTTAAAAAACCTCAACCTTAAAGCCTAGCTAAGCATACCACACACATCTTAAATAGGCCACACATTAGGCTAAGTCACCATTTCTAGCTTTAGGTTGGGCGGTGCATGGTTTGATTGTTGCTTTTGTTTTGTGATATTTTGTTTTGGTCTAGATGTTAGGGTGCATGTATGTAGACTGAATGGTAGGGTGATCTTAGTTTAATCATTATCTTCTGCAGGGGATTGTGCTTAAGGGGCGTTGTAATAAAAATATAATTGCTTTCACTGTGTAGGTGCTTACACCCCTAAGAAATATCTAAAATAGGCCAGGTGGATTTGGTTACCCATGTATTGGGTGCTAAGTCCAATTTATATATATACATGCTTGGGATTATATGCTTTGTTTGGCTAATCTCTATTTTGCAGGTGTTAGTTAGATTTTCTTTTTCCCACTTTCATGTACTTTTATAATTAAGATTTTTGAATGATTTTTGTGGGGGATTAAGATGAGCATTTGTCAATTATGTTTATATGATAACAAATTCTTATACTAAATTTTATTTTGGATTAAACCTAAACCATAAACCCTATCCCTAAAAATAAACCTAAAGCCTAAACTAAATGAAACTTGGAAATAAAAGAAATAAAAAATCTTAAACCTAAATAAAAAAATAAAATAAAATAAAAACATGAATTACAACCAAAACCTAAACCTAAACTCAAAAATAAAATAAAATAAAAATTTAAAACTAAACTAAAATATAATAAATAAAAACATAAACTAAACTAAAAAATAAAAAACCTAAATAAAATGAAAATAAATCCTAATATTAAAATGAAATAAAGCTACAAAAAATATAATAAAAACCTAAACCTAAAAAATAAAACTAAACCCTAAACTAAAAAAATAAAACCTAAACATAAAATAAAAAGAAAATATACCAAAACCTAAACTAAAATAATCTAAACTAAATTAAATAAAACCTAAACCTAAACCTAAAATAAATTAAACCCTAAACCTAAACTATATAAAATAAACTAAAAAAAAACTAAACCTAAACTAAAAATTAAACCTAAAATTAAACCTAAAATAAAACCTAAAACATAAACCTGAAAAAAAACCTAAACCTAAAAATAATAAATGAAACCTAAACCTAAAATAAAATAAAATAAAAATAAGGTAAAAAATAAACATAAACCGTAAACATAAAAATAAACTAAAATAAAAAATAAACTAAAATAAATAAACCTAAATTGAGTAAACTAAACTAAATAAAAATAAAAATAAGCTGAATTAAAAATAAAAAATAAAATAAACTAAAATAAATAAAAAAATAAACTAAATAAACCTAAACATACCAAGTTTACTTAATTAAAAGAAAAACCCTAACCCTAAACCCTAAACCCTAAAAATAATCCTAAACCTGCAACCCTAAACTCTAAACCCTAAATCCTAAACCTACGACCCTGACCTGAACTAAACACACTAAACCCTAAACTAACTTCCTAAACCCTAAATAAAATAAATAAATAAAAAATTAAAAAACCCAGCCCTAAACCCTAAACCCTAAAATAAACCCTAAACCCTTAAGCTTCAACCCTAAAACCCTAAACCCTAAACCCTAAAACCTACAAACCTAAATCCTACGCCCTAAACACTAAACCATAAAACCTAAATGCTAAACCATAAAAACCTAAAAATCTAAACCTAAACTAAATAAAACTTAAATATAAAATAAATAAATAAAACCTAAACCTAAATAAAATAAAAAAGTAAAGTAAAATAAAAACTTAAACTAAAAACTAAACCTGGACCTAAACTTAAACCTAAAACTAAAAATAAAATAAAATAAAAACTAAAACTAAACTAAAATAAAATAAATAAAAACCTAAACTAAACTAAACTAATAAAACCTAAATAAAATATAAACTAAAGGTAATATACAAATAAAATAATCCAAAAATAAAATAAAAACTAAATGTAAGATACAATTAAAAGTAAACCTAAACCCATACTAAAAAATAAAACCTAAAAATAACCTAAAATATAAACCTAAAAAATAAAATAAACACCTAAATGTAAACCTAAAAATAAAAAATAACCCAAACCATAAAATGCAAAGAATGGGCAGAACCTTGATGGCAGGAAAATTAAGAAAAGTAACCCTAAACCCTATATCCAAAAACCCTAAACCCTAAACCCTAAAACTAACCCTAAACCCTCAACTAACCCTAAACCCTAAACCCTAAATAAAAACAAATAAAAAAACATAAAAATATCCTAACCCTAATCTGAAAACCATAAACACTAAACCCTAAATCCTAAACCCTAAACCCTAAACCCTAAAACCTACAACCCTAAACCCTAAAACCTAAATATAAAATAAATTAATAAACCTTAAGAAATATTAAATAAAATAAAAATAAAATAAAAAAATAAAGAAAAACCTAAAGCTAAACCTAAACCTGAAAAGAAAATAAAATAAAAAAATTTAAACTAAAATAAATAAAACCTAAACCTAAACTAAACTAAAAATAAAAAACTTAAATACAATAAAAACTAAACCTAAAATAAAAATAAAATAAACTAAAATAAAATAAAATAAATAAAATAAATAAAATAAATAAAATAAAAACTAAATAAAAACCTAAACCTAAAAATAAAAAAATTGAAAACCTAAACCCTAAATAAAAAAATACCTTAACCTAAAATTAAAATAAATAAACATAAACATAAAACTAAATTAAAATAAATAAACATAAACCTAACTTAAAATAAAACTTAAAATAAACCCTACTAAACCTAAACCCTGGGCCACAACCCTGCCCAAAACCATAAACTAAACTAACCCAAACCCTAAACCCTAAACCTAAAACCTTAAACCCTAAAAACCAAAACCAGGCCTCTAACCAACCCACCCAAACCCACTGAGCCACAACCCTAAACCCTAAACCTGACCAAACCACACCCTAAGATCCTAAACCACTAAACTCTAAACCCTGGGCCTCCCTAAACCTAAACCCTGACCTCCTAAACTGGGCCCTCTACCCTACCCCCCCCTGGGCCCTAAACCCTTTAAACCCTGGGCCACTAACTACATGGGCCACCTAACTAAACACAAACTAAACTAAACTGCCTAAACCTAAAACCCTAAACCTGGACTAAACTTTAAACCATAAACCCTATGAACTTAAACCTAAAACCTAAACCTAAACTAAATAAAGCATAAAATTAATAAAATTAAATAAAACCCAAATATAAATAAATTTTAAAAAACCTAAACCTATATAAAATAGAAACATAAATTAAAAACAAAATCTAAACCTAAACCTAAACCTAAAAATAAAATAAAATAATATGTAAAAACTAAATTAAAATAAAATAAAATAAATAAAACCTTAAATAAACTAAAAAAATAAAATAAACCTATAAATAAAAAACTAAATAAAATAATAAATAAATGTAAAATAAAAATAAAATAAACATAAAATAAAAACTAAATAATAACCTATACCTAAAAAATAACCCAAAAATAAAACCTAAAAGTAATTAAAGAACTAAACCTAAACCTAAACCCTAAACTTAAAAAAAATTCTAAACCTAAAATAAATAAAAGAAAATAAACATAAACCTAAACAAAAATAAACTAAACTAAAATAAATAAAACTTAAACCCTTAATCCTAAACCCAAAACCTAAAACCCTAAACTATAAAGCCTAAACCCTAAACCCTAAAACTCTAAAACCTAAACCCTAAAACCCTAAACCCTAAACCCTAAACTCTAAACCCTAAACCCTAAACCCTAAACCTACAACTGCCCCTACCTCCCACCACTGACTAAACCTCTGCCTCCTGACCACACCCTAAACCCTAAAAACCTAAAATCCTAAGAACCTAAAAACATAAACCTAAACTAAATATAACCTAAAAATAAAATAAATAAAAAAACTTAAACCTAAATAAATTAAAAATAATAAAAAATAAAATAAAAACCTAAACTAAAACTAAATAAAATAAAATAAAGCTAAAAGTAAAACCTAAACATAAAAGAAAAATAAAATCAATCTAAAATAAAATAAATTAAATAAACCTGCTCAATAAACCTAAAAAATAAATAAAATAAAACCTAAACCTAAATAAATAAATAAAACATAAACCTAGACTAAAAGAAACTAAGCCAAAATAAATAAACCTAAACCGAATAAACTAAACCTAAACTAAATAAAATAAAATAAACTAAAAATACTTAAACCTAAAGATAAACCTAAAATAAAACCTAAAACCTAGAAAAAAAAAATGAAACCACAAACCTTAAAAAATAAAAACAAAACCTAAACCCAAAAAATAAAATAAAAATAAAACTAAACTAAAAAAATAATCATAAACTGAAATCAAAACCTCAAAAATAAACTAAAATAAATAAGCTAAACAAAATAAAAATAAAAAATAAACTAAAAAAACATAGAGTTAATTAAATAAACTAAATAAACCTAAACCTTCCTGTTTCTTTAATTAAAGAAAAACCCTGAACTCTAAACCATAAACCCTAAACACAAAATCTTAAACCCTAAAACCTAAACCCTAAACACTAAAACTAAACCAAATCTTTAAACCATAAGGCTATAACTACAAATCCCATACCCTAAAAACCCTTAACCCAAAACCCTAAACCCTAAACACTAAACACTAGACCCTTTAACTCACCTCTAAACCCCCTAACAACCTGACCCTATTCCTCTTATCCTAAACCTCTTAAACCACACACCACCTCTCTCTAAAGCCTAAACTTAACTACTGGATAACCAGATCCAACCTAAAGCCCAAAGGCTGACACCCACCCAAAAACCACTCCCTCATTAAACTCCCCACCACTCTCCCTACCAACTTAAACCCAGATCCTAAACCACTCCCTAAAACCTACCACCCTAACATATTAAAACCTAAACCATAAACTAGCCACTGCCCTGTGCCCAAAATGGTTACTCACGGATGTTAAACCCTGGGCCCCTAAAGCCCCAGGCACTGCTCCCTACACCTAAACCCCCACCCTAAACCCCTACCCCAACCATTAACCAGGCTCTACAAAACTAAAACCTAAACTTAAACTAAATGACCTAAAAGTAAAAATAACAAACCAAAATGTAAATAAAAAAATATAAACTAAAACATAAAACTAAACTTAAACCTAATCCTAAAATTAAAAAAATAAAAAATAAAAACAAAATTAAAATGAAATAAATAAAAATCTAAACTAAACTAAAAAAAATAAAATAAACCTATAAATAAAAAACCTAAATAAAATAATAACTAGATGCAAAATAAAAATAAAATAAACCTAAATTAAAATAAAATAAGAACTAAAAAAGAACTTGAACCTAAAAAAATAATCTTAAAAATAAAACTTAAAAATAAATAAAAAATTAAACCTAAAGCCCTAAACTACAAAATCCTAAACCTAAAATAAACACAATAAAATAAACATAAACATAAACTTAAATAAACTAAACTAAAATAAATAAATAAACCCTAAACTAAACCTAAACCCTAAACCCTAAACCCTAACCCCTAAATCATAAACCTAAACCTAATCCAAAACTTAAAATAAAAAAACTTAAATAAAATAAAATAAATAAAAACTAAACCTAAATAAAATAAAATACAAACCTAAACTAAAATCTAAACCTAAACCTAAACATAAAATATAATGGATAAAATATAAAATAAATAAAAATAAAATAAATAAAACCTAAACTAAACTAAAAATAAAATAAACCTAAAAATAAAAAACCTAAATAAAATAATACCTAAACATAAAATAAAAAAAATAAACGTAAAAAATATAAAATAAAAATTAAATAAAAACCTAAACCTAAAGAGTAAACCATAAAAAAACTTAAAATAAAATAAAAAAACCCTAAACCCTAAACAAAAAAAATTAAACCTAAAATAAAAATAAAATAAACCTAACCATAAACTAAAATAAACCAAACTAAAATTAATAAAACTTAAAAAATAAACTATACCTAAACTTAAACCTAAACTAAATAAAATAAAATAAACTAGAAATAAACCTAAACCTAAAATAAAAAATAAAACCTAAAAATTAACCTAAAACTTAAACCTAAAAAAATGAAATAAAAACCTAAACCTAAACCTAAAAATAAATAATAAAACCTAAACCTAAAATATAAAATAAAAATAAAACTAAACTAAAAAATAAACATAAACCTAAACCCAAACCTAAATGATAAATTCAAATAGAAAATCAAAACTACAATAAATAAACATAAAATAAATAAACTACACTAAATAAAAATAAAAATAAACATAAATAAAAATATTAAATAAACTAAATAAACTGAATTAACCTAAATCTACAGATTTAATTAATTTTTCTAGAAAAAAAACCCCAAAGCCTAACAATAAACCCAAAACCCAGAAACCTAAACCTAAACTCAAACCTAAACTTAAACCAAAACCTAAACCTAAAAATATAATAAAATAAAAACTTAAACTAAAAAATAAACCTAAAAATAAAACTTAAATATAATTTAAAAAGTAAACCTCAACCCTAAACTAAAAAGAAAAACTAAAAACCTAAAATAAATAAAATTAAATAAACATACACCTAAACTCAAATAAACTAAACTAAAATAAATAAAACCCAAACCTTTAACCTTAAACCCTAAACCCTAAACCCTAGACTCAAAAAACCTAAAAACAAAACCCTAAATTAAATAAAACATAAAATTAAAATAAATAAAAAAACCTAAACCTAAATAAAATAAAAAATAAAATAAAATAAAAACCTAAACTAAAACCTAAACCTAAAGGTAAAAATAAAATAAAATAAAAATATAAAATTAACTAAAATAAAAAAAATAAAAACCTAAACTAAACTAAAAATAAAATAAACCAAAATAAAATAATACCTAAATGTAAAATGAAAATAAAATGATCCAAAAATAAAATAACATAAAAACTAAATAAAAACCAAAACCTAAAATAAAAATTTAAACCATAAAAAATAAAAAAAAACTAAACCTAAAAAAAACCTAAACCTAACCTAAAATAAATTAAACCTAAACCTAAACCTAATAAACTAAACCTAAACCTAAACATAAACAAATTAAAATAAAATAAACAAAAAATAAACCTAAACCTAAACCAAAAACCTAAAACTTTAACCTAAAAAAAAATAAAAAAAAATCTAAACTAAACAAAATAAAATAAAAAAATAAAACCTAAACATAAAAAATAAAATAAAATAAAACTAAACTAAAAATAAACATAAACCTAAACCCAACCTAAAAAATAAACTAAAATAAAAAACCCTAAACTAAAATAAATAAACATCAAATAAATAAAATAAATTAAATAAAAAAATAATCCTAAATAAAAATATAAAATAAATTAAATAAATTGAATAAACATAAACCTATAGGTTTATTTAATTAAAAAAAACTCTAAACCTTAAGACCTATACACTAAACACTAAATCCTAAACCCTAAACCCTAAACCCTAAACATACAACCCTAAACCTAAAACCTTAAACCCTAACGCTAACCCTAACCCTAAATCTTAAACCCTAAACTCTAAAGCCTAAACCTTCAACCTTAAACACTAATCTAACCTTAAACCCTAACCTAACCCAAACCACAAACCCCAAAAATCCTAAATCCTAAGGCCTAAACACTGAACTCTAAACCCTAAACCCTAAATCCTAAAAACCTAAAAGCCTAAACCTAAACTAAATAAAACATAGAAATAAAATAAATAAAAAAACCTAAACCTAAATAAAATAAAATAATAAATAAAATAAAAACCAATACTAAACTAAAATAAATATAAAACCTAAAACTAAAAATATAATAAAATAAAAAATAAAAATAAACTAAAATGAAATAAATAAAAACCTAAACTAAACTAAAAAAAATAAAATGAACTTCAGAATAGAAAACCTAAATAAAATAAAAACTAAACGACCAATAAAAAAAACCTAAAATGAAATATAATAAAAACAAAAATAAAATCCTAAACCAAAGAAATAAACCTAAAAATAAAGAAAAATTAAAACCTAAACCCTAAACAAAAAAAACCTAAAGGTAAAATAAAAATAAAATAAACCTAAACATAAAAAAATAAAATAAAAACCTACACATAAACCTAAAAATAAAAAAATAAAACCTAAACCTAATAAAGAAAATAAAAATAAATCTCAAATAATAAATAAACCTAAACCTTAACCTAAACCTAAAAAATAAACTAAAATAAATAAACTTAAAATAAATAAACTAAACTAAATAAAAATAAAAAATAAACTTCAATGAAAAAAAAGTATACTAAAATTTTAAATAAATAAACTAAACTAAATATACTAAACAAACCTAAACCTACCAGTTTACTTAATTTAAACCCCTGAAAAACCCTAAACCCAAAACCATAACCTTGAACTTTAAACCCTAAAAGTATAAATCCTATAACCTTAAACCCTAAACCCTAAACCCTAAAATAAACCCTAAACCCTAAGCCCCAAAACCTGAATCTAAACCTAAAGTAACTAAATAAATTAAAAAATAAACCTAAACCCTACAACCTAATAAACCTAAACCTAAAGATAAACCCTAAGAAAGGGCAGAACCTTGACAGCAGGAACATCACCATCAACCAGGCTCAGTCTAGATCTGGCGGTGGAGGCGAAGGTAGAGGCGGCAATTATCATAGTGGTGATGGGGGATCTGGAAGTGCTGGTGGATATGGAGGTAGTGGTCAGAGCAGTGGTGGTTATGAAGGCAGGAGGAGCGATGGAGGTTACAACCATGGTCGTGGCAGAAGGAGAGATTGAGAATATGATTATGGATCCTGCTACTTGAGAGGCTGGGGTGGTTCTGGTGGGAATTGGAGAAACAAAAGAACGGCTGATCCAATCCACTGCTTATGGAACTGTGCCTTTTCTGTACAGACGGTTCTAGTTATCTTGAGTTTTTTATTTGCTTTATGCGTGCTCATTTTTTATCAACGTCATCACTGTGTCTTAGAAAACTTGGTCTATTACTTAGTTGATAAAATCATAAAGAAGAAATGTTGACTCTAAACTTGTCTCTATTAAAAAAAACAAAAAAACAATAAACATAAAATCTAAACCATAATCCCTAAACCTTAAAAAGCCTAAACCCTAAACCCTAAACCTTAACCCCTAAAACCCTAAACCTTAAGCCCTAAACCCTAAAATCTAAACCCAAAACCCAAAATCCATGAACTTAAACCTTAAACCCTAAACTAACCCGAATCCTAAATCATAAACCCTAAAAATCTAAAAACCTAAACCCAAACTAAATAAAACCTTAAAATAAAATAAAAAAAAAGCTGACACCAAAATAAAATAAAATCAAAACATAAACTAAAACTTAAATCTAAACCTAAACTTAAACCTAAACCTAAACCTAAAAATATAATAAAATAAAAATAAAAACTAAACAAAAATAAAATAAATAAAAATCTAAACTAGACATAGAAAATAAAAAAACTCAGTAAATTAAAAAACTAAACCTAGAATAAAAATAAAAAAAATAAAATAAAATAAAATAAAAAATAATAAAAAATAATAAAAATAAAAATAAACATAAATTGATAAAATAAAATAAACTAAAATAAATAAATAATAAACTAAATAAGCCTAAACTTACCTGTTTACATAATTTTAAAAAATACACTAAATCCTAAACCTCAAACCCTAAATCTACAACCCTAAACCCTAAACTGTAAACCCTAAAATCCTAAATCCTAAACCCTAAACCCTAAAACCTAAACCCAAAAACACAATACCCTAAAAACTAAACCCTAAACTGTAAATACCTAAAAACCTAAACCTGAAACCTAAAAATAAAATAATATAAAAAATAAAAACTAAAATAAAATAAAATAAATAATAACCTAAACTATACAAAAAAATCAAATAAATCTAAAAATAAAAACATAAATAAAATTAAAACTTAACTTAAAATAAAAATAAAATAAAACTAAAATAAAAAAATAAAGTTAAATAAAAACCTAAACCAAAAAAATAAACCTAAAAATATAACCCAAAAAAAAATAAAAAATAAATCCCAAACCACAAACTTAAAAAAAAAACCTACACCTAAAATAAACAAACTAAAATAAACCTAAACCTAAACTAAAAAACTAAATTTTAAATATAAAACCTAAACATAAACCTAAAATAAACTAAGCCTAAACCCTAAAGTAAATAAAATAAAATAAACTAAAAATAAACCTACACCTAAATTAAAAGATAAAACACAAAACTAAACCTAAAATAAAAACCAAAAACCTAAACCTAAAAAAAACCCTAAACATAAACCTAAGAATAAAAAATAAAACCTAAACCTAAAAAATAAAATAAAATTAAAACTAAACTAAAAAATAAGCATAAACCTAAAATAAATAAACTAAACTAAATAAAAAATTAAAGATAAATGAAATGAAAAAAAAAACTAAAATAAATAAAAATAAACCTAAACCTATGAGTTTTCTTAATTTAAAAAAAAACCTAAGCCCTAAACCCTAAACCTCACATAATGTAACTAAATAAATTGAAAAATAATCACCTTTAAACCTAAACCTAAACCTTAACCCTAAGAATAGGCAGAACCTTGACAGTCGAAACATCACCGTTAACTACGATCAATCCAGATCCGGCGGTGGAGGCGAAGGTGGAGGCGGCAGCTATCGGATGGGTGTTGGGAGATCTAGAGGTACTGGTGGATATGGAGGTGGTGGTCGAGGTAGTGGTGGTCATGGAGGTAGGAGGAATGATGGAGGTTACATCCTTGGTGGTGGCTGAGGGGAGAGATCAAGGATAAGATGGTGGATTAGCTACTCGAGATGTCAGGGTGGTTCTGATGGGAACTGGAGAAACTGATGAACGATCGATCCGATCTGCTCCTTATTTAACTGTGTCTTTATAGTAGAGATAATTCTATTTATCTATGGTTTTTGATTTACTCTATGCATGCTCATTTTGATCTATGTAGGTAAACTTGTCTTAGAAAACTTGGTGTGTTACTTGGTTGATAAAATCAAAAAGAAAGAATGTTGAATATGAATTTGTTCTCTATTAAAAAAACCAAAACCCTAAACTCTAAACCTAAAACCTAAAGCCTAAACCCTAAACCCTAAACCATAAAAACTTTAAACCCTAAATCCTAAACCATAAAACTTAAAACCCTAAACCCTAAACCATAAAACCTAAATCGTAAACGCTAATCCTACAATCCTAAACCCTAAACCCTAAACCCTAAATCCTAAACCCTAAACTGTAAACCCTAAACCTTAAACACTAAACCTTAAAACCTAAACCAAAAACACTAAACTAACTAAACTACCAAAACCTAAATCTTAAAACCCAAACCCTAAACTTTTTTAAACCCACTCTAACACTCTAAACTAAACTTACCACCAACCCTAAACTCCTAAACCCTAAAACCACTGAGCCATGATGCCAAACTAAACCATAAACCCTAAACTCAAACATTATACCCTCCAAACCAAATACCATAAACCATAAACCCTAAAACCTAAAACCTAAATCTAAACTAAATAAACCTAAAAGATAAACAAATAAAACCTAAAAAAACCTAAAAATAAAATAATAAACTATAAAATAAATTAAATTAAAATAAATAAAACCTAAAATAAATTAAACAATAAAATAAACCTAAGAATAAAAACCTAAGTAAAAAAAAATAAACTTCAAATAAAATAAAATAAAATAAAAATAAATAAAACTAAATAAAAAAAATAAACCTAAACCCTAAAATAAAAACTAAAACCTTAACGCTAAATGAAAAAAAACCTGGACCTAAAATAAAATTAAAATAAAATAAATAAATAAACTTAAACTAAACAAAATAAACTAAACTAAAAGAAATAAAGCCTAAACCTAAACCTAAACCCTAAAATAAAATAAAAATAAAATAAAATAAAATAAACATAAAATAAAACCTAAAATAAACCTAAAGCCTAAACTAAATGAAACTTGAAAATAAAATAAATAAGAAATCTTAAACCTAAATAAAAAAATAAAATAAAATAAAAAATGAATTGCAACCAAAACCTAAACCTAAACCAAAAAATAAAATAAAATAAAAATTTAAAACTAAACTAAAATATAATAAATAAAAACATAAACTAAACTAAAAAATAAAAAACCTAAATAAAATGAAAATAAATCCTAATATTAAAATGAAATAAAGCTAAAAAAATAAAATAAAAACTAAATAAAAACCTAAACCTAAAAAATAAAACTAAACCCAAAATAAAAAAATAAAACCTAAACATAAAATAAAAAGAAAATATACCAAAACATAAACTAAAATAATCTAAACTAAATTAAATAAAACCTAAACCTAAACCTAAAATAAATTAAACCTAAACATAAACCTAAACTATATAAAATAAAATAAACTAAAAAAAAACCTAAACCTAAACTAAAAAATTTAACCTAAAATTTAACCTAAAATGAAACCTAAAACATAAACCTAAAAAAAAACCTAAACCTAAAAATAATAAATAAAACCTAAACCTAAAAAATAAAATAAAAATAAAAATAAGGTAAAAAAATAAACATAAACGTGAAACAGAATAAACTAATAAAAAAACTAAGCTAAAATAAATAAACCTAAATTGAAAACTAAACTAAATAAAATAAAATAAGCTAAATTAAAATAAAAAATAAAATAAACTAAAATAAATAAAAATAAACTAAACTACATGGGTTTGAATTAAAGAAAACCCTAACCCTAAACCCTAAACCCTAAAAAAATACTTGAACCTAAACCCTAAACCCTAAATCCTAAACCTGACCCTAAACCTACAACCTAAACCCTAACTAAACCCTAAACCCTAACTATCTAAACCCTAAATAAATAAAAAATTAAAATACTAAACCCTAAAATAAACCCTAAACCCAGAAGCCAACCCTAAAACCAAAACTGAGCCTAAACCTAAACCCTAAAACTGAACCTAAACCCTAACACCAAACTAAAACCTAAATGCTAAACTCTAAAACAAAAATCTAAAACTAAATAAAAATAGATAAATAAATAAAATAAAACTTAAAATAAAAAAGTAAAATAAAATAAAATTTAAACTAAAATCTAAACCTTAAACCTAAAACTAAAAAAATAAAATAAAATAAAACTAAAACTAAACTAAAATAAAATAAATAAAATAAAACTAAACTAAACTAATAAAACCTAAATAAAATATAAACTAAAGGTATATATACAAATAAAATAATCCAAAATAAAATAAAACTAAAATGTAAGATACAATTAAAAGTAAACCTAAACCTATACTAAAAATTAAAACCTAAAAATAACCTAAAACCTAAACCTAAAAAATAAAATAAACACCTATATGTAAACCAAAAAATAAAAAATAACCCAAACCATAAAGCATAAATGGAGGAACCTTGGTGAAAATTAAGAAAAGTAACCCTAAACCCTATCCAAAACCCTAAACCCTAAACCCTAAAACTAACCCTAAACCCTCAACTAACCCTAAACCCTAAATAAAAAAAAATAAAAAACATAAAAATATCCTAACCCTAAACCCTAAACCCTAAAATTGAAAACCATAAACACTAAACCCTAAATCCTAAACCCTAAACCCTAAACCCTAAAACCTACAACCCTAAACCCTAAAACCTAAATATAAAATAAATTAATAAACCTTAAGCAAAATTAAATAAAAAAATGAAATAAAATAATAAACAAAAACCTAAACTAAACCTAAAAGAAAAATAAAAAATTTAAACTAAAATAAAATAAATAAAAACTAAACTAAAAATAAAAACTTAAATACAATAAAAACTAAACCTAAAAATAAAATAAAATAAACTAAAATAAAATAAATAAATAATAAAATAAATAAAACCTAAACCTAAAAATAAAAAAATTGAAAACCTAAACCCTAAATAAAAAAAATACCTTAACCTAAAATAAAAATAAAATAAACATAAACATAAAACTAAATTAAAATAAATAAAACATAAACCTAACTTAAAAATAAAACTTAAAATAAAACCCTAAACCTAAACCCTAAACCCTAAACCCTAAAGCCTAAACCCTAAACCCCAAAACCCTAAACATAAAACCCTAAACTAACACTAAACCCTAAACCCTAAACCTAAAATACAAAACCTTGCCAAAAACCAAATAAAGCCTAAATAAAATTAAAACTAAACTAAAATAAAATAAAATAAAAATAAAAACTAAACTAAAATAAAATAAATAAAACCTAAACTAAAATAAAATAAAAACTTTAAAAACTAAAATAAAATAAAAATAAAATAAACTAAAATAAAATAAAATAAATAAAATTAAAACTAAATACCTAAACCTAAAATAAAAAAATGAAAGCCTAAACCCTAAATAAAAAAATACCTTAACCTAAAATAAAAATAAAATAAACATAAACATTAAACTAAATTAAAATAAATAAAACATAAAATAAAAACTAAAAACTTGAACCTAGAGAAATAAAATAAAAGCCTAAACCTATACCTAAAAATAATAAAATAAAACCTAAACCTAAAAAATAAAATAAAAATAAAATAAAAATAAACTAAAAAATAAACCTAAACCTAAACCTAGACCTAAAAAATAAACTAAAATAAAAACCTATAATAAAATTAATAAACCTAAAATAAATAAACTAAAAAATAAACCTAAATTAAAATCAAAAGTAAAATAAATTAAAAAAAATAAATAAAAAATAAACTAATTAAACTAAATAAACCTAAACCTGCTAGTTTACTTAATTTTAAAAAAAAACCATAATCCTTAAATCCTAAACCCTAAAACCCAAAAACCTAAACCCTAAACCTTAAACACTAAACTTACAACCCTCAACCCAAAACCCTAAGAAACCCTAAGCCCTAACCCTAAACCCTAAATCCTAAAAGCATAAACCATAAAACCCAAAACCATAAACCCTAAACCCTAAACCCAAAACCCTAAAACCTAAACCCTAAACCATAAAACCTAATAAACCTAAATAAATTAAAAAGTAAACCTAAACCATAAAACCTAATAAACCTATATCTAAACCTAAACCCTAAGAATGGGAAGAACCTTGATGGCAGGAATATCACTGTCAACTAGGCTCTAGATGTAGGTGGAGGCTGAAGCGGCATTATCCATTATCTGGTGGGGATGGAGGTTCTAGTGGATATGGAGGTGGTGGTTATGGAAGCGAGAGGAATGATGAAGGTTACAGTCATGGTGGTGGTGGAAGGAGAGATTGGGGATATGATGGTGGATTAGCTACTGAAAGGCGGTTGTTACGATGGGAACGGAGAAGAAAAATTGATTGATGCACGCTTATGGAACTATGAATTTACATTAGATACGATTCTAATTATCTAGGGTTTTTTTATTTTTCTATCAATGCTCATTTTTATATATGTCATGCCTTATGTCTTAGAAAACTTGGTGTGTTACTTGGTTGATCAAATCGAAAAGAAGAAATGTCGAAACTTAATTTATTCTTTGTTAAAAAAAACCAAAAATCTAAAACCCTAAACTAAAACTTGAACCCTAAATGTAAAATGTAAATGCTAAACCCTAAAACCCCTAAACCCCAAACCTTAAATCGTAAACCTTAAACCCTAAATCTTAAACCCTAAACCCAAAATCCTAAATCGTAAACTCAACAAATAAAAAAAATAACAAACCCATTAAACCCTAAACCCCAAACCTTAAACCTTATACAAATCCTAAACCCTAAACCCTAAACTTGAAACCCAAAACCTTAAACCTTATACTAATCCTAGACCCTAAACAGTAATCCCTAATACCTAAACTCTAAAAGCTAAAAACTTGAACCTAAACTAAATAAAACCTAAAAATAAAATAAATAAAAAAACCAAAACCAAAATAAAATAAAAAATATTATAAAATAAAAACAAAAACTAAAACCTAAACCTATATCTAAAAAGAAAATAAAATAAATAAAAATTAAATTAAGTTAAAATAAATAAAAACCTAAACTAAACTAAAAAATCAAAAACCTAAATAAAATAAAAACTAAACCTAAAATAAAATAAAAAACTAAATAAAAACCTAAACTTAAAATATAAACTTAAAAATAAAACCTAAAAATAGATAAAAAATAAAGCATAAACCCTAAATTATAAAAAAACTAAACCTAAAATAAAAATAAAATAAACTTAAACCTAAACTAAAAAATTACACCTAAAATAAAAACCTAAAACCTAAACCTAAAAAACATAAATAAAAACCTAAACTTAAACCTTAAATTAAAAAATAAAACCTAAACCTAAAAAATAAAATAAAATAAAACTAAACTAAAAAATAAAACTATACTTAAAAAATAACCTAAAATAAAAAATAAACTAAAATAAATAAACCTAAAATAAATATAAAAATAAAATAATCTAAAATAAATCAATAAAATAAACTAAATAAATATATACCTACTAGTTCACTTAGTTTAAAAAAACAAACTGCAAACCGTAAAACTAACCCTAAACCCAAAACTGGCAACCCTAAAACATAAACCCTAAACACTAAAACACTATACCCTAAACCCTAACGCTAAATCCTAAACCATAAACCCTAAACCCTAAATCCTAAACAAACCTCTGACCCTAAACCTAAACCAGAAACCCCAAGCCCTAAACCTAAACCTACCCAGATCCCTAAACTCAAAATCCTTAAACTTAAAACCTAAACTAAATAAAACCTAAAAATAAAATAAATAAAAGAACATAAACCTAAATAAAATAAAATAAATAAAATAAAATAAAAACCTAAACTAAAACCAAAACCTAAACCTAAACCTAAACCTAAAAGAAAAATATAATAAAATAAAAAATCAAAACTAAATTAAAATAAAATAAATAAAAGCCTAAACTAAATAAAAATAAACCTAAATAAAATAAAACCTAAACATAAAATAAAAATAAAATAAATTAATTAAATTAAAAAAACTAAATAAAAATCTTAACCTAAAAAATAAAACTAAAAATAAAACTTAAAATAAATAAAAATTAAAACCTAATCCCTAAACTAAAAAAACTTAAACCTAAAATAAATAAAATAAAATAAACCTAAACCTAAACTAAAATAAATGAAACTAAAATAAATAAAACCTAAAATAAACCTAAGAATAAAAACCTAAATAAAATAATAACTATATGAAAAATATAAATAAAATAAATGTGATATAAAATAAAATTAAAGCTAAATAAAATCCTAAACCTAAAAAATTAAACTTAAAAATAAATAATAAATAAAACATAAACCTTAAGCTAAAAATACCCTTAAACCTAAAATAAAAATGAAATAAACAAAATAAAATAAAACTAAACTAAAATAAACTAAAAAAAATTCTAAACCTAAACTAAATAAAATAAATTATAATAAAAATAAACCTAAATCTAAACAAAAAATAAAATGCTAAAAATAAACCTAAAATAAAAATCTAAAACCTAAACCTAAACTTAAAAAAATTAAATAAAACCTAAACAAAAAATGAAATAAAAAATAAATGCAACTAAAAAATAACTAAACATGAACCTAAAAAATAAACTAAAATAAATAAACTAAACTAAATAAAAATTAAAAATTAAAAATAAAAAATAAAATTGGCTAAAATAAATAAAAAATAATCTAAATAAACCTAAACATAACTGTTTGCTTAATTTTTTTTAAAAAACCCTAAACCTTAAACCCTAAACTCTAAACCCTAAAAACCCTAAAAACTCTAAACCCTAAAGCCTTAATAGTAAACCCTAAACCCTAAACCCTGATCCCTAACCCTAAACCCTAAACACTAAACCCTAAAACCCTAAAACCTAAACCCTAAACCCTAAACCTAAAAATAAAATATTTAAAAAAACTTAAACCTAAATAAAATAAAAAAATAAAATAAAATAAAAACATAAACTAAAACCTAAACCTAAACCTAAAAATAAAAAAAATAAACTAATAAAAATAAAAATAAACTAAAAAATAAACATAAACCTAAACCTTAACCTTAAAAATAAGCTAAAATAAAAAATCTAAACTAAAATAAATAAACATCAAATAAACTAAAATAAACTAAATCAAAATAAAAAATAATCCTAAATATAAATAACACATAAAAATAAACTAAATATACTAAATAAACCTAAACCAACCATTTTACTTAATTTTAAAAAAAAACTTAAACCATAAATCCTAAACCCTAAACCTTAAACCCTAAACACTAAACCCTAAACCTACAACCCTAAACCATAAACCCTAAACCCTCAACCTTAAAAAACCCTAAACCCTAAATCCTAAACCCTAGCCCTAAGCCCTCGACCCTAAAACCCTAAACCCTAAAACCTAATAAACCTAAACCTAAACCTAAACCCTAAGAATGGGCAAAACCTTGATGGCAGGAACATCACCGTCAACTAAGCTTAGTCTAGATCAGGCAGTGGAGGCAAAGGTGGAGGCAGCGGTTATCGTAGTGGTGGTGGAGAATCTAGAGGAGCTGGTGAATGTGGAGGTGGTGGTTTGGGTAGTGGTGGTTATGGAGGCAGGAGGACCGATGGAGGTTACAACCGTGGTGGTGGCGAAGGGGAGAGATTGGGGATATGATGGTGGATCCCACTACTCGAGATGCCGAGGTGGTTACGATGGAGAAAAGGAAGAAACGGATCCGATCTTACCACTTATGGAATTGTGTCTTTACAGTAAAGATAGTTCTAGTTATCTAGGGTTTTTGATTTGCTCTATGGATGCTCATTTTTGTTCTATGTTGTCGCTTGTATCTTAAAAAACTTGGTGTGTTACTTGGTTGATGAAATCAAAAAGAAGAAATGTTGAATATGAATTTATTCATTATTAAAAAAAAACCTTAAACCCTAAACCTAAAACCTAAACCCTAAACCCTAAAACCTTAAAACCCTAAACCCTAAACCGTAAACCATAAACCATAAAACCCTAAACCCTAAACACTAAATGCTAAAACATAAACTCTAAACCTTAAACCTATAACCCTAAACCCTAAACCCTAAACCCTAAGAATAAAAAACCTAGATAAAATAAACTTAAGAATAAAAAACCTAGATAAAAAAAATTAAATAAACAAAAAATAAACCTAAAGTAAAATAAAATAAAAATTAAACAAAAATCTAAACCTAAAAAATAAACCTAAAAATAAAACCTAAAAATAAATAAAAAATAAAACTTAAAGCCTAGACTAAAAAAAAACCCGAAACATAAAATAAAAATAAAATAAACAAAATAAAATAAACTTAAACCTAAAATAAAATAAACTACACTAAAATAAATAAAACCAAAACATAAACCTAAAATAGAATAAACTAAACCTAAACCGTGAAACTGGATAAAATAAAATAAAATAAACCTAAATGTAAACTAAATAAAACTAAAACTAAAATAGATAAATAAACTAAACTTAAACAATAAAGAAACAAAGTAAATAAAAACATAATAACCTAAACCTAAACCTAAAACCCCAAAAAATAAATAAATAATAAAACAAAATAAAATAAAATAAATTAAAACCTAAACTAAAAAATATAATAAAACTTAAATAAATAAATTAAAAGTAAAATAAAACCCAAAATAAATAAAATAAAAATAAAACCTAAAAAAAAAAAATAAAACCTAAAATAAATAAAAAAAATAAAACCTAAGTAAACTAAAGAAGAAACCTAAAATATAAATAAATAAACCTAAACTAAACCTGACTAAAATAAACTAAAACTAAATAAATAAAACTAAACTAGCCTAAAGAAATTAATCCTAAAACCTAATAATAAAATAAACCCTAAAATAAACCTAAATGTCTAAAAAAATAAAACCTAAACCTAAAATAAAACCTAAAACCTAAACCTATATAAATAAACTAAAACTAAACAAAATAAAAAAATAAAACTAAACCTAAAAAAATAAAATAAAATAAAACTAAGGAAATAACATAAACCTAAACCTAAACCTCAAAAAATAAAGTAAAAGAGAAACCTAAAATAAATAAACCTAAATTAAATAAACTAAACTAAAATATATAAAAAAATAAACAAATCGAATAATAAAATAAAATAAGAAATAAAGAAATATTAAATAACCTAAACCTACCAAATAAAATATTAAGAAGAAATAAAAATAATTAAAAAACCCTCTAAACCCTAAACCCTAAACTAACCCTAAACTACAAACTCAAACCCTGTGTAAACTAACACTACCATGGTGATCTTATAACCCTAAACCTGCACTAAACTCTAAATCTATGTAAAGTGGCCATAAATCCAAATCCTAAAATCAAACCTAAATAAATAAATAAAATAAAACAACTAAACCCTAAACCAATAAACCCTAAACCCTAAATTCTTACCAACATCCATAAACCTTTAAACCTTAATCCCAAAGCTGACCTCCCTAAACTCATCCTAAAACCTATGGCTAAACCCTGGCCACTCCACCTAACTAAACCCTACCTTAAACCCTACTACTCCCACTTAAACTTTTAACCTAAAATATAAAACCTAAATCTAAATAAATTTATGTTAAATAAAAAACTAAAACCTAAATGTCAACCTAATAAACATAAACCTAAAATAATAAAATAAAAAGATTAATACATCAATTAACTAAACTAAAAAATAAAATAAACCTAAAATAAGAAAACCTAAATAAAATAATGGGATAAAATGGAATAAAATAAAAACTAAATAAACTAATCTAAAATAAATAAAAAATAAAACCTAAACCATAGACTAAAATAAAAAAATATAAACATAAAATAAATAAAATAAAATAAACCTAAACCTAAACTAAAGTAAACTGATCTAAAATTAATAAAACATAAACCTAAACTTAAATTAAACTAAACTTAAAACCAAAACTAAATAAAATAAAATTAACTAAACATATACCAAAACCTATAATAAAAAAATAAAACCTAAAAATAAACCTAAAATAAAAACCTAAAACCTAAACCTAAAAAAATAAAACAAAAACCTAAACCAAAACCTAAAAATAAAAAATCAAACCTGAACAGAAAAAAAAAAATAAACTAGAAAATAAACATAAACTTAAACCTAAACCTAAAAAATAAACTAAAATAAAAAATGTAAATTAAAATAATTAAACTTAAAATAAATAAACTAAACAAAATAAAATAATAAATTAACCTAAATAAAATAAAATGAATGAAAATAAATAAATAAATAAAAGATAAATAAACCTAAACCTATTAGTTTTCTTAATTTAAAAAAAAAACCTAAACCTTAAACCCTAAATCCTAAACCCTTAATCCTAAACCCTAATCCTAAACCCTAAACCATAAACATTAAACCCTAAACCCTAAACCTAAAAACCTAAACACTAAACCCTAAATAAATAAATGAATTTAAAAAAAAAACCATAACCCTAAACCCTAAACCCTAAACATAAAATTGATAACCCTGAACCCCAAACCCTAAACCTTAAACCCTAAACTAACCCTAAACCCTAAACCATAAAAAGCTAAAAAGCTAAACACTAAACTAAATAAAACTTAAAAATAAAATAAATAAAAGAACCTAAATTGAAATAAAATAACAAAATAAAATAAAATAAAAACATAAACGAAAGCCTAAACCTAAACTTAAGCCTAAACCTAAGCCTAAAATGAAAAAAAATAAAATAAATAAAATAAATAAAAACCTAAACTAAATAAAAAAAATAAAAAACCTAAATAAAGTAAAAACTAAACCTAAAATAAAAATAAAATAAAGAAAAAATAAACTAAATTAAAAATTAAATATAATCTTAATCCTACAAAAACCTAAAATTATAACCTGAAAATAAATTAAAAAAAACCTAAACCTTCTAATAAAAAAACCTAAACATTAGATAAAAATAGAATATTGCTAAACCAAAACTAAAATATATAAAACTTAAACCCAAACCTAAAATAAACTAAACCTATACCTAAAGCTAAACTAAATAAAATAAAATAAACTAAAAATAAACCTAAACCTCAACTAAAAAACCTAAAACCTAAAAAACCTAAAGTAAAAACCTAAAACCTAAACATAAGAAAATAAAATAAAAACCTAAACCTAAAAGTAAAAATAAAAAATAAAAACTAAACCTAAAAAATAAAATAAAAGTAGAAATAAAACTAAACTAAAAAATAAACCTAAATAAAAAACCTAAACTAAAATAAATAAACCTAAAATAAATAAACTAAATTAACTAAAAATAAACCTATAAAAATAAATCTAAAATAAATAATAAGTAAACTACATAAACTAAATAAACCTAAACCTACCAATTTACTTAATTTAAAAAAACCATAAACCCTAAATCCTAATCCCTAAACCCTAAACCCTAAACCCTAAACCTACAACCCTAATCCCTTAACCTTAAAACCCTAAACCCTAAACCCTAAACCCTAAACCCTAAATGCCAAACCCTAAACCATAAACTCTAAACCCTAAACTAACCCTAAACCATAAACCTTAATCCATAAAAAGCTATAAACCTAGACCATAACAAAATAATACCTAAAATAAAATAAATAAAAAGACCTAAACCAAAATAAAATAAAATAAATAAAAACCTAAACTAAAACCTAATCCTGAACCTAAACCTTAAAAGAAAACAAAAACTAAACTTAAATAAAATAAATAGAAACCTAAACTAAACTAAAAAAGAAAATTCCTAAATAAAATAAAAAACTAAACCTAAAATAAAAATAAAATAAACCTAAAATAAAATAAAATAAAAACAAAATAAAAACCTAAAAAAAATAAATAAACCAAAAAAAATAAAAAATAAAATAAATGAAAATAAATAAAAAATAAACTAAATAATCCTAAACCTATAAGTTTACATAATTTAAAAAAAAAAACCCTAAACCACAAATCCTAATCTTACAACCCTAAACCATAAACCCTAAATCCTATGACCCTAAACCTTACACTCTACACCCTAAACCCTAAACCCTAAACCTACAACCCTAATCCCTAAACTTTAAAAAATCCAAAACCCTAAACCCTAAACACCAAACCCTAAACCCTAAACTCTAAACCCTAAACTAACCCTAAACCCTAAACCTTAAACCTTAAAAAGATAAAAACCTAAACCATAACAAAATAATACATAAAATAAAAATAAATAAAAAGACCTAAACCAAAATAAAATAAAATAAATAAAAGAAATAAAAACTAAAACTAAAACTTAAACCTAAATATTAAAAGAAAACAAAAACTAAACTTAAATAATAAATAAAGAACTAAAAAGAAGAAAAACCTAAATAAAAATAAAAGTTAAACCTAAAATAAAAATGAAATAAACCTAAAAGAAAATATAATAAAAACAAAATAAAAACTTAAATAAAAATAAAAATAAAAATAAACCAAAAAAATAAATAACAAAATAAACTAAAATAAATAAAAAATAAACTACATAATCCTAAACCTATAAGTTTACATAATTTTAAAAAAACCCTAACCCTAAACCCTAAACCCTAAACCCCAAATCCTAAACCTACAACCCTAAATACTAAAACCCTAAACCTTAGACCCTAAACCCAAAACTGTAAAACATAAACCCTAAACCCTAAAAACCTAAAACCTAAACCTAAACTAAATAAAACCTAAAAAATAAATAAATAAACTGAAACCTAAATAAAATAAAAGAATAAAATTAAAATAAAACCTAAACTAAAACCTAAACTTAAACCTAAACACGAACTTAAAAAAATAAAATAATATAAAAAATAGAAATTAAACTAAAATAAAATAAATAAGAATCTAAACAAAACTAATAAAATAAAATAAACTTAAAAATAGAAAATCTAAATAAAATAAAAATAAAATAAACCTAAAATAAAATAAAATAAAAACTAAATAAAAACCTAAACCTAAAGATAAACATATAAATAAAGCCTAAAAATAAATAACAAAAACTGAAACCAGAAACTAAAAAAAAGATTTAAACCTAAAGTAAACAAAATAAAATAAACAAAAACCAAAACTAAAATAAACTAAACTAAAATAGATAAAACAGAAACCTAAACCTAAAATAAACTAAACTTAAACTCCAAACTAAATAAAATAAAATAAACTAAAAATAAACCTCAACTTAAACGAAACAATAAAATTTAAAAATAAACCTAAAATAAAAACCTAAAACCTAAACCTTAAAAAATAAAATAAAACCTAAACCTAAATAAAAAATAAAGCTTAAACCTAAAAAAGAAAATAAAAAGAAAATTAAAGTAAAAAAATAAACATAAATCAAATATATAAACTAAAATAAAAACCTAAAATAAATGAACAAAACTAAATAAAAATAAAAAAATAAACATAAATAAAAATTAAAAATTAAATGAACTAAAATAAATAAAAAAAAACTAAATAAACCTAAACCTACTAGTTTTCTTAATTTTTTTTAAAAAAACCCTAAACCCTAAACCCTAAACCTAACCTAATGTAACTAAATAAATTAAAAAAGAATCCTAAACCCTAAAACCTAATAAACCTAAACCTAAACCTAAACCCTAAGAATGGGCATAACCTTGATGGCAAGAACATGACTGTCAACCACGCTCAGTCCAGATCTGGCAGTGGAGGCAAAAGCGGAGGTGACTATTATTGCAGTGCTGATGGGCGATCTAGGGTGGTGGTTATGAAGGCAGGTGGATTGATGAAGGTTACAATCATGGTGGTGGCGGAGGGGAGAGATTTGGGATAAGATAGTCGATCCTGCTACTCGACAGGCTGGGGTGGTTTTGATGGGAACTAGACAAACTGAAGAACGCCCGATCCGATCTGTTGCTTATGGAACTTTATCTTTATAGTAGAGATAAAACTAGTTATCTAGGGTTTTTAATTTGCTCTACGCGTGCTCATTTTTGATCTATGTCATTGCTTGTGCCTTAGAGAATTTTGTGTTAGTTAGTAAAATCAAAAAGAAAAAATGTTGAATTTGAATTTATTCTCTGTTAAAAAAAATAGAAACCATAAACCCTAAATGTAAAACTTAAACACTAAACCCTAAACCCTAAATACTAAAATCATAAATCCTAAACCTTAAACCCTGAACCCTAAAACATAAACCCTAAACCCTAAACCCTAAACCATAAACCCTAAACCCTAAACCCAAAACCCTCCACACCCTAAACTCTCCACCTAAACTCCACTAAATCCTGAACCCAAACTAACCCTTCTAAACCACTGACCTAAACCTACCTGACCTCCCTTAAACCCTAAACCTAATAACACAACTCACACTAAACTAAACCCCTAAACTAAACCACTACCCACTGACCTAAACCATAAATCATAAACCCTAAACCATTAACCTTAAACCCTAATAACCTAAAAACTTAAACCTAAACTAAATAAAACCTAAAAATGAAAATAAATAAATAAACCTAAACCTAAACTTAAAAATAAAATAAAATAACCTAATAAAAAAATTAAATAAAATAAATAAACACCTAAACTAAACTACAAAAAAATAAAATAATCTTAAGAATAAAAATTAAATATAAAATAAGAATAAAATAAACTTATAATAAAGCTAGAAGAAACAAAAATAAAAAATAAATAAATACCTAAATCTAAAAAAAATAAACATAAATAAAACCTATAAATAAATAAAAAATAAAACCTAAACCCTTGACTAAAAAAAACTAAACCTAAAATAAAATTAAAATAAACAATATAAAATAAACCTAAACCTAAACTAAAATAAACTAGACTAAAAGAAATAAAACCTAAACTTAAACCTAAAATAAACTAAACCTAAACCCAAAAATAAATAAAAGAAAATAAATAAAAAATAAACCTAAAAATAAATTAAAAAATAAAACCTAAAAATAAACATAAAATAAAACCCTAAAATGTAAAATAAATAAAACCTAAAATAAAAATAAAAAAAACCTAAACCTAATTATAATAAAAAAATAAACCAAAATAAAAACATAAACTAGAACCTAAAACTAAACCTAAACCAAAAAATAAAATAAAATAAAAAATAAAAACTAAACTAAAATAAAATAAATAAAAAACTAAATTAAATAAAAAATAAAAAACCTAAATAAAATAAAAACTAAAGTTAAAATAAAAATGAAATAAACTGAAAATAAAATTTTAAAAAAACTAAATAAAAACCTAAACCAAAAATATAAAACTTAAAAAAATATAAAAAATAAAGCCTAAACCCTAAACTAAAAAAAAACCAAAATCTAAAATAGGAATAAAATAAACCAAAACCTAAGCTAAAATAAATAAAACTAAAATAAATAAAACCTAAACTTAAACCTAAAATAAATTAAACCTAAACCTAAACTTAAACTAAATAAAATATAATAAACCAAAAATAAAAATAAACCTAAACTAAAAAATAGAACCTAAAAATAAAACTAAAATGAAAACCTAAAAGCTAAACCTAAGAAAATAAAATAAAAACCTAAACCTAAACATAAAAATAAAATAAAACCTAAACCTAAACAAAATAAAAAATAAACTAAAAATAAACATAAACTTAAACCTAAACCTAGAAAATAAACTGAAATAAGAAACCTAAACTAAAATAATTAAACCATAATTAAATAAACTAAACCAAAATCAAAATAAAAAATAAAATAAAATAAAATAAACAAAAAATAAACTAAATAAAGCTAAACCTTCCAATTCAATTAATTTTAAAAAAAATTAAAAAAATAAATAAACCATAACCCTAAACCCTAAAACTAACCCTAAACTTGCAGGCTAAACCCTACTCTATTCCTAAACCTAAACCATACCTGACCTAAACCTAAACACTAAACCCTAACTAAATTAAAAAATAAAATAAACAAAACCAGGCCTTAACCCTAAACCCTAAACCCAAACAACTCCTAAACCTAAACCTTAAATCTTAAACCCTAAACCCTAAACTTTAAACCCTGATCCTAAACCCTAAAACCTACAAACCTATACTTACTCTAAGCCCCCACTAAACACTCTAAACCCTAAATCACCTAAAAAAAAAACCTAAACTAATTAAAACCTATAAAATGAATAAATAAACCTAAACCTAAATAAAATAAAACTTAACTAAAACCTAAACCTAAATATAAACCAAAAAATAAAATATAATAAAAAATAAAAATTAAATTAAAATAAAATAAATAAAAACCAAAATTAAAATAAAAAATAAAATAAACCTTAAAATAAAAAACTTAAATAAAATAAAAACTAAATGTAAGATGAAATTAAAATAAAATTAAAATTAAATAAAATAAAAACTGAGTAAATACATAAACCTAAAAAATAAACTTAAAAATAAAACTAAATAATAACTAAAAATAAAATAAATAAAAAACCTAAACCTAAATAAAACAAAAACATTAAATAAAATAAAAACATAAACTACAACATAAATCTGATCCTAAACCCAAAAAGAAAAACACATCAAAAATAAAAACTAAATTAAAATAAAATAAATAAAAACCTAAACTAAACAAAAAAATAAAAAACCTAAATAAAATAAAAATTAAACTAAAATAGAAATAAAATTAACCTAAAATAAAATAAAATAAAAACTAAATAAAAACCTAAACCTAGTAAATAAACCTAATAGTAAAACTTAAAAATAAATAAAAAATAAAGCCTAAACCCTAAACTAAAATAAAACCTAAACCAAAAATAAAAATAAAATAAACAAAATAAAATAAACCTAAACCTAAAAAAACTAAACCAAAACCTGAACCTAATCTAAATAGAATAAAATGAACTAAAAATAAACCTAAACCTAAACTAAAAATAAAACCAAAAAATTAACCTAAAATAAATACTAAAACTTAAATCTGAAAAAATAAAATAAAATCCTAAACCTAAACCTAAAAATATAAAATAAAACCTAAACCTAAAAAAAACTAATAAAAAATAAAACTCAGCTAAAATGTGAACCTAAACCTAAAAAAGAAACTAAAGTAAAAAACCTAAACTAAAAAAAAATAAAAAATTAATCTAAATAAAAAGAAAAAAAGAAAGTAAACTAAAATAAATAATAAATAAACTAAATATACCAAATAAACCTAAACCCATCGGTTTACTTAATTTAAAAAAACCTTAAACCCTAAATCCTAAACCTACAACCCTATACCCTAAACCCTAAACCCTAAGAAACCCTAAATGCTAAACTCTAAACCCTAAAAAACTCAAAAGCCTAAACATGAAACCCTAACAATAAACCCTAAACCCTAAAAGCATAAACCCTAAAACCTTAAACCTTAAACCCTAAACCCTACACCCTAAACCCTAATCCCTAAACCCTAAACCCTAAACCTAAACCCTAAACCCTAAACCCTAAACCCTAAACCTAAAACCTTAAACCTGAACCTAAAGTAACTAAGTAAATTAAAAAAATAAAACAAAACCCTAAAGCCTAATAAATAGAAACCTAAACCTAAACCTTAAGAATGGGCAGAACCATGATGGTAGGAACATCACCGTCAACCCGGCTCAGTCTAGATCTGGTGGTGGAGGTGAAGGCAGAGGTGGCGATTATCATAGTCATTGTGGGGGATCTGGAGGTGCTAGTAGATATGGAGGTGGTGGTCAGAGCAATGGTGGTTATGGAGGTAGGAGGAGTGATGGAGGTTACAGTCATAGTGGTGGCAGAGGGAGAGATCGGGGATATGATGGTGGATCCCGCTACTCGAGAGCCCAGGTTATTTCTGATGGGAACTGGAGAAACTGAAGAATGGCAGATCCGATCTACTACTTATGGAAGTGTGACTTTACAGTAGAGACAGTTCTAGTTATCTAGGGTTTTTGATTTACTCTATGCATGCTCATTTTTGATCTATGTTGCCACTTATGCCTTAGAAAACTTGTTGTGCTACTTGGTTAATAAAATAAAAAAGAAATGTTGAATATGAATTTGTTCTCTGTTAAAGAAAAACTAAAATCCCTAAACCCTAAACTAAAGCTAAACCTTAAACATAAAACCTAAAACTGACAATTTACTAGAGCCTTTTGTTATGTTGGTTGAACCTTTGTTGATCATTTTGAATGGGACTTTTTGGTTTTTGTTTGTTGGTGGCTACCTTTGGCCCCCTTCTATGTGGTTGTTTTGTCTTTTGGTGATTTACACTAGTTGTAGCTTATGTTTCCTTCAGTTGATGGTTTCATTTCTGAGCTATTTAATCATTTGTGGTTGCTCACCCTAGTTTGGCTTGGTGACTGCTTATTGTTGGGACTTTGGCTTGAGGGCTCCTATCTTGGTTTTGTTGGCTATTTCTCAATTAATTGGCATTGGTCTGGTGCTTGCTGATGGCTGGTTTTAGTTTTCCCTAGTTTAAAGCTTGGATGGGTATTTGGTTAATGGCTGTTGTTGGTGTTCTGACTTTGTTCTAGCCTTTCTCTAGGTTATTATGATTAGTCTATTGTGGTTTTTGTTTGGTGGTTTGGCTGCTAGCTGGTTGCTAGTCAGTTGCTTTTTGTTTAATGGTGATGGATCTAGAACTCTATGGAGTGTTGGGTTTGGATGTTTACTTGTATCAGGTATGCTGGCTATGATGGCTTTGATGTTACTCATGTCTTCTCTCTGGTTAGTAGCATTACATGTGATTGTAACCCTTCTTTATGAAGTTTGGATGCTCATATGTATTATTTCCCCTTGATATGATCCTAACTAAGGTTGAGCCTTTTATTTCTAAGCTCTTTCCTTTTCCACTCTTTATCCTTATCATTTTTAGCTATGACTTTTGCCTTTGTAGTGTTTTGCAGATTTTTTTAACAAGTTGGAACTTTATAAAGGGAATGGTCATTGCGAAGTCAACCCAAGTGATGTTGTTGTGGATATTCCTTATCCTGCTTTTTCAAATGAATCATGAACTACTGTTGACTCATCCTTTTACTATTTTTAAGATTTGTTTATCTTACTCTATGTATTTTTCTATTATGCCTTTTTGGCATTGTATTTTCTCTATTATTTTCTTTCCTTTTTCTAATGTACTTAGGTGAGGGCTTATTTCTCTAGATTTCTTGTAGCTCTAAGAGCAGTAAAATTTTAGAGCTTTACCCATTTTAAGGACTTTGTATCTTTTCCTTTTATGGTAATAAAATTCTAACTTTTCCAAAAAAAATACCCTAATCCCTAAACCTTAAATAACCTTAAACCCTAAAACTCTAAAAAAATGACCCTAAACCTAAGGCTCTAAACCTGAAACCCAAAAACCACAACCTACAAAAAACTAAAACTCTAAAACCATAAACTAACACAATCAGAAGCTGAACATTAAACCCTAAATGCTAAACCATAAACCTTAACCCTAAACCTTGAACCCTAAAGCATAAAACTTAAAATCCTAAACCCTAAACCCTAAACAATATACCTGAAACTCTAACCCTAAACCCTAAACCCTAAACCCCAAACCTTAAACCTAAACCTAAAGTAATTAAATGAATTAAAAAAAATAAAACTAAACCTTACAACCTAATAAATGTAAACGAAGACCTAAACCTTAAGAATTGACAAAACTTTAAGGGTAGGAACATCAACATCAACCAGCTCAGTCTAGATCTGGCAGTGGAGGCGAAGGTGGAGGCTGCGATTACTACAGTGATGGTGGGGCATTTGGAGGTGGTGGCGGTTATGGGAGGAGTGACAGGGGTTACAACCGTGGTAGTGGTGGAGGGAGAGATCAGGGATATGATGGTGGATCCTGCTACTCAAGAGGTCTGGTGGTTCTGATGGGAACTATAGAAACTAAAGAATGATAGATCCGATCTGCTACTTATGGAACTGTATCTTTGTAATAGAGATGGTTCTAGTTATCTAGAAATTTGATTTTCTCGATGTGTGCTCATTTTTTATCTATGTCTCGCTTGTGTCTTTGAAAACTTGGTGTGTTACTTGGTTGATGAAATCAAAAAGAAGAAATGTTGAATCAAAATTTGTTCTTTATTAAAAAAAAATATAAAACCTAAACCCTAAACTAAAATTTGAACCTTAAACCCTAAACCATAAACCTACAATCATAAACCCTAAACCCTAAAACCCTAAACCTTAATCCCTAAAATGCTAAACCCTTAACCCTAAACCTTAAACCCTAATCCTAAACTAAAACCTGACCCTAAACCTAAACCCTAAACCTCAAGACTAAAACAAGCCACAAACCACAAACCACAAACCCTAAACCTTAAAATAAAAAACCTAACATAAACTAAATAAAACATAAAATAAAATAAATAAAACCTAAATCTAAATAAAATAAAAACTTAAAAAACCTAAACCTAAACTTAAACCTAAAAGAAAATAAAATAAAATAAAACTAAATTAAAATAATTAATAAAACCTAAATAAATAAAATAAATAAAATAAGCCTACGAATAAAAAACCTAAACAAAATAAAAAAATAAACATAAAATAAAAATAAAATAAAATAAAAACCTAAACCTAACAAATCAACCTTAAAATAAAACCTAAACACCGAACCAAAAATAAAAATAAAATAAACAAAATAAAATAAACTTAAACCTAAACTAAAATAAACTAAACTAAAATATATAAAACCTAAACCTAAACCTAAAGTAAAAAAAATAAAATAAACTAAAAATAAATCTAAACCTAAAGTAAAAAAATAAAACCTAAGATTAAACCTAAAATAAAAATGAAAAACCTAAACCTAATAAAATAAAATAAAAACCTAAACCTAAACATAAAGATAAAAAATAAAACCTAAACCTAAATAATAAAATAAAAATAAAACTAAACCAAAAAATAAACCTAAACTTAAAAAATAAACTAAAAAAAAAACATAAACTAAAATCAAGAAACTAAACTAAATAAAAATAAAAAATTAACCAAAATAAAAATTAAAATAAAAGAAACTAAAATAAATAAAATATAAACTAAATAAACATAAACCTATCAGTTTACTTAATTTTAAAAAAAACTATAAACCCTAAATCTTAAACCCTAAACACAAACCTACCATAAACCCTAAACCATACCCTAAACCTAAAGCATAAACCTCCACAAACTAAAACCCAAACCCTCCCTAAACCCTAAACCTTCCACACTAACCCTAAACCCTAAACCCCAAACCCTAAATCTAAACCTAAAGTAACTAAATAAATTAAAATTAAACCACCCAAACCTAATAAACTTAAACCTAAACCTAAAACCTTAAGAATGATATATCCTTTTGACAGAGGTAGAGATTATTTCTTGTTGGTACTATTGAGATTTAGTTGCCCTCTAGTTTTGGTGGCTCTCTCATCTTGTTGGTCTTCAGTTGTGTTGGTTTTAGGATGGCCTGGTGATTGGTAGGATTTAGAGCTTGCTTATTTGCATTTTTCCCTAGCCTCTATTTTTTCTTGTGAGGGTTTATTTATTGGTGGTTGCTTGATGGCTGTGGTTTTTTCTAGCCTTTTGGTTTTGGTTTTGGCTATCTAGCATCGTGATTATTAGTTAGGCCTGGCTATGGAGTTTTTTCCTTCTTTGGTTGAGTTTACACTCTCTGGAGTTGTTACCTACCATCTAGTTTTTGTTCCCTTTTTTGGTGGCTTTTTTGAAGTTTTTTTGTGGTGTTTGCCTGTTGGTTGGATGGCCCATTGGCTTGTCATTTATTTCTATTATGGGATGAACCTGTATATGGCTTTGGATATTCTTAGCTCTATTGCTATTTCTGCTGATTCCTACCGCTATGGTTGGCTAGGTGGCCTTGACGGCTGGTTGAAACTGCGTTGTTGGTTGGTGGATCTGTAGAATTTTTTATTCTTTAGCTTTGGTCTTTATTTCTTTTGGGTGGCTTTGTTGGTGGCTCTTTCTTGGCTACTGTCATGTTTGGTAGGTTTCTTTGCTCTAGTTTGGCTGGATATTTTCTTTGGTTAGTTCTATTTAATCGATGATAGATATTGGAACTTGGTGAGCTTTTGGCTGTTGGCTATTTGGTTTAATTGAGGTAAGTTGGTTGTGATGGTTTGGGATGCTTCCTCTATTATCCTTTGGGCTGGTAGCACCATATGTGATTTTAACCCTTCTTATGAAGTTTGGATGATCACATATCCTATTTCCCCTTGAGATGAATATGACTAAGCCTAAGCCTAATCTAATATTTTTATCATTTTGTTTCTTTAGTGTACTTAGCTTGTCCTTATTTATAGTTGTTTATCTATCTTAAGTTTTTTGCAGGTTTGTGGTAGGTTTTGGGGCTATAGGTGGTTTGTGCATCTCTTAGAAGATTTTGGGATATAGAAGGTTTTGGCTTACCTTCTAGGAATTTGGTGTTGTTTCCTTCTGCATTTTTGTCTTTTCTTTATTTTGCTTTGGTTTTCTTGTAATAGGTAGGAAATTTATTTCTTTAGGCTAATTGTAGCTCCTTCAGTAGCAGTTTAGAATTTATCCCCTTTAAGGACCTTATATCCCTTTCTTTTTGGAAATAAAATTCTCTCACTTTTAATTTTAAAAAAACCCTAAGAATGGGCAGAACCATGATGGTAGGAACATCACCATTAACCAGGCTTAGTCTAGATCTAGCGGTGGAGGCAAAGGTGGAGGTGGCAGTTATCATAGTGGTGGTGGGGATCTGGAGGTGGATATGGTGGTGGTGGTCAAAGCAATGGTGGTTATGGAGGTGGGAGGAGCAGCGGAGGTTACAGTCATGGTGGTGGAGGAGGGAGACATTGGGGATATGATGGTGGATCGCACTACATGAGAGGTCGGGGTGGTTTTGATTGGAACTGGAGAAACTAAAAAATAACTGATCCGATCTGCTGCTTATGGTACTGTCTTTACAACAGAGAGGGTTCTAGTTATCTAGAGATTTTGATCTGCTCTATGTGCTCATATTTTATCTATGTCATCACTTGTGTCTTAGAAAACATGTTGTGTTAATTGGTTGATGAATTCAAAAAGATGAGATGTTGAATCTAATTTTGTTCTCTGTTAAAAAAAAATAATCAAAAACCCTAAACCCTAAATTAAAACTTGAACCCTGAACCTAAATCATAAACTCTAAATATTAAACCCTAAACCTTAAAAACCCTAGACCCTAAACCCTAAACCACTAAACCCATAAACTAAACCACCACCTAAACCCAAAAATAAAAATAAAACCATAAACCCCACTAAAAGCTAAAACCTAAACCTAAACTAAATAAAACCTAAAAATAAATAAATAAAAAAATCAAAATAGAATAAAATTAAAATAAAATAAAACATAAACTAAAACCTAAACTAAACCTAAAAGAAAATAAAAAATAAACTAAATTAAAATCAATAAAATTCTAAACTAAACTAAATAAAATATAAATAAACTAAATAAAATAAAACTAAATAAAAAACCTGGTCATAAAATAAACCTAAAATTAATAAAAATAAAACCTAAATCTAAACTAAAATAAACTAAACTAAATAAAAAATAAATAAACCTAAACTAAAATTAACTAAACTAAAATATATAAAACCTAAACCTAAACTTAAAATAAACTAAACCTGCACCTAAACCTAAATGAATAAAATATAAATAAATAAATAAACCTAAAACTAAAAATAAAACCTAAAATAAAAAATAAAAACCTAAAACTTAAAAGTAAATAAAATAAAATAAAATCGAAACTAAACCCTAAATAAAATATAAAATAAAATAAAAATAAAATACTAAATATAAATGAAAAATAAAATAAATAAAAGGCCAACTACCCTCCAAAAAATAACCAGGTTAAAAAACCCAACCTGATCCTGGGCCCTTAAGGCTCTTAAACAGGCTAAGCCCCAGACCATGAGCCTAGGCCTGAGCCACAGCCCTTCTAAATACCTGAGCCTACCAGGCCACTGAGCCTGGACCCACTGACCCTAAACCATAAGACCCTGAGCCCTAAGATATGCCATAACAAACCCTGACCTAATAATAATAACCTGATCTTGGCTGAACTTATTAAAAATAAAACTAAAGATAAGATGAATAAACCTACTATAATACAAACCTAATAATAAAACCTAAGATAAAATAACTATAACTACAAATAAACCTAAAACTTAAATAAATAAATAAAACCACAAAAAATAAAACTTAAAATAAAAATAAAATATACAATTAAATAAACCTAAACTGGATAAAATAAAACTAAAATAAATAAATAAAACCTAAACCTAAAAAAATTTAAACAAAATAAAACTAAAATAAAAATTTAAACTATAATAAATAAACTAAAATAAATAAAAAATAAAATAATCTAAATAAAATTTAAAATAAAATAAACTAAAATAAATAAAAATAAATCAAATAAATAAAATAAACTAAACCTATGGGTTTAATTAATATAAAAAACTAAACCATAAACTAAAAAATAAACCCAAAATGAACAAAATAAACCTAAATAAAACTAAACATAAAATAAATAAAAATAAACCTAAAATAAAATAAAACTAAAATAAACTCTAAGCAATAAAACCTAAAAATAAATAAATTAAAAACTAAAACTAAAAACTAAATAAAATAAAATAAAATTAAAATAAAACTAAAATAAAAAAATAAAATAAACTAAACCTAAACTTTAATATAAATGAACTAAAATAAACAAAATCTATAATAAAAATAAAACCTAAAATAAACCTAAATAACATAAAAAAATAAAATAATAAATAAACATAAACTAAAAATAAAAATAAAACCTAAATATAAAAAATAAAATAAATATAACTCAACTAAAAATAAATCTCTAAACTAAACCTAAAAATAAACTAAAATAAAATCTTGACTAAAATAAATAAATAAACTAAATAAAATTAAAAAATAAATAATAAAAAAAATAAATAAATAATAAACTAAATCACCTAAACTGTTTTAAATTTAAAACCCTAAAACTCCACTGAGCCTAAATAAAAAAATACTAAATCTAGACTATAATAAACCTAATCCCTAACTAAACTAAATCTTAAACCTACCACTAAACCTAAACCCAAAAACAAAATCTAATTAAATAAAACTAAAATAATAAAATAAAAATAATAATAAATAAAATAAAATAAAACTTAACCAACTAAACCTAAACCTAAAATAAAATAAATTAATAAAATGGACTAAAATAAAATAAATAAAACCTAAACTAGGCTTAAAATAAAATAAACTGATAAAACCTAAATAAAATAAAAAACCAAAATAAAACAAAATAAATAAAATAAAAGAAATAAATAAACCTACTAAAAGAATAAACCTAAAAAATAAAACTAAAATAAATTAAAATAAACCTAAACTACTAAAAACCTAAACATAAAATAAATAAAATAAAATAAATAAACATAAACTAAAATAAAATAAACTAAGATAAATAAAACCAAAAATAAAATAAACTACTAAAACCATAAACTAAATAAAATAAATAAAATAAAAATAAACTAAAATAAAATAAATTAAAATAAACCTAAAATAAAAAACCTAAGATAAACCTAAAAAAAATAAAATAAAAACTTTAAAAAACCTAATTAAAATATACCAAACTAATATAAAATAAAAAATAAACTATACTAAAAAATAAACATAAACCTAAAACCTAAAATAAAAGATAAACTAATGAAAACTTAAGTGAACTAAATAACTAAACAAATATAAATTAATAAATAAAATATAAAATAAAATAAATAAACCTAAATGCGGTTTGCTTGATTTTAAAAGGCCATATAACCAACCCTAGCCTAAATCACTCAACCTGACCCTGGGCCCTAGGCCACAAGATGACCACTGATCTTGAAAAAAATTAAGCGCTGGTTCGGTTGCGTGCTGCCACCAGGCCTGATAAGGCCCCGAGGCCCTGAGCCACAGGCCTCAGGCCCTGGGGCCTGAGCACAGGTGCTCTGGGCCCAGGCTGACATGCAGGCCTGGGCTGAGGCCAGAGCCACTGAGGCTTGAGCCAAGAGCCCTGGAGCTCTGAGTAAGGCCCTGGGCACTAGGCAGAGAGCCTGGGCCCTGGGCCTGGGCCTAGGCTGAGCCAGGCTGAGTAGAGCCTGAGCTGAGGCTGGGCTAGGCCTGAGGCCTGAAGGCTGAGCCCTCTGAGCCCAGGCCCAAGGCCCTGGGCCCCAGGCCCTGAGCTGTGCCTAAGGCCCCAGGCCCTAGGCCTGGGCCTGGGCCCTGAGCTGGGCCCTGGACTAAAACCTGGCCAAGGCCTGGACCACTGGACTGCAGGCTGGGCCGGTGACACCTGGTTTCTTTGGTGTCAATTTCATTTTCCCCTTCGTCAATGCATCCCCATCTCATCTTTTTAGTGGATCATTCATCATTCTCGATCATTTTTTGAAGCCTTTTGAATCTCTAGTAGCTCACATGATGTGTCTCTTCTAAATTTGGATACGTGAAATTGAACCCATAGATTACATCTCCCAATTCAGATGATCCAGCTAGGGCATCCAATTTTTTAGGGATTCTTGAACCCAATGCCAAATCTACTATTAAATCCTTTAAAGATGCACTTTTTGGTAAAATCTCTACCTCTTCTGACTCGATGAATCTAATTTTAACTTCTTTTCTAGATATGCCTGCGATCATGCATTCAGATCATGATGTCAAAAAGCTTACAAAACCTTTTGAATTTACTTTATTTGGAAAATTTGTGTTGCACCAGCTGAATTTGGAAATGATCCGATCCCTTTTTCATAACCTTAAACTTTTAAGTGCTTTCTCTATTAGCTTGATCGATTTAAGACATATTCTGATTCAACTTATGAATGATTTGGATTATTTAAGGGTTTTCTTGTGTCGATCTTATTTTGTCTTTAACTGTCAAATGCATTTGTTGAAGTGGTCTCCCCTTTTTGCTATAAAAAATGAATCACCTATTGTTCTTGTGTGGTTAGCTCTTCCAAATATGAGAATCTACCTGCCAAGTTTTATTTGCTATCTGGGCTCTTTTCGATCGGCCAATTCAAATCGATCAGGTGACCACTGTGAGATCCGTCCCTCTATTACTCGTATACTAGTTGAACTTGACATATCTAAAAAAAATCCTAAGCAGGTCTAGATTGGATCTAAAAAGTTTGGTTATTTACAAAAGGCCAAATTTCAAATTTTTTTAGTTTTCTATTCCCATTGGAAGATGTGGTCATGATAATTCAGTGTTTTGTTCTCTAGCTACATCTTAAAAATAAAATTTTTAATGATCATAACTCAAAATTAGCTTCTAATAAAGTTAATAAAATTATTTTTGTGCCTAAAAATAAGTTAAATGTTGATATTAGGTCAGATTTTTTGGAATCTTTTGATGTTTCTAAAATTGTTGATTCTGCTTCTCATTCTGACCATGACAAAGGTATTAATAATGTTGAAAAAGATGGTTTTGCTAACAACCTTTATTTACATGAAAATATGCTTATTATGGCTAATTCCAAATTTAAAGAGGCTGAAAAAAATGATGATTCATTCTCTAATGAGTCTATTCCTGCTTCTTTGCTGGCATTAATTGATGAGAATGGGGATTTAAATGATAACTTAAATGTGGCTGAAATTCTTGAGCAAAACACTAATTTTGACATTGGTAATTGTGCTTTGAATGGTATAATTTCTTCTCCTTCCCCTAACTCCAAGATTGATCTTCATCCTAATCCCACTTTTCAACAAAATGCTGATTTGGAAGAGGGGGAAGTTGTGATTAGACATGTTATTGCTGATCCTTATCCTATTAATAAAATGTCTAATCAATCTCTATCTGATGGTGACACTTTGGATAAAAATATAAAATTCCAAACTATCCTTGAAAATAAAACTAAAAACTCTAAGATGTAACCTCCTACTCTAGCCAGATCTACTAGATCTGGAACCTCTTCACATAAATAATGTGTTGTTTCAATTTTTTACTTAGAAGAGGATTTGTTATTCTTTCTCTCTCTCTCTTTATTATTATCCAGCAATTTCCTTTTACAATTTTATTTATGTTTAATTCTTTTGTTTGAAATGTTAGAGGGATTGGTACCCTCATTGTTCATAATTGTATTAGAAATCTTTGTAAAATTAATAATATCTCTTTACTTATTGTTATTGAACCTCTTATACATGATGATAAAATCAATCATGTTGCTAGAATGCTTGTCTTTAGTAATTTTTCTCTAACATAAATAATAAAATTTGGTACTTTTAGAATAGCTTCTTAAATGTTTTAATTTTAGATGATCTATAACAAGTTGTCAATGCTCAAATTTCTTTTGGTGACTCTTGTGTGTTGGGTCTTTTGTTTATGCTTCTTGCAATAGAGCTGGTTGAAATGTTCTTTGGGAGAATTTGAGAAGTTTTGCTTTTTCTGTTAACAAACCTTGGTTGGCATATTCTTCAGAAAGAAGGAGTGGTTCCTCTCCTAATATTCATTATATGGAAGAATTTTCTAATATGATTCTTGATTGTAATCATTTTTACAATGGTTTTAAAGGCTCTAATTATACTATGCAAAACTCTAAGCTCTGGCAACATTTAGAAAGAATTCTTTTCAACTCTCATTGATTAATCAATGGCCTCTTACCTCTGTTGACCATTTTAGTAGAACTTTATCTGATTATGCCCCACTTTTGGTTTATGTTAAAGAAGACTATAAAATACTAAACATCTCTCCCTCTTTCAGATTTCAAAATATGTATTTTCAGCATTTAGATTTTCTTAAAATCATGGCCATTAATTGGATTGTCCCTTCACACTCTGATAATTCAATTAGGGGTATGAATAGATTATGGTTTAAGCTTAAAAGGCTCAAACAAAATCTGGTTTGGTGGAACAAAAATTATTTGAAATTTTTTTTTTGCTAATATAAAAAACATGGAACTTTTGGTTTGTGATCTTGAAAATGATGTTTTCACTCACTCTTCTAAGCTTAAGGATTTGAATGAAGCTAAAGATAAACTTGTTAATTATTAGAATATGGAAGATACTTATTGGCAGAAAAAGTTGCTAGAAAATATATTACTGATGGGGACAGGACTACCATGTATTTTCATGATTTATTTAATAAAAAAAGAGCTTTAAATTATATCCAAAAAATTAAAAATGATATTGGAGATTGGATCACTAATATTAATGTTATTAAAGATTATGTTTTTAACCACTTTAGAAATATGCTTAATAAAAGCCACTCTTATGAAGCTTTTTCTAATTCACATTTAATCCCCTCTATTATTACCAATGATGATAATCATTTGCTCACTGGGTTGCTTACTGAAGATGAGATTGGTAAAGTTCTCAATAGCATGAACTTTGATTTCCATACTAGTCTGGAGGGTTATATGACTCAATTTTTTCCAAATTGTTGGTCTATTATTAAGCATGACTTAATCGATGCTATTGTTAATTTTTTTATTGGTAATCCTCTCCTTAAATATTTTTCAAGCATTTCCATTATTCTCATACCTAAAAAAGATAATATAGATTCTTGGACTGATTTCAGACCTATTAGTCTTTGCACTTTCTTTAAAAAATTTGATTTCTAAAATAAACAAAATAAATAAATCCTAGACCTAAAATAAAATAAAATAAGGAAAATTAATAAACTTAAACCTAAACAAAAATAAACTAAACTAAAAGCAATAAAACCTAAACCTAAACCTAAACCCTAAATTAAATAAAATAAAATAAACTAAAAATAAACATAAAGTAAAAAATAAAACCTAAAAATAAACCTAAAGCCTAAACTAAATGAAACTTGAAAATAAAATAAATAAAAAACCTTAAACCTAAATAAAAAAATAAAATAAAATAAAAACATGAATTACAACCAAAACCTAAACCTAAACCCAAAAATAAAATAAAATAAAAATTTAGAACTAAACTAAAACATAATAAATAAAAACATAAACTAAACTAAAAAAATAAAAACCTAAATGAAAATAGATCCTATTAAAATGAAATAAAGCTAAAAAATAAAATAAAAAATAAAACAAAACCTAAAAATAAAACCTAAACCCTAAACAAAAAAAATAAAACCTAAACATAAAATAAAAAGAAAATATACCAAAACCTAAACTAAAATAAACTAAACTAAAATAAATAAAACCTAAACCTAAACCTAAAATAAATTAAACCTAAACATAAACCTAAACTATATAAAATAAAATAAACTAAAAAAAAAACCTAAACCTAAACTAAAAAATTAAACCTAAAATTAAACATAAAATAAAAAGCTAAAACATAAACCTATAAAAAAAAAACCTAAACCTAAAAATAGTAAATAAAACCTAAACCTGAAAAATAAAATAAAAATAAAAATAAGCTAAAAAAATAAACATAAACCTAATAAATAATAAAATAAAAAAAAAACTAAGCTAAAATAAATAAACCTAAATTAAGTAAACTAAACTAAATAAAAATAATAAAATAAATTCAAAATAAAATTAAATAAACTAAACAAATAAAAAAATAAATTAAATAAACACATACCGGGTTTGATTAAAGAAAGCTAACCCTAAATCCTCCCTAAAGTGACCCTACCCTGACCTGACCTTGACCCTAAATCCTCCTACCTACCTACACTGCACTGAGCCCTCCCTCCATCCCACTCCACCCTTAAGATAAATAAATAAAATGAAACCACACTGAGCCCTACCCTAAAATAGGCCAGCTAAACCTTGACCCTGGGCCCTAGGCTGGAGCCTAAACCCTAAACCACTGACCCCTGGGCCCTAAACCTAACCTGGGCCCTGCACCTACACAAACCCTACCTAAACTACACTAAATCTGACCTACTAAATAAAACCTAAATATAAAATAAAATAAAAAAAAACCTAAACCTAAATAAGATAAAGTTATGAAAAAATAAACTTAAACTAAAAGCTAAACCTAGACCTAAACTTAAACCTAAAACTAAAAATAAAATAAAATAAAAACTAAAATTAAACTAAAATAAAATAAATAAAAACCTAAACTAAACTAAACTAATAAAACCTAAATAAAATATAAACTAAAGGTGTATAGATAAAATAATCCAAAATAAAATAAAAACTAAATGTAAGATATAATTAAAAGTAAACCTAAACCTATACTAAAAATAAAACCTAAAAATAACCTAAAACCTAAACCTAAAAAATAAAATAAACACTAAATTAAAAAATAAAATATAACCATAAATTAAGATTGGTAGGAACTGGGGAAAATTAAGAAAAGTAACCTAAACCCTATGTCCAAAACCCTAAACCCTACCCTAAACTAACCCTAAACCTCTAACCCTAAACCTAAACCCTAAATAAAATAAATAAAAACATAAAAATATCCTAACCCTAATGAACCATAAACACTAAACCACTAAATCTACCTAAAATAAACCCTAAAACCTCAACCCACAAACCTAAATATAAAATAAATAAATAAACCTTAAGCAAAATAAAATAAAATAAAAATAAAATAAAAATAAACAAAAACCTAAACCTAAACCTAAACTTGAAAAGAAAATAAAATAAAAAAATTTAAACTAAAATAAAATAAATAAAAACCTAAACTAAACTAAAAATTAAAACTTAAATACAATAAAAACTAAACCTAAAATAAAAATAAAATAAACTAAAATAAAATAAAATAAAAACTAAATAAAAACCTAAACCTAAAAATTAAAAAAAAAGAAAACCTAAACCCTAAACAAAAAAAATACCTTAACCTAAAATAAAAATAAAATAAACCTAAACATAAAACTAAATTAAAATAAATAAAACATAAACCTAACTTAAAAAATAAAACCTAAAATAAAAACCAAAAACCTGAACCTAGAGAAATTAAATAAAAGCCAAAACCTATACCTAAAAATAATAAAATAAAACCAAAACCTAAAAATAAAATAAAAATAAAATAAAAATAAACTAAAAAATAAACCTAAACCTAAACCTAAACCTAAAAAATAAACTAAAATAAAAAACCTATACTAAAATAAATAAACCTAAAATAAATAAACTAAAAAATAAACCTAAATAAAAATCAAAAGAAAAATAAACTATTTAAACTAAATAAACCTAAACCTGCTAGTTTATTTAATTTTTTAAAAAAAAGCATAAACTTTAAATCCTAAACCCTAAAACCCAAAAACCTAAACCCTAAACCTTAAACAATAAACCAACAACCCTCAACCCAAAACCCTAAGAAACCCTATGCCCTAACCCTAAACCCTAAACCCTAAAAGCATAAACCATAAAACCCAAAACCATAAACCCTAAACCCTAAACCTGAAACCCTAAAACCTAAACCCTAAACCCCAAACCCTAAACCTATACCTAAAGTAACTAAATAAATTAAAAAAGTAAACCTAACCATAAAACCTAATAAACCTATATCTAAACTTAAACCCTAAGAATGGGAAGAACCTTGATGGTAAGAATATCACCGTCAACTAGGCTCAATCTAGATCTGTAGGTGAAGGCAAAGGCGGATGCGGCCATTATCACAGTGGTGGTGGGGGATTTGGAGGTTCTAGTGGATATGGAGGTGGTGGTTATGGAAGCGAGAGGAATGATTAAGGTTACAGTCATGGTGGTGGCGGAAGGAGAGATTGGGGATATGATGGTGGATTCCGCTACTCAAAAGGCCGGGGTTATTCTGATGGGAACTAGAGAAATTGAAGAACGATCAATTCGATCTGCTTCTTATGGAACTATGTATTTACATTAGATACGATCCTAGTTATCTAGGGTTTTTTTATTTTTGCTATCAATGCTCACTTTTTATCTATGTCATCCCTTGTGTCTTAGAAAACTTGGTGTGTTATTTGGTTGATCAAATCAAAAGGAAGAAATGTCGAATCTTAATTTATTCTTTGTTAAAAAAAACTAAAAATCTAAAACCCTAAACTAAAACCTGAACCCTAAATGTAAAACATAAACGCTAAACCCTAAAACCCCTAAACCTTAAATCGTAAACCTTAAACCCTAAATCTTAAACCCTAAACCCTAAATCCTAAACCGTAAACTCAATAAATAAAAAAATAATAAGCCCCCTAAACCCTAAGCCCCAAACCTTAAACCTTTACTAATCCTAAACCCTAAACCCTAAACCTGAAACCATAAACCTTAAACCTTATACTAGTCCTAGACCCTAAACACTAATCCATAATCCCTAAACTCTAAAAGCTAAAAACTTGAACTTAAACTAAATAAAACCTAAAAAAAAAAAACAAAACCAATATAAAATAAAAAATATTATAAAATGAAAATAAAAACTAAAACCTAAACCTAAACCTAAAAAAGAAAATAAAATAAAAATAAAAACTAAATTAAGTTGAAATAGATAAAAACCTAAACTAAACTAAAACATCAAAAACCTAAATAAAATAAAAACTAAACCTAAAATAAAATTAAAATAAACTTAAATTAAAATAAAATAAAAAACTAAATAATAACCTAAACCTAAAAAATAAACATAAAAATAAAACCTAAAAATAGATAAAAAATAAATCCTAAACCCTAAACTAAAAAAAAAAACTAAACCTAAAATAAAAATAAAATAAACCTAAACCTAAACTAAAAAATTAAACCTAAAATAAAAACCTAAAACCTAAACCTACAAAAAATAAAATAAAAACCTAAACTTAAACCTTAAATTAAAAATTAAAACCTAAACCTAAAAAATAAAATAAAAAAAACTAAACTAAAAAATAAAATTATACTTAAAAAATAACCTAAAATGAAAATATAAACTAAAATAAATAAAACTAAAATAAATATAAAAATAAACTAAATAAATATATACCTACTAGTTCACTTAGTTTAAAAAAAAACCTTAAATCGTAAACCCTAAAACTAAACCTAAACCCAAAACCTGCAACCCTAAACCATAAACCCTAAACACTAAAACACTATACCCTAAACCCTAACCCTTAATCCTAAACCATAAACCCTAAACACTAAACCCTAAACCCTAAAACCTATAACCCTAAACCTAAAACCCTAAACCCTAAATCCTAAATCCTAAACCCTAAACCCTAATCCTTAAACTCTAAATCCTTAAAACTTAAAAACCTAAACCTAAACTAAATAAAACCTAAAAATAAAATAAAATAAAACCTAAACTAAAACCAAAACCTAAACTAAACCTAAACCTAAACCTAAAAGAAAAATATAATAAAATAAAATCAAAACTAAATTAAAATAAAATAAATAAAACCTAAACTAAAAAAAAATAAAATAAACCTAAATAAAATAAAACCTAAACATAAAATAAAAATAAATTAAATTAATTAAATTAAAAAGAAACTAAATAAAAACCTTAATCTAAAAAATAAAAGTAAAAATAAAACATAAAATAAATAAAAATTAAAACCTAAACCCTAAACTAAAAAAAACCTAAACCTAAAATAAATAAAATAAAATAAACCTAAACCTAAACTAAAATAAACGAATCTAAAATAAATATAACCTAAAATAAAGCTAAGAATAAAAACCTAAATAAAATAATAACTATATGAAAAATATAAATAAAATAAAATGAAAACTAAATAAAATCCTAAACCTGAAAAATTAAACTTAAAAATAAATAATAAATAAAACATAAACCTTAAACTAAAAAACCCCTAAACCTGAAATAAAAATGAAATAAATAAAATAAAATAAACCTAAACTAAAATAAACTAAAAGAAATTCTAAACCTAAACTAAATAAAATAAAATATAATAAAAATAAACCTAAATCTAAACAAAAAATAAAATGATAAAAATAAACCTAAAATAAATATCTAAAACCTAACTCTAAACATAAAAAAATTAAATAAAACCTAAACAAAAAAATGAAATAAAAATAAAATGCAACTAAAAAATAAACATAAACCTAAACCTGAACCTAAAAAATAAACTAAAATAAATTAACTAAACTAAATAAAAATTGAAAATTAAAAATAAAAAATAAAATTGGCTAAAATAAATAAAAAAATAATCTAAATAAACCTAAACCTACTTTTTAATTTAAAAAAAACCTAAACCTAAACCCTAAACCTAAAACCCTAAACCCTAAAACCCTAAAAAAACCCTAAACCCTAAAGCCTAAACTCCTAAACCCTAAACTAAAACCCTAAACACTAAACCCTAAAACCCTAAACCCTAAACCTAAAAATAAAATATTTAAAAAAACCTAAACCAAAATAAAATAAAAAAATAAAATAAAATAATAAACTAAAACCTAAACCTAAACCTAAAAATAAAAAAATGAACTAAAAAAATAAAAGTAAACTAAAAAATAAACATAAACCTAAACCTTAACCTTAAAAATAAGCTAAAATAAAAAATCTAAACTAAGATAAATAAACATCAAATAAACTAAACTAAACTAAATAAAAATAAAAAATAATCCTAAATATAAATAACACATAAAAAACAAACTAAATATACTAAATAAACCTAAACCAACCATTTTACTTAATTTAAAAAAAATAAATCCTAAACCCTAAACCTTCAACCCTAAACACTAAACCCTAAACCTACAACCCTAAACCATAAACCCTAAACCCTCAACCCTAAAAAACCCTAAACCCTAAACACTAAAATAAACCTTAACCCTAAAACTTGATAAACCTAAACCTAAAGATAAACCCTAAGACTGTGTAGAACCTTGATGACAGGAACTTCACTGTCAACCAGGCTCAGTCTAGCTCTCGAAGTGGAGGCAAAGGTGGAGGCGGTGGTTATCATAATGGTGGTGAGGTATCTTGAGGTGTTGGTGGATATGGAGGTGGTGGTCGAAGCAGTGGTGGTTATGGAGGTGGGAGGAGCGACGAAGGTTACAGTCATGGTGGTGGCGGAAGGAGGGATCAGGGATATGATGGTGAATCCCACTACTCGAGATCCAATGGTTGTTTTGATGGGAACTAAAGAAATTGAAGAACGTTCCATCTGATCTACTACTTATAGAACTATGTCTTTATAGTAGAGATAGTTTAAGTTATCTAGGATTTTTGATTTGCTCTATGCATGCTCATTTTTTATCTATGTCATCACTTGTGCTTTAGAAAACTTTGCGTGTTACTTGGTTGATGAAATCAAAAAGAAGAATTGTTGAATCTAAATTTGTTCTCTATTAAAAAAAACTAAAAACCCTAAACACTAAACTAAAACCTAAACCCTAAACCTAAAACTTAAACTTGACAATTTGCTAGAGCCTTTTGCTATGCTAGCTAAATCTTTGTTGATGCTTTTAGATTGGTCTTTTTGGTTTTTGGTGTTGGTGGCTGCCTTTCAACCCCTTTTGAGTGGTTGTTTTGTCTTCTGGTGATTTGCTCACCCTGGTTAAGCATGGTGACTGGTTATTGTTGGGACTTTGTCTTGAGGGCTCCTATCTTAGTTTTATTGGTTATTTCTCTATTAATTAGCACTGGTCTGGTGCTTGCTGATGGCTAGTTCTAGTTTTCCCTAGTTTAGAGCTTGGATGGGTATTTGGTTAATGGCTATTGTTGGTGTTCTAACTTTATTCTAGCCTCTCTCTAGGTTATTATTATTAGTCTATTTTATTTTTTGTTTGGTGGTTTGGCTGCTAGTTGGTTGCTGGCTGGTTGCTCTTTTGTATAATGGTGATGGATCTAAAACTCTATGGACTACTGGCCCTGGATGTTTCCTTGTATAGGTATGTTGGCTATGATGGCTTTGATGTTACTCACCTCTTCCCTCTGGCTACATATGTATTGTTGCCCCTTAAGATGATCCTAAGTTAGCCAGAGCCTTCTCTTTCTCAACCCTCTCATTTTCCTCTCTTTATCCTTATCCTTTTTAGCTATGATTTTTGCCCTTGTAGTGTTTTGCAAATTTTCTTTACATGTTGGAACTTTATAGAGGAATGGTTGTTGTTTAGTCAACCTAAGTATTGTGATTATGCTTATATTGCTTTCTTAATAGAATCATGAACTTCTGCTGACTCATCCTTTTTCTATTTTCAGGATTTACTTTAGTTTTACTCTGTGTCTTTTTCTCTTATGCTCTATTATTTTATTTTCTTTTTCTAATGTACTTAGATGGGGGTTTAGCTCTCTAGGTTTCTTGTAGCTCTGAGAGTAGTAGAATTTTAGAGCTTTACCACTTTTAAGGACATTATATCTTTTCCATTTATGGTAATATAATTCTAACTTTTACAAAAAAAAACCCTAAACCCTAAACAATCCTAAACACTAAAATGCTAAACCCTAAACCCAAACCCTAAATCCTAAACCATAAACCCTAAACCCTAAAACCCTAAATCCTAAACCCTAAACTAACCCTAAATGCTAAAACACTAAGCCCTAAACCCAAAACCTAAACCTAACCTAAACCTAAACCCTAAAAAACCAAAACCCTAATCCCTAAACCCTAAACCCTAAACTTTAAATCCTAAAACTAAACCCAAAGTAACTAAATAAATTAAAAAAACAAACCTAAACCCTAAAACCAAATAAACCTAAACCTAAACCTAAACCCTAAGAATGGGCAGAACCTTGATGGTAGGAACATCATCGTCAACTAGGTTCATTCTAGATATGGCAGTCGAGGCGAAGGTGGAGGTGGTAGTTATCACAGTGGTGGTGGGCGATCTGGAGGTGTTGGTGGATATAGAGGTGGTGGTCGGAGCAATGGTGGTTATGGAGGTTGGAGGAGTGATGAAAGTTATAGCCATAGTGGTGGTGGAGGGAGAGATCAGGGATATGATGGTGGATCCACTCGAGAGGCCAGGGTGGTTCAGATGGGAACCAGAGAAACTGAAGAACTGCTGATCCGATCTGCTACTTATGGAACTATGTCTTTATAGTAGAGACAGTTCTAGTTATCAAGGGTTTTTAGTTTCCTATGCATGCTCATATTTTAACTATGTCATCCCTTGTGTCTTAGAAAATTTGTTGTGTTACTTGATTGAAGAAATTGAATAGAAGAAATGTTGAATCTAAATTTGTTCTCTATTAAAAAAACAAAAAACCCTAAACCCTAAACAAAAACTTGAACCCTATACCCTAAACCTACAAACATAACCCCTAAATCCGAAACACTAAACCCTAAAATCCTAAATAATAAACCCTAAACCCTAAAATCCTAACCCAAACCCTAAACCACTAAACCCCAAACACTAAACCCCAAACCCTAAACCCTAAACCCTAAACACTAAACCATAAACCCTAAAAACCTAAAACTTAAACATAAAATAAATAAAACCTAAAAATAAAATAAATAAATAAACCTAAACCTAAATAAAATAATAAAATAAAATAAAATAAAAACAATAACTAAAACCTAAACTTAAACCTAAACTGAAATATAAAATAAAATAAACTAAAATAAACTAAATTAAAAAATAAAATAAAACTAAGAATAAAAAATTTAAAATAAAATAAAATAAACATAAAATAAAATAAAATAAAAACCTAAACCTAAAAAATAAACCATAAAATAAAACCTAAACACTAAACTAAAAAATAAACCTAAAGTAAAAAATAAAATAAATAAAATCAAATAAACCTAAACCTAAACTAAAATAAACTAAACTAAAATAAATAATACTTACACCTAAACTTAAACTAAATAAAAAAAATCAACAAAAAAAATACCTAAACCAAAACTAAAAAATAAAACCTAAAAATAAACCTAAAATAAAACCTAAAACCCAAACCTAAAAATATAAAATAAAAACCTAAACCTAAACCTAAAAAAAAAAAATCTAAACCTAAGAAATAAATAAAAATAAAACTCAACTAAAAATAAACCTAAACCTAAATTTAAACTTAAAAAATAAACTAAAACAAAAAACTTAAATTAAAATAAATAAACCTAAAATAAATAAACTAAATAAAATTAAAAAATAAAATAAACTTAAATAAATTAACATACACCTACTCATTTACTTAATTTAAGAAAAATCATAAACCCTAAATCCTAAACCCTAAACCCTTAAACCAAAACCTACAATGTTATACCCTAAACACAAAACCCTAAACCCTAAAAAACCCTGAACCCTAAACCCAAACCCGAAAAGCATTACCCCTAAAACCCTAAACCTTAAACCTTAAATCGTAAAACCTAAACCCTAACCCTAAACTCTAAACCCTAAACCTTAAAACCCAAACCCTAAAATTAAACCTAAAGTAACTAAATAAATTAAGAAATAAACCTAAACCCTAAAACTTAATAAACCTAAACCTAATCCCTAAGAATGGTATCTCCTTTTGATGGAGGTCGTGATTATTTTTGGTTGGTACTGCTAAGCTTTGGTTGCCCTCTAGTTTTGGTGGTTCTCTCCTCTTATTGGTCTCCTATTATGTTAGTTTTAGGATGGTCTAGTGATTGGCAGGCTTCAAAGCTTACTTGTTTTCCTTTTTCCCTAACCTCTTTTTTTTCCCGTGAAGTTTATTGGATGGTGGTTGCTTGATGGTTGGGGTCTTTTCCAGCCTTTTGGTTTCATTTTTAGCTATATGGAATCTTGATTATTAGTTGAGCCTGGACATGGGATTTGTTCCTTCCTGGACTGAGTTACTCTCTCTGGAGCTGTTACTTACCGTCTAGTTTTCATTGCCCTTTTATGGTGGTTTTTTTGATGTTTTTTTATGGTTTTTGTCTGTTAGCTGGATGGCCTATTGTCTTGTCATTTCTTTTTATTATGGGATAAACTTGTATGTGGTTTTGGCTTTTCTTGGCTCTATTGCTATTTATGCTAATTCTTGTTAATATGGTTGGCTGGGTGGATGGTTGGCTACATCTATGACGTTGGTTAATGGATCTACAAAAATTTTGGTTCTTTACCTTTGGTCTTTGTTTATTCTGGGTGGCTTTGATGGTGGCTATTTCTTTATTTTTATCTTTTTTGGTTGGTTTCTTTACTCTGGTTTGGTTGTATGTTTTGTTGATTAGTTGCTTATTTAATCTTGATGATAGATACTGGAACTTGGCTAGCTCTTTGTTGTTGGCTGCTTGGTTTAATTAGGATAAGTTGGCTATGATGGTTGGGATGTTTCCCTTATTATCCTTTTGTCTAGTAGCACCATATGTGATTGTAACCCTTCTTCTGAAGTTTGGATGCTCACATACCTTATTGCCCCTTGAGATGAATGTGACTAAGCCTGAGGCTTATCTAAGAATTTTATCATTTTGTTCCTTTTGTGTACTTAGCTTGTCCTAATTTCTAGATGCTTATCTCTATCTTAAGTAATTTGTAGGTTTGTATGTGTTTGGTGGTTTGTGCATTTCTTAGAAGATTTTGGGATATAGATGGCTTTGGCTGCCCTTCTTGGAATTTTGTGCTATTTCTTTCTTAGTTTTGTCTTTCCTTTCTTTTTCTTTGGTTTTCTTATAATAGGTAGGGGATTTACCTCTTTAGGCTAATTATAGCTATCTGGGCTATAATTGAAAGATTTATCCATTTTAAGGACCTTTTATACCTTTCTTTATGGAAATAAAATTCACCCACTTTTGATTTAAAAGAACCCTAAGAATGGGCAGAACCTTGATGGTAGGAACATCACCGTCAATCAGGCAGTCAAGATCTAGCGGTGGAGGTGAAGGCAGAGGCGGTGGTTTTCACAGTGGTGGTGGGAGATCTAGAGGTTCTAGTAGATATGGAGGTGGTGGTTAGAGCAGTGGTGGTTATGGAGGTAGGAGGAGCAACGGAGGTTACAACCATGGTGATAGCGGAGGGAGAGATCGGAGATATGATGGTGGATCCTACTACTCAAAAGGCTGTAGTGGTTTTGATGGGAACTAGAGAAACTGTAAATTTCCCAATCTGATCTATTGTTTATGAAACTATGTCTTTACAGTAGAGATGGTTCTAGTTATCTAGGGTTTTTAATTTTCTCTATGCATGCTCATTTTTTATCTATGTGCTTGTATTTTTAAAAACTTGGTGTGTTTCTTGGTTGATGAATTTGAAAAGAAGAAATGTTGATTTTGAATTTGTTCTCTGTTAAAAAATAAATACCAAAAACCATAAACCCTAAACCCTAAACCCTAAACCTAAAACCTAAACCCTAAATCCTAAACCCTAAACCTTAAAGACTAAACACTAAACCTTAAACCCTAAAACCTAAGCCCTAAACCCAAAACCCTAAACTAAAAAAACACTTAAACCCTAAACCCTAAACTTAGGGCCCGTGCATGCCTTCCCCTCTCGGCTTCCTGGTGTTCAAGAAACCCTCATTTCTTTAGCTTTTCCATGGTTCTTTGATGATCTTCACTGGTAAGGCTCTCATTCCTTGGCCTTTGGCTAATTCCCCTCTTTTCAACTTGTTCGAACGGTTGTCTTGGAGTCAGATCGGTGTCTATAAAGGCTAAAGGCTAAAAGCTCCTCCTAGGGGATGATTTCTTGGGTAAATCTAAGGTTGCTTCTTCTAAATCCTTCAAAGATGCCTTATCTGGTAAAGGTGCTTCAACCTCCCCTAAATTTTTGATTAATCTTATTCATGCAATGTTTAAAGGAGCCCCAACAATAATCTGTTTTGATTTGCATATTGAGAAACTTGCTGAGCCTTATGCTTTTACTCTGATTGCCAAATTTTCTTTTAGACGACCTAATATGGATAATATTCAATTTTTATTTCATGATTTAAAGCTTTCTAGTGTGTTTTATGTTGGTTTGTTGGATGGTCATCATTTCCTCATAAATTATCTAATGATCTTGACTATAGCCAGATTTTCTCTCGCCGATCTTATTATGTTAAGAATTGTCAAATGCTTGGACTCCTTTTTTGACATTCAAGAAGAATTTCCTATAGTGCTAGTTTGGATTGCTTTGCCTAATCTTAGGATTCATTTTGTTAATTATCAATTTCTTCATGTGGTTGGATCTATTTCAGCAAGACCTTTACAAATCAAGGAAGGAACTATGGCTAAATCTCGCCCTTTAGTTGCTAGTATCCTTATTGAAATTGATGTTATAAAGAAGTTTCCTAATGAGATTTGGATAGGGTCCAAAAAGTATGGTTACTTTCAATCGATTGAATTTGAAAACCTTCTTACTTTCTGCAATCACTAAAAAACCCATGGCCATGTCTTTTCAGATTGTTTCATTGCTCATCCCAACTTAAAAAATAATTTATTGAAAATCCTAAGCTGATTGATCAACCTGGAGATCTTTTAACTAATAAAAATAAAAAGTTATGTTTCTTCTAAAAAAGATAAAGATGTTGCTGATTGAATTTTTTTAACTTCTGAGAATGCTTTTGAAAATGTTTCTAAAAATGATGATGATGCTTTGAATGGTAATCAGATTTTAGATTCTATTGATATTATGCTTTCTGGAAATGTTCAAGATGATGTTATTTCAATTTTGGTTTCCTCTACTAAATATTGTTGTGATATAGCTCTAAAATTTTAAAGATAATGTCTTTCTTTTCTTTAAATTTTCAAAACCTTTAAAAGAAAATGATTTTAATTCTTTTAATATGGAAGTTGTTGATGGTTTGGATAAGATGGATGTTGTGCAACCCAACTTCTTGTTTGCTTAACAAATCTATTTCTTCTCCTTCTTTAGCTATTATTTGATGATGTTTTGCTATGGTTTCTTCTCAATTAATGGATACTAATGTTTTAGTGCCTTTTCAATTGGATTCTCTACCAAATCTATAGTTATTAAGAGTTCTACCCTGATGAATCTTTGGGAAATGAAACTGGTTCTTGAACTATTTTTGTGAAAAATAAAAAATAGTTCATAAATTTTCCTCCTAAAGTTTCTAGATCGACTCGATCTTCTTCATCTTCTTTGCTTAATAAGAATTAATGTTTAATTTTTTTTAAATGTTCGGGCATTGTTACTCTTGCTATTAGGAATAGGATTAAAAATTTTTGTAGGGTTTATAATGGCAGTTTCTTGGTTATTCTTGAACCTCCTATTTTTTCTTCTAAAATTATGCATGCGGCTAAAATGATTGGTTTCTCCAATTATTTTTTTAACAATAGCAATAAGATTTGGTTATTTTGGAATAATTCTCTTTCTATTAATGTCATTAATGATTTTCATCAAGTTGTAAATGTGGATATTTCTTTTGGTGATTATCATGCTTTTGGCTCTTTTGTTTATGCTGCTTGTAATATGATTGAGAGGAGGATTCTTTGGGATCAATTATCTACTTTTGCTTCTACTGTTATTGATTCTTGGATTGTTGGTGGGGATTTCAATACAATCCTTTTATGAATGAAAAAAGGGGTTCTTGAATTTACATTCTATGGAAGATTTTTGAATATGTTCTTGGAGTGTAATTTGCATGATGTTGGTTTTATTGGCTCTCGTTTCACTTGGAATAATCATAGACTTTGGCAACATTTGGATCATGACTTATTTAATATTTTTTGGTAAAATCATTGGCCTTTGACTTTGGTTGAATACCTTAGTAGAACTCTCTCAGATCATGCTCATCTTTTGATTTCCATTAAGGATGTTGTTCATAACAATAATGTTATTAACAATTTTCATTTTCAAAATATGTGGTTGCAAGATAGTGGCTTTCTTGATGCTATTGCTTCTAATTGGTATGCTCCTCTCGATGATTCTTGCTTTTGGTATGAAGAGATTTTGGCTTAAACTAAAAAGGCTTAAGCATCATATTAATTGGTGGAATAGAAATTATTTCAAAATCTTTTGATAATATCAAGAACATGGAACAATAGGTGAAAGATTTGGAAGAACTTGTTATTAATGATTCTCTTTTGTTCTAACCTTCTGAAGCTAAAGATAATCTCACTAAGTTTTTAGGATATAGAAACTAGAGATAAAAGCCTGCTTCTAAACATCTTTCTGAGGAGGAAAGAATCACTAAATATTTTCATGCTTTGGTTATGAAAAGGAGAGTTCTTGGGAAAATTCATAAAATCAAGAATTTTGATGGTTCTTGGATCACCGAAAAAGAAGTTATTTTTTCTTTTTTTATTAACTATTTTAAAGATCTTTTAAATAAAAATTGTCACCTTGACCAGTTATCTAACCCCTCTATCATTTCTTCTATTATGTCTCTTGAGGATAATGATTGCTTGGTTTCTCCACCTTTGGATGTGGAAATTTTTAATATTCTTAATGGTATGAATGTTAATTATGTTATAGGATCGGATGGCTATTCTACTTTATTCTTCCAAAAAGCTTAGTTTATTATTAAATTAGATCTTGTTAATGTCGTGAGGGATTTCTTTCTTTGGAACTCTAATCCTAAATACTTTACTTCTACAAATATTATTCTTATTCCCAAGAAAGATAATCCTTACTTGTAGAATGATTTCAGACCTATTAGTCTTTGTACTTTCTTTAATAAATTGATTTCTAAAATTCTCACTAGTTGCCTTGGTAAATTTCTTCCTAAGATTATTTCTCCTAATCGGCTTTGTGAATGGTAGGACTATCTCGACAATGTCTTGCTTGTGCAAGAATTAATTCATGATTTAAATGTACTATAGGTGGCAATTTACTTTTCAATCTTGATATTACCAAAGCTTATGACAACATTTCTTCGGATTTTGTTAACATCATTCTCTCTTTATTCGGTTTCTCTACTAAATTTATCTCTTTGGTTAACAATATCATTTGTAATGTTTGGTTCTCTTTAGTTATAAATGGTGAAAACTTTAGCTTCTTTAAGTCTTCCCAAGGTATTAGACAAGGTGATCCTCTTTCTCCATCACTTTTTATTATTGCTATTGAATATTTGTCTCATTGGCTTAATTTTTTGTTTGGGAAGATTTCTATAATGTATTTCAAGAATCTTGGTGGTTTGGCTATATCCCACTTAAGCATTGCTGGTGACTTCATTATATTTTGTAATGGCTCATTACAATATGTTAAAAAACTGAAGGTGTTTTTGAATAAGTTTGAAAAGGAAAGTGGCCACTTGATTAGTACTCAGAAAAGTTTTTTTTATCTCCTCTATTTCTATTTTTGCTCATAGAATCAATAGAATAAAGGATATTAATGGATTTTCTCATCAATGTCTTCCTATCAAGTATTTAGGTTCTCCTTTATACTATGGTCCTAAGAGGTCTCACCTTTTGATGAGGTTATCGAACATTGAATAAGATTTCTACCCTTGAATTTCATTTTTTATCTTTTGGTGGTAGATTAATTGTTATTAAAAAGTATTCTTTACTCTCTTCCTTTTTTATTTGCTACTTAATATTGTTCTACTTCTCTTATTATTATCTGCAGATTGAAAGGCTTTTTTAATAATTTTTTTGGGGCTCAAGTCTTTCGCCAAAAGATTCATTGGCCCTCTTGGAATAACATGTGTGGTACTTTATTTGAAGGTGGTCTTGGCTGTAGGTCCTTGTTGGATTCCACTAATGGTTTTTCTTTTAACTTTGGTGGAATTTTAGGAAGAATGTTAGTCTTTGGGCTAATTTTATGAATTTCAAATACAACAAAGGTAAACATCCTTTAACTTGTAGCTATAAGCATGGTGACTCTATTGGTTGGAAATGCAAAGGTAAACATCCTTTAAACCTTTTTGCCTGTCAATTTTAAGATTTCAAATAACATTATTCCTACCTCTTATTCTATTCTTGTTTGGAAGATTTTATGGTTTATTGATTGATTCTTTACTTTTAGAAAGGTTTTTATCTTCCTTCTAAATGCTTGTTTTGTTTGATATATAGAATGTTAATATGTTTTTTTTTATTTAATGGTGCTATTGCCTCTAAAGTTTGGAATTTATGAGGACTTATTCAACATTAGTTCTTTTAATAGTAATTTTACCTTAATGTTGATCCTTAACTCTTACATTCTTATCTTATCAAAGGCTATCAATATTGTGGTAATTACTTTTATTTGGTTCATTTGGCTTGACAAAATGATATAAACATCATAATGTGCTATGAATCATAAGAGGATTATTGATGACTAAAGAAAAAAGTTTCTTTACATAAAGGCTTCTTAATGGTACTAATTTTAGAGGATGCATGTTTGTTGCTTCTAAATTGGGTATTAAGTTTTCTTATTGTGATATATCCTTCTTATAAAATCATTTATTGGATTAAGCCTCTTAAAATTAACACTGATGGCTCTATTGCACTTAACAAATCTGGCTGTGGTGGTATTTTTCATAATAATCTTGGGAGTATTATCTTGGCTTTTGCACTTGACAAATCTGGCTGTGGTGGTATTTTTCATAATAATCTTGGGAGTATTATCTTGGATTTCTCCACTCCTCTCTCTACTACTTCTATTATTATGGCTGAACTAATGGTTGTTTATCAAGCTCTTAAGCTTTGTTTGGAGAAGAATTTTCTTTCCATTTGGTTGGAATCTGATGCTGAGATGGTTGTTACTATGATCAATTCAAATCACATGGGTAATGCTCAATTTTTTTACTGTGGAATATTAAAGCTATTATTTTAAATTGCCTTTTAAGATGACTCATATTTTGAGAGAAGGTAATGCTAGTGCTGATTTTTTTTGCTCGCTTGGGGAATAATCTTTTTGTTTTACTTTATTTTCCAATGATAATATTCCAAAGCAATAAAGAGGCCTTTCTAACTTAGATAAAGCTGGTTTGCCTTATGTCAGATTTACTTAATTTCATTTTCTCCTTCTATGATGGTGGTTGCTATCCCTTGTTCTTGGCTGACTTTGCTGCTTGGTCTAGTGCATCTCTATGAGGTTTGTTGGCAATGATGACTGGGATGTTCCTTTTTCCCTTTTGGTTGGTAGTCTTTTTTTGTGATTGTAATCCTTCTTCTGGAGGTTTGGCTGCTCACAAAATTTGGTTGCTTTTTTCTATAGCTGAACCTTTCTTTCACTCTTCATCCCTTCCTTTTTTTCTTCCTTGATCTTTCTCTTACTTTCCTTTATGGGGTCTTTCTTTTTTCTTTGCAGTGTTGGCTTGGGCTTGTGGCCTCTCTCCCTCTCTGATGTTGTCTTTGTGGTCATTGGCTATTTTTTTTTGCTTTTGTTTTGTTGCTCCTTTTCTTAGGTTTTATTTTCTTTCTTGCTTCTCGTTGTAATAGTTTGGGGAATTTTCTCTCTAAGTAGATTGTAGCTCTTGGATCGTTAGTTTTGAGGATTTTCCCCTCTTAAGGACTTTTGAACTACTTTGTGGCATTGAAATTTCTCCCCATTGTGAGTTTTATCAAAAAAACAAAATAAAACAAAGAAAATAAAATCATAAACCGTAAACCCCAAACCTTAAACCCTAAATCCTAAACCTTAAACTAAACCTAAACCGTAAACCCTAAAAAGCTAAAAATGGAAACCTAAACTAAATAAAATCTAAAAGAAAATAAATAAATATAACTAAACCAAGATAAAATAAAATAAATAAAATAAAATAAAAACATAAACTAAAACCTAAACCTAAACCTAAACCTAAAATAAATAAAAAATAAAAACTAAACTAAAATAAAATAAATAAAACCTAAACTAAACTAAAAAAATAAAAACTAAATAAAATAAAACTAAACCTAAAATAAAAATATAATAAACCTAAAAATAAATAAAAAACTAAATAAAAAACCTAAAACTAAAAAAATAAACCTAAAAAATAAAAATGAAACATAAATCCCAAACTAAAAAACTAAACCTAAAATAAAAAATAAAATAAACCTAAACTAAAAAAAATCAAATAAACTAAAATGTAAACCTATAAACCTAAAATAAAAATAAAACCTAAAATAAAATAAACCTAAAAAAAATATAATAAAATAAACTAAACTAAAAAAATAAACCTAAAACCTAAACCTAAAAATAAATAAAATAAAAACCTAATAAAAAATAAATAAACTAAATAAATAAAATAAAATAAAATAAAATAAACTATAAATAAATAAAACAACTAAACTAAAATTTAAAATAAATAAATAATAAATAAAAAAACCACACATAAACCCTAAACCCTAAACTGACCCAACCTGACCCTCTGACCCCAAACCCTAACTTAGGCCCTAAACCTAAATCAAAACTAAACCCAGGCCACTGAGCCCTAAACTGAGCCTGGGCCTACTGGGCCACTGACCCTGGGCCACTGAGCCCACCTAAACTCTAAAGCACTTTTCCCAGCCACCCAGGCCTGGGCCTGACCTATTAAACTGGGCCCTCTCTAAAAAACTGGGCCACCCAGGCCCTAACCAGGCCACCAATCCCAAACCACAACACTGACTAACTACCTCTAAACCTACTAGCTATAAGAAATAAAATAAATAAAATAAACCTAAACTTACTACAAAATAATAAAATAATAAATAAACTAAACTAATATAAATTAATAACTATAATAATAAATAAATAACCTAAATAAATAAACTAAATAAAATAAAATAAACCTAAGATTAAAATAAAGTTAAACAAAACCAAAAAAATAATAATAAAAAAATAAATAAAAATAATAACCTAAACAAATAAATAAATAAACTTAAACTAAAACTAAAAGAAAACAAAAATAAAATAATAACCTAAAACTAAAAAAATAAAAAACCTAAACCTAAACTTAATAAAAATAAAACCTAAAAATAAAATAAAATAATACTAAAATAAAGATAAACTAAACAAACTAAACCTAAACTAAAATAAATAAAACATAAAACAAAATAAATAAACTAATATAAATAAAATACACTAAATAAAAAGAAAATAAACCTAAATTAAATAAAAATAAAATAAACCAAAATAAATAAAAAAATAAACTAAATAAACCTAACTGGTTTACTTATTTTTTTAAAAAAAAACAATAAAACATAAATAAACCTAAAAGAAAAAATAAATAAAATAAAACTATCTAAAAATAAATAAAATAAAAACCTAAATAAACTAAATAAAATAATAATAAATATAAAATTTAAAAACTAAAATAAAAATATTTACTTAATTAATAAAATAAAATAAAATAATTAAAAAAAATAACCCAAATAACTAAAATACCCTAAACCTCTTAAATAAACTCAAATAAAAAACCCTACCAAAACCACAAACCTAACCCTAACCCTCTGAGCCCAACCTAAAAAAACCCTACTGACCTAACCCTGAAACCAACCACTAAAACTCCTAAAAAAACTGACTCTAAACCTTCCACAAAACCTAAAACTAAATGTAACTAAACCCTAAACCACAAACTGAGCCTGACCATAAATACTAAACCCTAAAACTGGCTAAATAAAATAATAAAATAAAATAAAATAATAACCTAAAACTAAAACCTGATTCTAAAAAACAAATAAAATAAATAAATAAAATAAAGAAGAAAAAACTAAAATAAGATAAATAAAAACCTTAACTAAACAAAAATAAAATAAAATAAACCTAAAATAAAAAACCTAAATAAAGAAAAACTAAACCTAAAATAAAAATAAAATAAACTAAGATAAAATAAAATAAATACTAAATGAAACTAAAATAAAAAAATAAACCTAAAACCTAAAATAAATAAAAATAACACCTAAACCTATTAAAAAAAAACATAGACCTAAAAAATAAAAATAAAAAAAATAAAATAAACTGAACCCAAAAATAAAATAAACTAAACTAAAATAAATATAACCAAAACCTAAACTAAACCTATGAATAAAATAAAATAAACTAAAATAAACCTAAACTAAACTAAAAAAATAAAACATAAAATAAACCTAAAAAATAATATTTAAACCTAAAAATAAAATAAAAAAATAAACTATCCTAATTATAAAAAAAAAACTTAAACCTAAAAATAAAATAAAATAAAACTAAGAAAAAAAAATAAACCTAACCTAAACCTAAAAAAATAAACAAAATGAAAAAGAAACCTAAACTAAAATAGATAAACAATATAAATAAACTAAACTAAATAAAATAAAATAAATCTAAATAAAATAAAAAATAAAATAAAATAAAATAAATGAAAAATAAAATAAAATAAATATAAATCTAGGTTTACTTAATTTTTTTTAAAAAAAACCTAAAACTAAACTAAAAATAAAACCTAAAAATAAACCTAAATAAAACCTAAAACTGAACCTAAAAAAAATAAAATAAAACCTAAGCTAAATCTAAAATAAACACATAAAACTAGAAAATAAATAAAAAAAATAAAACTAAACCTAAACCTAAAAAAATTATCTAAAATAAAAACCTAAACTAAAATAAATAAACTAAATGATATAAAATAAAAATAAAAATAAATAAAAAATAAATAAAAAATAAACTAAAAAAAACTAAACTGTTGTTTACTTAATTTAAAGAAATAAAAATAAAACCCTAAACCTAAAATTAATCTAAACCCTAAACCCTAAACCTGTATAATCAAAACCTTGAAACCTAAACCACAAATAAATCTAAACAAATCTAAAATCTCTAAGGCTTAAACCCAAATAAACTATTAAAAGGGTGAAAAATCTAAAACCTAAACCTAAACCTAAACCTAAACCCTAAATAAACACTGACCCTAAACCCTAAACCCAAAACCTAAACCACAAACTAAACCCCTACTAAATAAACAAAATAAATAAAATAATAAATAATAAAATAAAATAAAATACTAAATAAAATAACTAACTAAATAAATAAAATAAATAAAAAAATAAAACTAAAAATAAATAAAATAAAACTAATAAAAAATAAAATAAAATAAACCTAAAATAAAAAACCTAAATAAAAAACTAAACCTAAAATAAATAAAATAAAGATAAAATAAAATAAATACTAAAATGAACTTAAACCTAAAATAAACCTAAAATAAAACCTAAAATAAATAAAAAATAACAAACCTAAAAAAAAACCTAAATAAAATAAAATAAAAAATAAAATAAATAAAATAAAATAAACTAAAAAATAAATATAAACCTAAACCTAAACTAAATAAAATAAATAAACTAAAAATAAAAAAAGAAAATATAAAATAATAAAATAAACCAAAAAAAATAACCTAAAAAACCTAAAAAATAAAATAAAAAAATAAAACTAAATAATAAAAAAAAATAAACTAAAAAAATAAAATAAAATAAACTAAGAAAAAAAACAAAATAAAACTAAAAAAAATAAACAAAATAAAGAAACCTAAACTAAAATAAATAAACTTAATGTAAAATAAACTAAAATAAATAAAATAAAAATAAAATAAAATAAAATAAATAAAAATAAATAAAATATTAATCCTTTACTTAATTTTTTAAAAAAAACCCTAAACTAAGTAAAATAAAACCAAAATAAACCCAAATAAAACCTAAACCCCAAAATAAAATAAAAACCTACTAAATCTAAAAATAACACATAAAACTAGAAAATAAAAATAAAAAAAAAAAAACCTAAACCAAAAATATCTAAAAAAATAGAAAACCTAACTAAAATAAAATAAACTAAATGATATAAAAATAAAAATAAAATAAAATATAAAATAAATAAAAAAATAAATAAAACCTAAACTACTTAATTTAAAAGAAATAAAATAAGAAACCCTAAACTAAAATTAATCTAAACCCTAAAATCAAACCAAATCTGAATCTAAACCCTAACCCAAACCCTAAACCTAAACCCTAAACCTGTAAACACAAACCACTAGGCCTTAAATGACCCTAAACTCTTAAAAGGCCTTAAACCTTAACCCTAAACTCTAAAAGGCCTAACAAACCCTAAACTAGCTTGGATAAACCATAAACACTAAAATAAACCCTAAACCCTAAAAACTAAACCCTGACTAAACCTAAACCTAAATACTAAACCCAAACTAAAAAATAAAATAATAAAATAAAATAAAATAATAAAAAAACTAAACTAAAACTAAACCAATAAAATAAATAATAAAATAAATTGAGAAAATAAAACTAACATAAATAATAAAAAATAAAAAAACAAAAAAATAAAATAAAAATAAAAAATAAAACCTAAATAAAGAAAAACTAAATAAAATAAAATAAAATAAATAGATAAAATAAAATAAATACTAAAATGAAACTAAACCTAAAAAATAAACCTAAAAAATAAAACCTAAAATAAATAAAAAATAACATTTAAACCCCAATTAAAAAAAACATCCTAAAATAAAAAATAAAACAAATAAAATAAAAAAATAAAATAAACTAAACTAAAATAAATATAACCAAAACCTAAACCTAAACCTAAATTGAATAAAATAAAATAAACTAAAAATAAACCTAAGCCTAAACTAAAAAATAAAACATAAAAATAAACCAAAATAATAAAAACCAAACCTAAAATAAAATAAAAACTAAACCTAATCTAATTATAAAAAAAAAAACTAAAAATAAAAATAAAAAATAAAACTAAGAAAAACAAACATTAAAACCTAAACTAAAAAATAAAATAAAAAAAAAAAGAAACCTAAACTAAAATAAAACTTAATATAAAATAAACTAAACTAAATAAAATAAAATAAACCTAAATAAAAATAAAAAATAAAATAAATGAAAATAAACCAAATAAATATTAATCTACCTTTACTTAATTTTTTAAAAAAACCCTAAATAAACTAAAAATAAAACCTAAAAATAAACTAAATAAAAACCTAAAACTAAAAAAAAAATAAAATAAAACCTAAACTAAATCTAAAAAAATAAACATAAACTAGAAAATAAAATAAAAATAAAACTAAAACCTAAACCTAAACCTAAAAAATATACTAAAATAGAAAACCTAAACTAAAATAAATAAACTAAATGATATAAAAATAAAAATAAAAAATAAAATAAACTAAAATAAATAAATAAATAAACAAAAAAAACCTAAACCTACCAGTTTACTTAATTTAAAAGAAATAAAAAATAAAAAAAAAACTAAAACTATGCTAAACCCAAGCCACAAACCCAAATCTATAATCCAAACCAAACCCTAAAAGTAAACCCATCCCTAAACTCAGAAACCTAAACCATAAATCTAACTATTTAAAGGCCTAAAAACCCTAAACTCATAAAAAAAAAAGCCTTAAAAAAACCCTAAACCTAAAACCTAAAACCCTAACCATAAACTAAACCCTAAACTACCCTAAACCCCACCCTAAATAACCCTGGACCATAAAGCATACCCTAAACCCTAAAAACCTAAATAATAAATAAAAATAAAAATAAATTAAAACCTAAACTAAAACTTAAACCTAAACTAAAAAAAATAATAATAATAAAACTAAAAATAAAATTAATCAAATGCTACTTAATAAAATAAAATAAATAAAAAATGAAAACATAAATAAAATAAAACTAAACCTAAAATTAAAATAAAATAAACCTATAAATAAATAAAGTAAATGATAACCTACCTAAAAGATAATCTTAAAATAAAACCTAAAATAAATAAAAATAAAACTAAAATAAAAAAAAAACCTAAAAAACAAAATAAAATAAACAAAATAAAATAAATGTCATAAATAAATAAACTAAATAAATAAAACCTAAACTAAAATAAAATAAACTAAAAATAAACTACTCTAAAATAAAATAAACTAAATAAATAATAAAAACTAAACCTAAAATAAAATAAAAACCTAAACTTAAACTTAAAATAAAAAAATAAACCTAAACTAAATAAAATAAAATTAAAGTATAAAACATATAAACCAAAAAAATAAACAAATACAAAACCTAAACTAAATAAATAAACTAAATATAAATAAACTAAAATAAATATAAATAAAATAAAAATTAAAATAAATTAAAATATAAAATAATTAAAAAAAACTAAATAAACTAATATTGATTTTTTTTTAAAAAAATCTAACCTAAACTATACCTAAACTCTTAAACCCTACCACTAACCTAACTAACCCTAAACCTAATTCAAATAAACCCTAACCCAAACCCTAAATACTAAACTAAAATGTAAACTCTAAACCCAAACTAACCCTAAACCCATGAACATGCCTAAACCCTATTAAACCCTAAACAACATAAACTCTAAACCCACTAAACCCAAACTCAAACCCAAATCTAAACCTAAACTAAACCTAAACCCTAAAAACCACATACCCATAACCTAAAACACTAAACCCATTCTTAAACCCAAACCAAACTTAAAAGCATAAACCTAAAACCCTAAACCTTAAACCATAATCTAAACCCCACAACTTAAACCAAAACCTAAAACCAAAAAATAAAGTAACTAATTAAATTAAAAAAGAAACCTAAAACCTAAAAACTAATAATCCCAAACCTAAATCTAAACCCTAAGAATGGTTAAAGCTTTGATGGTAGAACATCACCGCATTAACCCAGCTAGTCATATGATGATGGAGGGAAAAGGCAATGGTTATCGTAGTGGTAGTGGTGAATTTGGAGGTGCTAGTGGATATGGAGGTGTTGGTCGGAGCAGTGGTGGTTATAAAGGTAGGAGGAGCGATGAAGGTTACAACCATGGTGGTGGTGGAAGAAGAGATCAGACATATGATGGTGGATCCCCCTCGAGAGCCAAGGTGGTTCGATGGAGAAGAAGAAACCGATCCGATCACTTATCAATTGTGTCTTTATAGTACAGATGGTTCTAGTTATCTACAATTATTGATTTGTTATATGCATGCTCATTTTTTATCTATGCTATTTCTTGTGTCTTAGAAAACTTGATGTGTTACTTGGTTGATGAAATCAAAAAGAAGAAATGTTGAATCAGAATTTGTTCTCTTTTAAAAATAAAAAAATTGAAAACCCTAAATCCTAAACTAAAACTTGAACCCACCTAAACCTTAACCTTAAACCCTAAACCATAAACCCTAAAATCAATCCCAAAATCTAAAATCCTAAATTATAAAACCCTAAACTCTAAACCTTAAACCCTAATCCCTAAAAATATAAAATAAAATTAAAAAAATAAAATAAAATAAATGTCTAAACTAAAACTTAAACCTAAACTTGCAAAGAAAATAAAATAAAAAATAAAAATAAAACTAAAATAAAATAAAAAAATACCTAAACTAAACTAAAAAATAAAAATCTAAATAAAAAATAAAACTACACCAAATAAAATAAAATAAAATAAAAACTAAACAAAAAACCTAAAAAAAAAATAAACCTAAAAATTAATAAAATAAAACCTAAACCCTAAACTAAAGAACATAAACAAAAAATAAAAATAAACCTAAACTAAACTAAAATAAACTAAACTAAAATAAATAAATCCTAAACCTAAAATAAACTAAACTAAACCTAAATCTAACTAAATAAAATAAAATAAACTAAAAATAAACCTAAACCTAAACTAAAAAATAAAACTTTAAAATAAACCTAAAATAAAAACCTAAAACCTCAACTTAAAAAAGTAAAATAAAAATTGTACCTGAACCTATAAAATAAAATCAAAATAAATCTAAATTAAAAAATAAACCTAAACCAAAAAAATAAACTTAAAATAAAATAAATAAACTTAAAAAAATAAAAATAACTAAAATAAAATTGAACCTAAAAATAAAAAATAAAATAAACTAAAATAAATAAAAAAAAATAAAATAAATAAACTATAAATGTCGATTTAAATTTAAAAAAAATATAATAAATAAATATAAACCCTAAACCTAAAAACCTAAATCCCCAACCAAACCCAAACCCTAACCAAAACTCATGCCTAATTATCCCACCTAACCCTAAAACCCTAAACCAAACCCAAACTAAAACCCCAAACCTAACCCTAAACCTAAAAAACCTAAGATAATAAATCATAAACACTAAAACCCTAAGCAAACACAAACTAAATAAACCTAAAACCCAAGCTGCTCCAACCCTAAATCCAAACCCAAAACCAAAACCCAAAACCCAAACCTTAAACCTAACCTAAATCTTAACTTAAATGTAATCCTAAAGAAACTAAATAAATAAAAAAATAAACCTAAACCTCTAATAAACTCTACCTAAACCCTAAATAACCTTTATAAGAACATCGGTCAACTAGGGTCAGTCTAGATTTGGCATTATAGGTGATGGTGGAGGTGGCGGTTATCGTAGTCATGGTGGGGGATCTAGAGGTGCTGGTGGATATGGAAGTGGTGGTCAGAGTAGTGGTGGTTATGGAGGCCGGAGGAGCGACAGAAGTTACAACAGTGGTGGTCACGGAGGGATAGATTAGGAATATGATGGCGGATCCCGCTGCTTAAGAGGTGGTGGTGGTTTCAAGAACTAGACTAAAGAATGGTGATTTGATCCTGCTTATGGGCTGTGTCTTTTAGAGATAGTTCTAGTTCTCAGGTTTTGTTACTTATGTGCTCATTTTTTATCTATGTCATCATTGTATAGAAAACTTGGTGCACCACTTGGTTGGTGAAATCAAAAGAATAAATGTTGAATATGAATTTGTTTCTCTAAAAAAAAACCTAAACCCTAAACTAAAACCTAAACCCACTAAAACCTAAACCCAAATAAACAAAACCAAAAACACTAAACCATAAACCCAAAACACAAAACTAAATCCTAAAACCCTAAACCATAAAACATTGACCTCACTTTTGAGTGATCAACTTCCTTATCATAGATCTAGGAATCTCATGACACATGAGTTCCTCATAAGACAATTGTAGTGATTAGGTGAACACTTAACCTAACCCTAGAGACTTAGAAGAGTTAGCCATAGGGATAGGTTGTGCCTTAGAGATTTAGGAGAACTTGCCCACCCTATAGCCCAAACCAAATCCTTGCTTCATTCTTCCAAATCAAATCTCAAATTTAAATCTAAATTCTAAAATCAAATCCAACTATCAAATGATTTAAACCCATGATCAAATTCAAACTCCAAATCCCTTCCTAAGCCCTTTGATTTTATCTTATGGACTTAGCCTTAACCAAATTCAAATCAAAATTCAATTGATTTTCTCAATTATCAAATTCAATCTCAAATCAATTTCTAAATCATAAATCAATTCCAAACTCTAAATGGTTGAAACCCAAATCAAATCAAATTCTGATTTTTCTTTTAGCCAAATTCTTGAACTTAATACCCAAATCAATTCAAAACTTATGGATTTCCTCATGATTCAAACATTCCTACAATCATAGATCCAAATATAAATACAAACTATAATTATCAAACCAAATCCAAGATAAAATCAAACCCAAGTTAGCGACTTGCAATTGTCATATGAACCAAAATCCATATGGATCCAAGTTACTTATAATTGGATTTATATTTCTATATCAAACCCATTTATCAATATAATTAAACTTAAATCAAGCCATGATCAAGCCAATTAACCCATTTAGGTCCACTTGACCCAAAGTGACCTAAAAGACCTTTTTGAGCCAAGTTCTAATTCAACCCAAATTAGATTGAACTAAGCCCATCCAAACCTCACAACATGATCAACAATCATCTTAGGTTAATTAATTATCTTGAATTGGGTTAAACTAAGTCAACCTAGCCTATTAACCAAGTCAACATTTAGCCCAAATGAAACCCAAATTAGAAAAAATCTACCATAAGCCAAATTGATTGAAACCATTGATAACCAATGATTGAACATGACCAAACCCTCACTTGAGCCAAACCAAGCCCAATTGGCTATTTGAAAGTTGACCCAAATTTTAAAAGCCAAAATAGGGCCAATCACAATCCAACCCAAATTGGTAACCAATGGCTAAACTTCATTCAAAATCACTTATTGAACTTAAAACCATGATTGAGCCCAATTTGACCAATTGGTCAACTTGATAACTTAACCCAAATTGACCTAAAGGGTCAAATTAGCCAAAATCCAAATTATTTCCAAATTAAACCAAACCAAATTAATCATTTTCAATTGTGATTGAACATTTAATTTGGTTTTTAATTTGTTGATTGGTCAACTTGACCCAACCTAACACAATTTGTCCTAATAGGTTAAATCAAGCCAAATCAATTCAAATAAACTCCAAACCACTTAAAATTAGGCTAACCCACTTTTGACACATCCCAAATTTGTGCAAACCAAACTCATAGCCAAATGACCATTTTGCCTTTGGGTTTAGTGCATATATGAGATAAGACACATGCTTATTTGGTCATTTTCTCCCCATAGCCACTTGGTACCCAATCATAAGTCCACTTAGGCACCTAGGACCATGGTTGACCTGACCCAAAGGTGGTTGGGTCAGTGATGATCCATGGTAGTCAAATCACCTCCCCATCCCCATTGAGCTTTACAAATAGCCATGACTCACTACTCCCTTTGATTCCTCACCCTCACCCAACCAAATTGAGTCATATCATGCACTGAAGGACCTCCACCATTTCAATTTTTCATAATTGATCAAGAAAAATTCAAAGAAGCTATGGCCATTTGATCCAAGAAATGATGGGATATTCCCCTCATTTAACTTCATTACACTTGATTCAACTTAGCTAAAGTTTTTAAATAAATTTGCAAGCCTTTCACTCTCAAAATCCATTCTCGGTTTTAAAACCAAAATAAGGCACCTTATTCTCATTTCTATTTACCAAAAGTGCATTAACTTTGCACACACCTTCCTTGGAATCAAGTTAGAATGAATTGTTTCCCAAGCTTCTTACATGAAGGGTAGTTGATCAGCAAGCCCTAGTGGCTAGTCTTGAGCAAACACCAAATCAAAGCTCATGACTCAATAAAACTTCATTTCTACCAAATAAAGCTTTCTCTGTTAGAACTATCTTAATTTGAGGTATGCCATTGAAATAGATCCTTGAATGAAAATATTGGTCTTTTGTGAAAGAAATTTCATGTCATTGATTTCCTCCATTTGATCTTCTTATTATGCTTTCAGGTGGGATCATTTTTATCTCCATCTAAGCCTGGGTGAGCTTGGATCAAGCGATGATCGATGAATGGTAGCCATTGTTTGATGCTTAGGAGGCGATATATCATGGAATGTCCATCCCCCATGATTGGGATAAATGATCTTGATCTATCACACTTAGAACCTCTGATTAATCCTTCAAAACCAGGGTTTATTGTTAATCGATCTTAGATCAAAGTCCCAAACTTACCTGCACCGCCATAGTCATCACTTGTGATAAATTAAATGAAAATCCCATCATGCCATAGAAAGCTCACACTTATGAGCCATGTGTATCATTAATGGGATGGAATCTATTAGGCTAATTAACTAGTTTTTAGTCCTGAAACTTCCTAAATTTAGAACTAATTCTAGAAAAATTCATAAAAAAATACAAAATTAGGCTCATTTTAAAGATAATTTAGAGTAAAATCTAGGAAAATTATTATTAATTGATTTTGAGCAGTGGATTTAGCTTAATTTGAAATGTAATTAGTCTAAGTCCTCACTAATTAACCATCCAATTAATCTCAAACTTTATGTGCATGTTAATGGGGATGACATCTACCACTCCTATTTTTCTAGGATTTTATTGGTTGCTTAATTAGGAAAACCAATGGGTTATGGCTTAATAAGTTTCTTGATATAATTAGATATAATTAAGCAAATGAATAATATATTAATCAATCAATTAAACACTAACTTTGTTAATGATGATGAAGTCTAGAGAAATGGATTGAATCTCTTCCAATCTTTTCTTTAAGTCTTCTCTAATACCTCTTAATTATTAATTAATTAACAAGATTAATTAAAATCTAAATGATACCTAACTTTAATCAACAAATTATAAGGATTTGGGATTGAGACTTAGGCCCTTCTTTATCTTTCTAAGCCCATTTCATTTTGATTAGTTAAGGTTGAGTAATGTTTAATTAGTTGATTAATGAATTTAATTAATTTAATTGAATCTATTTCTAAAATTTAATCTTGGGTAGCTCTTTGGGTGTTCAATAATCCAAAGGGGGAGGCAATGAAATTATGGTTACATGTGTGAAAACTATAAAAGTAGTTAAGTGAGATCCCTTAAGCTTAATTAACTATTAAACATGAGCCAATTGCATTAGGCCCCTTTCTATTCTTAGGAGCATTGCAAATTTACTTTCCATGTAGTTGCATATCATATTAGCTCATTATTAATTGGTTAATTAACTTAAGGTGACGTAGGTAAGGGTTAATTAATTGGCTTAATTCAAATCCTAAAATAATTAAACCATAAAATAAACTTAAATACTTCTTCATTAAATCAAATTAACTCACACATGAGGAATGGGATTAGGATCAACAAATCTCTTTCATTTCCTAAATGAAATCAAACTAAAAATTAAGAAATCTCATTAAAGTACTTTAGTTTTTTTTTAAATGGCTTTATTTAGTATGATTGTCCTTAGGAATTAATTGGAATGAATGAGATAATGTGCTTATGTTCCTTTATTTCTTTCCAATCATGTTAAATGTTACTTCCCATGTGTAATCATGCATTCATTTTTTTTAAATTAACTAAATAAAATGGTTTCTTTAATGTCAAATTGCATGTGTTGATTTAAATTAAATAGTGTGGCTATTATCACTATTAGATCAAAAGTTATTTTCAAAAGCTCATAAATCAATTATAATAAATGAAATGATGATAATTATAAATATCTATAGGTTTACATGTGTTGATAAAATAAGATATGCAATATGAAGCTCTCTATCTTTATCTTACATGGATTCACATAGGAATTACAAATGTATAGTTCATTTGAAAAGCACACAACATTTGTCTAAATCAATTTCTATGCATTTCCATGCTAAGACTTAGGAAGATATTCATACCATATATGTAAATCATATAATCGAATCAAATATGACTTCTTGCATGACTTCTTCTTCTTGTGGTTTCTTTCATACATTCACATGTATTTGAAAAGTGAATATTTGATGGACACCATCAGGCTATAAAGCCCTAAGTAGGTCTTACCTTATAACACGAAATAATGGTTATAAAGCACTTAAACTCTTATACATGTGTATGTGTGATGTGGCCAATGAATAAGAATCATAAGTCATATAAGTCAAATACAATTTTTCCATGGGTTTTTCCAATCCTTGTAGTTACTTATACATCTATATGTATCTAAGAAAAGTGGTATATTAGTCTAGATACAACATAGGCTTTAAGTAGCTAGTAGGTCTTGTACCTTTACCTTTAAATAATGTGATGTACTCACTTAAAACTTTTATACATGTGAATGTGTATCTAGCTGATGGATGAAAAATCCCTCCTTCTATTTCATAATTCAATCAAATGAAATAATTAAATTTTAAACATACTTCTTTGCATTCATCATTAAAGTATGCTAAAATATAAATTGCATGTATAGGTATGCTTAGGATTTAATCATATGCATGATACGCATGATGGAAAGAAATGAATAAACATGTGTTATGTGATAGTAATTCATTCTAATTAATCTTAAGATGTCTTTCTCATTAAATAAGGTTATTTATAGTGAACCTAAACTTAGGACTAATTAAAACATATAATATGCTATTCATTAAAGGAAATTGATTTATTAACTTACTTTAGAAGTGACTTAAGGTAGGGAAGAAATAGAGGTTCTCTCTCTTTTTTTCTTTTATAACTTAGTTGTTAAATGTAGACCATATGAAACAAAAGAAAACTCTAAGTAAAATCTTTAAATCAATCAAATCACTTAAAGAAAAATCAACCTCTTTATAAATTAAATCCCTCACACTTAGCAAATTACAACTCTAAAGCCTAGTTAGGACATACCACACAAGCTTTAATTCGCATTAGACTAAGTCACCATTTATAGCTTTATGTTAGGAGAGTATGGTTTGATGTATGCTTGTTTTGTGATGTATTATTATAGATTGGACATTTGGGTGTATGTATTAATGGATGTTAAATAACTAACCATGCCTGAGGGGTTGTGCTTAAGGTGCAACTAAATAAAAATATAAATGCTGAAGGTTGCTTAGCCCCAAGCCTAACCCTAGTTAGACAGGGTGGGTTACCCATGTGAGTACTAAGTCCAAATTATACATATAATTGCTTGGGTTGTATGGTGAGTTTAGCTAACATTTATTTTGCAGGTGTAGCAAGATTTACTTTCCTTCTTTTAATATAATTTTGTATTAGGATTAGGATGAGTATTATGGGGGGCTAGGATGAGCATTGGTTATAAGACCAAGTCTTATGTACCATGTGATGCCTTTGGAGCAAGCATATCCAAATCAATCCAAAAAGAAGGAAGAAATAGAGCAAATCAAATGAATAAATGAAAGATGAAGAAATGAAGAAGGAAGAATGAAGAATGAAGACCCCCATAACATTCATCATTTGTAATTATAACTATTCTATTGTCTGTGTAAGAGTAGAACTACACCATTTTTTATTTTTGGGATATACTGAACAGGCTACATTGGCATTTTATTCTTTTGTGATGGCTTTGTCAAAATTGTTTGATGTTTTGTTTAGCCTGTGCATTAGAAAAAGCATTCCTTTTCATAGTTTGTTTATGATTGGTGATTGTTGTATGGCCTGGATGTGATTATGCACTTAGGATAAAAATAAATTTTCTATCCCATTAATAACTCAAAACTAAACTTTCAAAATAACTCATAATCTTATATAAAACCCTAGGCATTAAATCAAAATAATAAAATATTTTGCAACCCCTTAGCAACATGTTATATGTTTAATATCATGCTTAATCATCTTGTTTCACTCTTGTTAAGAGAGGGCTTCCATCTTTGCCAAATAGAATGGACTTAACCTTTGAGAGCCTATGATGGAAGAACACCTCTTTCCCTTTTGGTTTGGCCCATAATCAACTTCTCATGCATTTAGGCATACAAAGTCCTATATGCCAAAATAAAGAGTCCTAAATTAAATAAAATTTGATAACAATTTGCATTAGATTTAAGTCATTCTTGCTCTAGTCTCTTAGGGAGTGGGTTTGACTTAGTCTCTTTTCTAAATAATAACAACCTAGCCATCTGAACATATAACTTACCTACATGGATTTAAAGCATAGGAGGAGTTAGTTGGCTGCCACTCCAAGTGATAATAAGTCTAGCAGTTAGATGGTTTACTCTATCATATGTAGGTAAACCATATACCCACTTTTGCCTTAGATTTTTGTCATGATTTGGCCCTCACCAAAGTTCTCTAGATTTTGATGTGTGCTATTTCTCTTTGCTACAAGCATAAGTCCTCTATTTCCTCTTATATTGTGAATTATAAGTCCTAGATTTCTAATATTTCAAATCAAATAAATAAATCTCCTCAATTTCAAATATATAAAAGACCATGATGATTGGTTTGACTAAATTCTAGTATCATGAGTACTCCCTTTCATCTCCTTTGGTTTTGATAATAACTCTTCCCTTTTGATCCATCCCACTTGATCTTCTAAATATAACCAATTTATTGATAATCTAGAATTCTTTGAGACAACAATCTATTGTTGAGTACTCTTAAGGATTCATTTTCTTAAGATGAAATTAACTATGGTCTTGCCTCCATAGGAAACTTAATGGGGTTTAAATAAACCACTTTACTTTTCCAAGTAAGGTATGAAAAATCTAGTATATTTGAAGACCCTTCATGCCTTAGGAGTCCTTATTGGGTGATTAGTCCATTGATAGTGATTTCTATCTTTGAGATGGTACATTTATGTCATACCATCACCTCAATAAAACATCCTTAGATTTGCATGTTGTCCCCTCACATATACACACGAAATAAAAAAACACCAAAATATAAACCTAAACCCTAAACCCAATCTAAACTCAAAATCTCAAACAAACCTAAACCTAAAACCTAACCTAACCTATAAAACTTAAACCTAAACCTAAACCTAAACATAAACCAAACTTAAACTTAAAACCCAAACCCAAAAATCCTTTAAACTAAACTTAAACCTAAAAAAACATATTTAAACCATAAACCTAGCAAACCTAAATAAACCTAAACTTAAATAAACCTAAACTAAACCTAAATCTTAAATCTAAATAAATAAATCCAAAACTTGAACCTAAACTAAAACTTTAAATTTAAAACTAAACTATAAACCCCAAATCTAAATAAATGCTAAATAAACTAAATCAAACTTAAATACTCTAAATAAACCTAATCTAACCAAACTTAACTAAAATAAACTAAACTAATAAATTAAAACCCAAACCAAAAAACTTCCTCTCCAAGTGATCTAGTGATTTCCTTTCCCCTGATTTTTTTATTTTTTTGGCCACTACTTTGGCTATTTATGATTCTTATTATTCCTTCTTGAATCAGCATCTGACTTATTTCATGTTTTCATTGGGTAATACTTTGGCTTTTTCTTAGATGATTCATTGGGAAAAATTGAAGGATCATATGATCCTGCATCAACTATCTTGTCTTCAACTTCTTTGAAATCATTCAAATGTTCTGTTTGGATTCTCTCTATATGCAAATTTATTTCATTAACCATTAATTCCTCTTTATTGTGGGTGCTTTATTTGGTTGGCCATTATAAATTGACCAGACAACATCTATAAAATCTTGTCCTTCAGTGGCTAAAATCCTTGTTGAATTGGACATTACCAAAAACCCCAAAGAAATCATTATGAAAATTATATATTACAAAAAAATTGAATTTGAAAATTTCCTATCATTTGTTCACCTTTGAAAATCCATGGTGCGATAATTGAATGCTTTTCTTCATCCTCACTTAAAAAATTCTTGTTAAGCAAACTTCTATTACCCTAGTATCACTAAATATCAAAAGCTACTCAAAAAAAAAAGGAATTTTTGAATGTTCTTAATAAGGATATTTTACCTCTTACTTCTTAATGCATTGAAGGCTTCTAATGTGAGCAATATTAGTTTTTCTAAACTTTTGGATGATGATTCTTTTTCCTCTGATTCAATCCTTGCATCCTTGCCAGCTTTGATTGATGAAAATGAAGCTTTGATTGAGAATATAAATGAAGATATTAATGTTATGCATCATTCAAATTCAATGGATAATATGGTTTTAATACCTCATGATAATCAGGTGGAAAAATTGATTTTATTTTCTAGATTTAGGATTATTTAAATTCTCAAAAAGATTTGGCTTTGTCTAATAATTTGGGTCATGGAAAGGAAAGGCTTGGTGTTCACGCTTGCCTTTTAATAAATCTATTTATGATCTCTCTCTCTCTCTCTTGCTATTCCCAATGCTCATTTAGATTTAATAAATTCTAATGTCTATGAAGAAGGAGAACTCATTTCTAATCAAAATATTTCTTTTAAATCTATGACTAATGTTGCTAAATCCTTCTCAGCTGATGATTATATGGGAAAAGAAAATGGTTTAAACTTATCATGCTAAAAGAAAAAAAAATGTTAAAAAATTCTCAAATTGCCAAGAAACACTAGATTGGTTATCCTCTCTCTCTTAATTAACCTTTTCTTAACCCTTTTTTATTTCTTTATGTTTAATTTTATTGTTTGGAATGTTTGAGGGATGGTATCTCTATTCATACAGATTAGAAATCTTTGTTATATACATAATATTTCTTTACTTATTTTTCTAGAGCCTCTTATTGATAACAAATTAACCATGTTGCTAGAATTATCATTTTCAATAAATATTTCTCTAATGTCACTAATAAGATTAAGTGTTTTTGGAATAACTTTGTAGAGGTTTCTATTCTTGATGATTTTCAAAAAGTTGTCAATGCTCAAATCTCTTATGGTGATTATTGTGTTTTGGGCTTAGATCTAGTAAATCTTCTTTAGGATAATTTGAGGAATTTTGCTACCTATGTCAATAAACCTTTGTTTGTTGGTGGTCATTTAAACACTATTTTATTCACTTCTAAATGAAGTGGTGGTTGCTCTCCGAATATTTATTCCATGGAAGAATTTTCTAATATGATCCTTGATTATAATTTGATTGAAATTGCTTTTAAAGGTTCTAATAATACTTAGTAAAACTCTAGACATTGACAAAGGTTGGATCAGATTCTTTTTAATACTCATTAGATTACTCAATGACATATTACTTCTGTCAATCATTTAAGCAGAACCTTTTTTGATCATGCTCCTCTATTGATTTCTGGTAAAGATAATTATAATAAATTAAAAAATTTCTCTCCTTTTAGATTTCAGATAATGTGGATTCAACATATTAATTTTTTTAAAGTTGTGGCTAACAATTGGAAAGCTCATTTACATCTTGATAATTTGATTATGGGGATGAATAGACTTTAGATGACTTAAGCAAAATCTGGGTTGGTGGAATAAGCATTATTATAAAAACTTTATTGCTAATATCAAAGATATGGAGAAATTAGTTTATGATCTTAAGGTCTCTATTATGTATGATCCTTCTAAGATTAAGGACTTCACTGAGGTGAAAGATAAACTTGTTAATTTTTAAAATATGGAGGAGACTTATTGGCTTCAAAAAGCTGCTAGTAAATATATTGTGGATTGTGATAGGAATACTAGGTATTTCCATGCTTTAGTTATTAAAAGAGCTTTAAATAATATTAATAAAATTAAAGATGGCAATGGAGGATGGATTATGGAGAATAATGATATTAAGGTTTCAGTTATTAATTATGTTAGAAATTTGGTTAATAAGAGTTGCTTATGAAGCTATTTTTTAAATCTTGATTCCTTTATTATTAGCAATGATGACTGATTTGCTTCTTATTGTGCTAATGAAGATGAAATTTTAAAGTTATTAAGCATGATCATAGATTTTTTTATGATGGTGAGGGTTTCACTACTCAATTTTTTCAAAATTACTGGTTTATTATAAAAAATAATTTGGTTAAGGTTGTGGTTGATTATTTTAATGGTAATCCTTTTCCTAGATATTTTTCTAGCACTTATATTATCTCATACCCAAGAAAGATAATCCAACTATTGGGTGATCTTAGACCTATTAGTCTTTTGCACCTTTAATAGGTGATTTCCAAAATTCTTGCCATCGCTTATTCTTTTTTCTTCATAAGAATCTCAACCAAACTATTTTTTGTTAGAGGTAGATCTATTTTTTGACAACATTTGACTTCGAGGAATTAATTCATGACTTATATGCTAAGACTAGAGGTTGAAATGTTTTTTCCAAATTAGATATTACCAAAGCTTTTGATAATATCTCTTGGGATTTCCTTTTCCATATTATTAATTTATTTAGGTTTTCTGATAAATTTACTTTTCTTATTAAAACTTGTATTAATAATGATTTTCTATTTTGCTTAAGAAAATTTGGGCTTCTTAACTTCTTCCCATGGCTTAAGATAAGGATCCTTTATCTCTCACTTTATTTATTATTATTGTTGAGTACTTATCTAGAGCATCAATGAGTTATTTTAAACAATCTGGTATGTATTATAGAACTCTTGGTGGTCTTCCTATTTCCATAGCTTTAGATGTTTTCATTACTTTTTTGCAATGCTTCTATTCAACATATCAAGAACCTCAAGATTTTTTTTAAATAAATTTTGGTAGAAAGTGGTCTTTCTATCAATGATAACAAAGCTATTTTATTATTTCTTATCTCTAATAATAAAATAGATCAAATCACCATATCACTAATTTTAAAAATCAACACTTACCTCTTAAGTACTAGGGTGCTCTCTATTTGGAGGTCCAAAATGATCCCATATTTTTATGAGTTAATTCAAAAAATTTTAAATAAAATTTTTTTTGGGAATTATTTACTTTCCTTTGGTGGAGCTCACTATTCTTAAAAGCACTCTCAATTCTATGCCTCTTTATTTGATTCAAACTATTATTCCCACTAATTCTACTCTTATCAGAATTGATCGCTTATTTAATAAATTTTTTTGGGATGCAATAATTCTATTAAAAGAATGCATTGGACATCCTTGCATAAATGATGTCGTCCTTTGGGTGAAGGTGGTCTTTGCTAAAAACATATTTGTGGAGCTATGTCTGCCTTCTCTCATATTCTTTTGGTGGAATTTTAAAAAGAATGATAGCCTTTGGGCTAATTTTATGATGGAAAAATATTGTTAAGGTAAACACCCTCCTATCTATGCTTATAAAGTTGGTGACTCTCCAGTTTGGAAAAGGCTTTCTCCATTAAATTGGTTGTTGAATCATTAATATCTTAGGGTATTCATTCAGGCTCTTCTTTCTTTTGGCAAGACAATTGGATTGATAATGGCTCTTTTGACTCCCTTTGATCAACACACTCTACTGCTACTATCAAAGTTAGCCTTTTTAGCTTAATAACAATTGGAATGAAACAAACTTGAGAACTACATTCCTATTTCTATTTTTGATAAGTTTTGCAACATCACTATGTTTTCTAATAAACCTGATCAAATTTTTTTCAAGCTCTCTTATAATGGTGATTTGGTTCTTAAAGAGGTTTGGAAATTTATTAGAAATAAACAAAACACCTGTAATGTTTTCATTAAACTTTGAAACAATATCATTTCCATTTCTTATTATGTTTTAGCTTGATTTTGAATGACTTCATTCTGTATTCTTTTGGTAAAGGGTTTTATTTACCTTGTGCTATTGTTGCTATCATATTGAAAATGTTAATCATGTTTTTTTCAATGGTGCTATTACTTTAAACTTTGGATATGGTATGATGATTTATTTAACACTAACTATTTTCATGGCTCTCTTTCATTATATCAACTTCTTGAAGTTTGTTTCGATAAAACTATGAAAGGTCATATGAAAGTTTTAATTTCTATTACCCTTATTAGGTTCATTTGGATGGATAGAAATGATGCTAAATATCAAGGCATCCTTATGAACCATAAAAGGATCTTTCCTAGAACTAAAGAAAAAAATTCATGCTTTGTTTAATGCAAATTTAATTAGTAATATTCAATTTAGAGGTGATAAATTTGTGGCTGAGAAATTGGGTATCACTTTGCATGATGACCCTTCCTACAAAATTAGGATTATACATTGATTAAGCCTAAAAAAATTTTATTAGATGTCTAATGGTTTCATTTCCCCAATAAATATGGTTGTGGTGGAATTCTTGGGGATTCTAAAGGTACTATCATTTGTGCTTTTACCCTCAAAGCTTGTTATTTTATCTTTGAGCTCATGGATGTTAATAAAGCTAATGATATCTATTTAAGCAAAGACATCTGTTAATATTATGATTGAAGTTGATGCTCTTCTTTCACTTGATATGCTCAATACTAATAAAATAGGGAATGCTGACTTATTTTTATCTTATTAATCAGACTAATGGGTTCTTTCTCAAGTTTGCTAAAATATTTCTCACATTCTTTGTGGTAATGCTTGTAATTTCTTTAGCTAATTTGGTAAATAACCTCTTTATTTGATAACCATTTCACATATTACGTCAATGATAACATTGGGCCGCCTTTTGATTTTAGCTTTCAGTTATTTTGTTGATTCAGTCTACTTTTTGGTTGTTTTTTTTTTGTGCTTCCCTTAGTAGGAATTGGTTTTTTCTATTTTTCATTAGGGTCCTCGTCAATCTCACTTTATATCAAAGTTGCCTTGTTGGTTTTATTTTATTTCAAAACTTAAACCCCCTTCCTCTTTACCCCATTGTATACTTGATTGACCCTTATTTGGGTCATAATGGTGTTATTTTTAATTAATTTTCTTATCTTCTAGGACTGGTGGTTTTATTTCTTTGGTTACATTATGCTTCTTTTTTCACACAGCTAGTGATGTTTTGGGGGTCTCCTATTGAGTTATGGTTGTTCTGAGCTACCCTTCTAATTGATGTTGGGTTTGCCTGAGTTTTATTTGGTATCTTATTTGAATTGGATTTTTGGGTGCTATGGTTGGTTCTACTAGATGTTGTAATTTGCTTCTTCCATCTACCTGACTATTTTGGGTGGTCATTTTTTCATGGCTACTGTTGGTCTCTTCTAGTTTGGCTTAGTTTTGAGCTTTTTGGTTGTTGTTGTTCTCCTTTCCTAGTTTCTCTTGGGGGCTTCTACTAGTTGGTTTTTCCCTCTAGATTATGGAGGTAGCTTCTAGTTGTTTCCTTTTTCTCTTTTATGGTGATTATCTGCTCTTAGGGTTTGAGGGCTTTGTTTGCCTCCTTATTTCTTTCCTCTGATTTCTTCTTGTGGTTGGGTGGTTCTCTTTGGCATTTTATATTGTGGTTCTTTGTCTAGCTAGGTGACTACCAATTTTGTTTCTTTATTTTTTTGGAGATCTCTAGGTGGGTTGTGGATATGCCTGCTGTGTTTGGTTGTTGGGTGGCAGCTATTGGTGTTTTTAGAATTTTCTTAGGTTTTGTTATTTTCAATTCTTTTTGGTTGTTTTCCTAATTTGGGTTGGTGTTTTCTTTTTGTTGGTTATTTTCTTTGGTTTAATTATATAGCTTGATTCATGGTTTTCTTCAGTTAGTTTACTAGAGGAGATGGTTATGGCTATTTTTTGTCTATGCCTAGTTTCTTGGCTCTCCTGACTGATTGGTTTGTTTTTTCTGAGGCGTTGTGCTCTCGGCTTGGTGTCTTGGGATTAGATGTTGTCTTGCCTGGATGCTTGTGCCTTGGGTGTCTTGGGATTTAGATTGGCTATTATTGAATCCATGGTTTTGCTCTTATTTCCTATCACTGTCTTTAATTGGAATACTTATCTCTCTGTTTTATCCTTGCCATGGAGGTCTTACCCTTAGATTTGGATTAATATTGCTTTGGAGATATGGGTTGTTTTATGCCTGTTGTTTGTTGGCTTGTGTTGTTACCCCAATTCATCTTGCTCCTTTTTTGTTTCTCTTCCTTTGGTGGTGGCTTTGGTGGAATTACTACTTGGTTTTTTTTAGCTTGGCCGATCATTGTAACTTTTAGGTGCTTTATGTTTGGTGATGTGGTTTGGTTTGGTGGGTTACTTGGCTATTTTCTCTATTTGTTTGTGCGGACTGAGTCACTATGGGCTATTTTCCTTGGATGGTTTGCTTATATATGTTGGCTATGATGGCATTGACTTTTCCTCATATCTTCTCCTATGATAGAATTACATATGACTATAACACTTCTGGATGCTCATATTTATTTCCACTGAGATGATCTTAACTGAGCCCAAGCCTTCTCTTTCTCAGCTCTCTCTAAATTGTTTACTTTATCCTTTTCCCTTGAGCTATGATTATTATCTTTGTAGTGTTTTGAAGAATTCTTTTGCAGGTTGGAACTTTACAGATGGAATGAGCTATACTCAGTCAACTTAACTACCGTTACTATGGATCTTATTTATCTTGCTTTCTCAAAGGGATCAAGAGCTGCTTCTGACTAGTCCTTTTACAACTTTCATGAGTTGTAATAGTCTTATTTGTGTCTTTTCCTCTTATGCTTTTTAACTATTATATTTGTTTTTGTTTTTCTTTTATTTTCTTTTCCATTTCTATTGTACTTAGATGGGGGTTTGGCTCTTTTGGTCTCTAAGCTAAAGTAGTAGAACTTTAAGCTTTACCCCATTAAGGACATTGTATCTTTTCCTTTTATAATAAAATTTAACTTTTCCCACAAAAAAAACCCTAAACTAAACCCTAAAACCCTAAAACCTAAACCTAAAAAAAAACCCTAAAATAAAATCCTAAACTCTAAACCCTAAACCCTAAACACTAAATCGTAAACCCTAAACACCTAAAAACCTAAACCTAAACTTAATAAAACCTAAAAATAAAATAAATAAATAAACCTAAACCTAATCAAAATAAAAAAATAAAATAAAAACATAAACTAAAACCTAAACCTAAACCTAAACAAAAAAAATCAAATATAATAAAAAAAACTAAACTAAAATAAAATAAATAAAACCTAAACTAAACTAAAAAAATAAAATAAAGTTAAAATAAAAATCTTAATAAAATAAAATAAAACCTAAAATAAAAAAAAATTAACCTAATATAAAATAAAATAAAAAAATAAATAAAACCTAAACATAAAAATAAAACTAAAATAAAATCTAAAATAAATAAAAAATAAACTAAAACTAAACTAAAAAAAAATTAAACTTAAAATAAAATAAAATTAACAAAATAAAATAAACCTAAACTAAAATAAACTAAATTAAAATAAATAAAACCTAAACCTAAACCTAAACTAAACTAAACCTAAACTTACTAAATAAATAAAAAATAAACTAAAATAAACCCCTAAACTAAAAATAAAACTTAAAATAAACCTAAAATAAAAACCTAAACCTAAACCTAAAAATAAAATAAAAAAAAAACCTAAACCTAAAATAAAAAATAAAAATAAAACTAAAAAAATAAAAAGAAAAATAACTAAACTAAAAATAAACCTAAAAAAAAAAATAAAAAACTAAAATAAAAAAAAACTAAAATAAATAAACTAATAAAATAAAATAAATAAAATAATAAATAAATAAAATAAAACTAAAATAAATAAATAAATAATAATAAACTAAACTAGAACTTTAATTTAAATAAAATCCTAAACCTAAACTCTAAACCCTAAACCTAAACCCCACCACCCTAACCTAACCTAAACTAAACCCATAAACCCTGCCTCAAACCAAAACCAAACCTCCCTGAGCACTAACTGACCTACTAACTACCATATCTTAAACCCCCTAAACCTAACTGACCATAACCATTAAACCCCACCTAAAACCCTAAACTGAAGCCAAAATAAACCTAAATCTAAAACCAACAAAAAAACCTAAACTAAAAACCCTAAACCAAACCCAAAACCTAAACTCCCTAAACCTAAACCAAAACTAAACTAAACCTAAAATAAAATAAAACTAAACTAAAAATAAAATTAAAATAAACTAAAACTAAAACATGACAAAAAAATAAAAATCTTAAATAAAAATAAATTAAATAAATAAATAAATAAATAAAATAAAATAAAATAAAATAAATAAATAAATAAATAAATAAATAAATAAATAAACTAAACTATAAACTTAATTTAAATAAAATAAAAATAATTAAATGATTAAAACCCAAACCTAAACACTTACCCTAAACTAAAGCTAATCTAAAAGACCTAAAACACTAAACCTAAACCCTAAACAATAAATAACCAAATCTAAACACCTAAACCTAAGTCCTAAAACTAAAAACCCTAAAACTAAATGAGCCTAAACCTGGGCCCCCTGACTTTAACCACCCTTAAACCACCTAAAACTAAACCTGGGCCCCACCTAAACTACCTTACTCACTACTGACCTAAACTGACCTCCTAACTAAACCCTACCTAAATCTAACCCTAAAACCCCAAACTACCACAAATACTCTAAACTCCCTAAGCCTAAATCATAAACCCTAAACCCTAAACCTACTTATAAATAACCCTACCTGATCATTAAACCTAAACCCTAAACCCTAAACCCAAACTACCACAAAACTAAACCATGACCAACCCTAAACCAAACCTAAACTAAACTACCAAACCATAACTTAAAACTCCCCCAAATAAAAATAAATAAATAAAACTTAAACCTATTTAAATAAAATAAATTAAATAAATAAACTAAAACTTAAAAAACCTAAATCAAAAAAATAAATAATAAAAAAATAAAACTAAACTAAAATAAAATAAATAAAACCTAAACTAAAATAAAAATAAAATAAACCTAAAATAAAAATATTAAATAAAATAAAACTAAACCTAAAATAAGCATTAATTACCTAAGAAAATAAAATAAAAAATAAAAAACCTAAAAAAAAATAAAATAAAATAAAATAAAATAAAACTTAAACCTTAAAATAAAAAAAATCAAACATAAAATAAAAATAAAATAAACTTAAACTAAAATAAACTAAAACTAAACCTAAACCTAAAATAAATTAAACCTAAACCTAAGCCAAAACTAAATTAAATAAAATAAACTAAAATAAACCTAAACCTAAACTAAAATATAACTATAAACCTAACATAAAAATTAAAACCTAAACTAAAATAAATTAAAACCTAAACTAAACAAAAAAAAAACTAAACATAAAAATAAAATAAATAAACTAAACTAAAAAAAAATGAACCAAAACATAAACTACTTTTAAATAATATAAAACTAAAATAAACCTAAAAAAATAATAAATAAAATAAATAAATAAACTATTATTTTTCTTAAAAAAATAAAAATAAACATACCCTAAACCCTAAACCTAAACCCTGACCTAAACCTAAATCCCAAATCCTAAAGACTACCCTACCCTACCACAACTACCATGACCACTATACCCATATCTACCTGAGCCACCAAAACTTTAAACTCCTACCTTCCCTACTCCACTCCACACCTCTACCTAAACTCTTCTCTAAACCCTAAACTCTCCTAAACCAAACCTAAACTCACAAACCCAAACTATAACCTAAACCTCTCCCTTAAAACCATACCAAACCTACTGACCCTAAACCTAAAATAAACCTAAAATCTTCACCCAAACCTAAACCCACAAACCCAAAACCCCAAAATAAACCATGACCCAAACCCTAAACCAAACCTAAAACCCCAAACCACCTAAACCAAAACTTAAATCCAAACTCTCTAAAAAACCTAAAAAATAAAATGAAATAAAACCTAAAATAAAATAATAAAACTAAATAAAATAAAAAAATAAAATAAAATAAAATCCTAAACAAAAACTTAAAACTAAACTTAAACCTAAAAAAAAGATAAAAAAGATGAACTAAACTAAAATAAAGTAAATAAAAACCTAAAGAGAAATAAAAAATAAAATAAACCTAAAATAAAAAAAACTAAATAAAATAAAAATTTAACCTAAAATAAACATTAATTAAACATAAAATTAAATTAAATTAAATTAAATGAAAACCTAAACCTAAAAATTAATCCTAAAATAGATAAAAAAGAAAACCTAAACCATAAACTAAATAAAAACCTAAACCTAAAAGAAAAATAAAATTAATAAAATAAAATAAACTAAGCTATACTAAATAAAAGCTAAGCCTAAACCTAAAATAAACTAAACCTAAACCTAAACATTAACTAAATAAAAAATAACACCTAAAAATAAACCTAAAATAAAAACCTAAAACATAAACCTAAAAAAATAAATTAAAAACCTAAACCTTAACATAAAAATTAAAAATAAAACCTAAATCAAAAAATAAAAATTATAATAAAATTAAACTAAAAATAAACCTGAACGTAATCTAAAAAAAATAAAACCTAAAAATAAACCTAAAATAAAAACCTAAAACCTAAACCTAAAAAAATAAAATAAAAACTAAACTTAAATCGAAAAATAAAAAATAAAACCTAAACCTAAAAAATAAAATAAAAATAAAACTAAACTAAAAAATTAACCTAAACCTAAACCTAAACCTTAAAAATAAAGTAAAATAAAAAAACCTAAACTAAAATAAATTAACCTAAAATAAATAAACTAAACTAAATAAAAATAAAAATGAACCTAAATAAAAATAAAAAATAAAATAAACTACAATAAATATAAAATAAACTACTAAACTAAATAAACCTAAACCTACTAATTTACTTAATTTTAAAAAATAAATAAATAAATAAACCCTAAAACCTAAACCCTAGACCATAAACCATAAAAACCATAAACCCTAAATCCCTCTGCCCTAAACCTAAACCTTAAACCCCAAACCCTAAACCCTAAACCCTAAATCCTAAACAACCTCAAACCCTATAATCCTAAACTCTAAACCCTAAACCCCAAACTCTACCCTAAACCCTAAATCATAAAGCATAAATCCTAAACCATAAACCCTGAACACTAAACCTTAAACCCTAAACCTTAAACCCTAAACTAATCCTAAATATTAAGCTATCCCTAAACCCTAAACCTTAAACCCTAAAGCCTAAAAACTAAACCCTAAACCCTTAACCCTAAATCTTAACCTTAAACCCTAAACCCTAACCCTACTAGAGGTGATGGCGGATATGATGGTGGTTATGGAGGAAAAATCTGGAGGTGGGGGATCTAGAGGTTCTAATGGATCTAGAGGTGCTGGTGGATATGGAGGTGGTGGTTATGGAAGCAAGAGGAGCGATGGAGGTTACAACCATGGTGGTGGCCGAGGGATAGATCAAGGATATGATGGTGGATTTCATTACTCTATAGATGAGGGTGGTTCGAATTGGGCAAGAATGGTGATCTAACCTATTGCTTATGGAAATGTGTCTTTATAGTAGAGATGGATCTAGTTATCTAGGTTTTTTATTTGCTCTATGCGTGCTCATTTTTTATCTATGTCATCACCTATATCTTAGAACACTTGGTCTCTTACATGGTTGATGAAATCCAAAAGAAGAAATGTTGAATCTAAATTTGTTCTCTATTAAAAACCCATCACCTTAAACATTAAACCCTAAACCCTAAACCTTAAACCCTAAAAACACTAAAAACCCTCAAACCATAAACATTAAACCATAATCCCTAAACCCTAAACTAACCTAAACCAGAAACCTAAATCCTAAAACTAAACACTAATCCCTAACCCTAAACCCTAAATCATAAACAGTAAACCCTAAACCCTAAATGAAAAAACCCTAAACCCTAAAATAAAACCCAAACATAAAATAAGAATAAAAACCTAAAATAAAATAAAATAAAAATTAAATTAAAACCTAAACCTAAAAAATAAATCTAAAAATAAAACCTAAACCCTAAACTAAATATAAACCTAAACCTAAAATAAATAAACTAAAATAAACCTAAACTTAAACTAAAATAAACTAAACTAATATAAATAAAACCTAAACCTAAACCTAAAAAATAAACTAAACTAAATAAATAAAATAAAATAAATTAAATTAAAATAAACCTAAACCTAAACTAAAAATATACCCTAAAAAAATACCTAAACTAAAAAACCTAAACTTAAATCTAAAACTAAAATAAAAAAATAAAACCTAAACCTAAAAAATTAAATTAAATTAAAATTAAATTAAAATTAAATTAAAAAATTAACCTAAACCTAAACCTAAACTAAAATAAATAAACTTAAAATAAATAAACTAAAGTAAATACAAAAATAAACCTTAAATAAAATAAAATAAATAAAAAAGCTAAATAAACCTAATCCTACTAGTTTACTTAATTTTAAATAAATAAATAAATAAATAAAATCCTAACCCTGGACCATAAACACTAAAACTAACCCAAAACCCTAAACTGTAAACCCTAAACATACAACCCAACCCCAACCCTAAACCCTAAATCCTTAACCAAAACCCTAAAACAAACCTACACCCTAAACCCTAAAACTAAACCTTATAACACTAAACACTAAACCCCAAACCCTAAACCTTAAACCTAAAACTAAAAACCTAAAAAACCTAAATAAAACAAATAAAAATAAAAAAACCTAAACCTAAATAAAATAAAATAAACTTATACCAAAACCAAATAAATGCTAAACCCTAAACTAAATAAAATAAAATAAATAAAATAAAACTAAACCTAAACCTAAGTAAAATAAAATAAAATAAAATAAAACATAAACTACAACCTAAACCAAAACCAAAGAAAATAAAATAAAAAATAAAATTAAACAAAATAAAATAAATAAATACTAAACTAAACTAAAATAAAACCTAAATAAATTTGAAACTAAACCTAAAGTAAAATAAAATAAACCTAAAATAAAATAAAATAAAAAAAATAAAACCTAAAAAATAAAACCTAAAATAAATAAAAAAAACCTAATTCCTAAACTAAAAAAAAACTTAAACCTAAAATAAAAATAAACCTAAACCTAAACTAAAATAAACTAAACTAAAATAAGTAAAACCTAAACATAAACCTACAATAAACTAAACCTAAACCTAAACAAAATAGAATAAAATAAATAGACCAAAAATAAACCTAAACCTAAAAAAAATATAAAACCTAAAAATAAACTTAAAATAAAAACCTAAAACCTAAACATAAAAAAATAAAATAAAAACCTAAATCTAAACCTAAAAATAAAAAATAAAACCTTAACTTAAAAATAGTAATAGTAAAATTAAAATAAAAGAAACATAAACTTAACTCTAAAACTAAAATATAAACTAAATAAAAAAAACCTAAAATAAAATAAATAAAACTAATTTAAATAAATGAGACTAAAATAAAATAAATATAAAGCAAAATAAAAATTAAAAATATAATAAAAAAAACTAAAAAAATAAACTAAATAGACCTAAACCTGCAAGTTTACTTAATTTAAAATAATAAACATAATAAAATAATAGAAAAACCCTAACATTAAACTTGAAACCCTAAAACTAATCTTAAACCTACAACCCTAAACCCTAAACCCTAAAACTAACCCTAAAGCCACAACCCTAAGCTATAACACTAAAACCTAAACCCTAAACCCATAATAAATAAATAAAGAAATAACCCTAACCTAAACTAAACTCTTGGCCTAAACCCTAAACCTTCCCAAAACCCTAAACCTAAACCCTACCCTAAACACTAAATGCTAAACCCTAAAACAATCCCTAAACCATAAACCCTAAACCCAAACCTAAACTAAATAAAACCCTACCCTAAAAAATCCTAAACTAAACTAAATAAATAAACCTAAAAATTAAATAAATAAAATAAAACCAAACCTAAATAAAATAAAATAAAACATAAACAAACCCAAACCTAAACCCACCTAAACCTAAACCTACCTAAACCAAAAAAATAAAAATAAAAATTAAAAAAAAAATAAATAAAACATAAACACTAAATTAAAAAAAGAAAAAAATGAAAACCTAAATAAAATAAAACTAAATGGATAAAATAAACCTAAAATAAAATAAAACTTAATAAAACCAAAACCTAAAATGTAAACCTAAAAATAAAACCTCAAAATAAAAAAAATAAAACCTAAACCTCAAAAATAAAAAATAAAATAAAAAACCAAAATTAAAATTAACAAAACAAAATAAACAAAATAAAACCCAAACCTAAACCTAAATTAAACTAAACCTAAACCTTAAACTAAATAAAATAAAATAAATAAAAAATTAACCTAAACCATAAGTAAAAAATAAAACCTAAAAATGAACCTAAAACAAAAACCAAAAACCTAAACCTTAAAAAACAAAATAAAAACCTAAACCTAAACCTAAAAATAAAAAATAATTCCTGAACCTAAAAAATAAAATAAAAATAAAACTAAACTAAAAAATAAACAAAAACTTAAAGCTAAACCTAAACATAAAAAATAAGCTAAAATAAAAAATGTAGACTAAAATAAGTAAACCTAAATTAAATGGAAATGAATAAAAAAAACTAATTAAACCTAAATCTATCGGTTTGCTAAATTTAAAAAAAACCCATAAATCTTAAACCCTAAACCCTAAACCTGAAATCCTAAACCCTAAATCTTAAATAATAAACCCTAAAACTAACCCTAAACACTAAACCATAAACCTACACCACTAAACCCTAAACTAACTCTAAACCCCAAACCCTAAATAAAATTTTTTAAGAAAATACTCTAACCCCCTAAACAACCTCTAAACCTAGCCCACCCTAATCCCCTAACCCTTGCCTAAACCCTAAAACTACCCACCAAATCTTACCTAAACCCAACTAAACCTCAAAATCACACCACTGAAACCCACCCACTCCCACCATAAACCCTAAACCTAAACCCCACTCCATTACCCACTTCTCAAAGCTAAAACCCTGGACCTAAATACCTAAAAAAATAAATAGAAAACCAAACCAAAATCAAATCAAAATAAAATAAAATAAAAAATAAATTTCATAAACATAAACCTAAAATAAAATAAACTAAAATAAAATAAATTAAATCTAAACTAAACTAAAATAAAAATAAAATAAATAAAACTAAACCTAAAATAAAATAAATTAAACCTGAATAAAATAAAATAAAACTAAAAACTTAAAATAAATAAAAAATAAACCCTAATCCAAAAAAAAACTAAACCTAAAGTAAAATAAATAAACCTAAACTAAAATAAATAAACTAAACCTAAAAAAGAAACTAAACTAAAAAACTAAACTAAATAAAATAAACTAAACTAATGACCCTAAACCAATTATAAAATAAAACTTAAAATAAACCTAAAATAAAACCTAAACCTAAAAAATAAAATAAAACCTAAACCAAAATCTAAGAAAAAGCTAAAATGGAAACATAAAAAAATAAAATAAAATAAAACTAAACTAAAAATAGACTTAAACCTAAACCTAAACCTAAACCTAAAAATAATAAAAAACCTAAACTAAAATAAATAAACTAAACTGAATAAGAATAAAAAATAAACCTAAATAAAAATAAAAAATATAAACTAAAATAAATGAAAAATGAACTAAATAAACTAAGTAAACCTAAACCTATCGATTTAATTTTTTAAAAATATAAACCCTAAATCATGAAGCCTAAACCCTAAACACCTACCCTAAAAACAAACCCTAAAAACTAAACACTAACTGTAAACCCTAAACCTTAAAAGCATAAACCCTAAATCCTAAACCCTAAACCTAAACTTAAAGTAACTAAATAAATTAAAAATTTAACCTAAACCCTAAAACCAAATAAACCTAAACCTAAGCCTAAACTAGAATAAGAATGAACCTTGATGAGAATATCATCATCAACTAGGCTTAGTCTAGATCTGGCGATGGAGGTGAAGGTGATGCTGCCATTATCATTGTGGTGGTGGGGAATCTGGATGTGTTGGTGGATATGAATGTGGTGGTTAGAGTAGTGTTGGTTATGGAGGCGAGAGGAACGATGAAGGTTACAGCGGTGGTGGTTATGGAGGTGGGAGATGGGATATGATGGTGGATCCCCACTGAGGGGCTACGTGGTTGATGGGAACTAGAGAAAGCGATGAATGATCGATTCAATCTTCTACTTATGGAACTTTATGTTTATAATAGACACAATTCTAGTTATCTATGATTTATTATTTTCTCATGAGTGCTCATTTTTTATCTATGTCTTGTTGTGTCTTTAAAAACTTTTGTGTTACTTGTATGATGAAATCAAAAGAAGAAATGTTGTATCTAAATTTATTCTATCTAAAAATAAAATAAAACCCAAAACCCTAATCTAAAATCTAAACCCTAAACCTAAAAATGTAAACTAAACCTACTAAACCATAAACCCTAAATGGGAAACCATGAAATCCTTAACCTTAAACCCTAAACCCTAAACCCTAAACCCTAAACCCTAAACCCTAAACCCTAAACCCTAAACCCAAACCATAATCCACAAAAGCTAAACCTAAACTATAAAACCTAAAATAAAATAAATAAAAAAAACCAAAATATAAAAATAAAATAAAATGACTAAAATCTAAACCTAAACTCCTAAACCTAAACCTAATTTTAAATTTAAAGAAAATAAAATAAAATAAAAAAACTAAAATAAACAAAATAAATAAAACTAAATTAAAATAAAAAAAACCTAAAATAAAATAAAATAAATCTAAAATAAAATAAAATAAAACTAAATAAAAAATAAAAAACCTAATTAAACTAAAACTAAAATAAAAAAAACTAAATTCTAAACCCTAAACTTAAAAAAAATCCGAAACCTAAAATAAAAATAGATTAAACCTAAACCCAATCTAAAATAAACTAAACTAAAATAAACTATTTGTTTTTAAAGTTTAGGTCTAGGTTTCAGATTATGTTTATTTTTTTACTTCAGTTTTATTTTTATTTTATTTTTAAGGATTAGATTTTATTTTTTATTTTAGATTTATGTATAGGTTTTCAATTTATTTTTTTATGTTTATTTTTGGTTTTATTTTTTAGTTTAGGTTTAGGTTTATTTTTAATTTAATTTATTTTATTTAATTTAGGGTTTAGGTTTAGTTTATTTTAGGTTTTAAGTTTTTATTTTAGTTTAGGGTTTAGGTTTTTTAAATTTTTTTAATGTTTTATTTATAGGTTTATTTATAGGTTTAGGTTTTTATTTAGTTTTTATTTTATTTTATTTTATGATTAATCTAGGTTTATTTTATTTTTATTTTATGATTAGTTTATATTTAA